>BDSL01000065.1:95000-598503 GCA_003116995.1 Yamagishiella unicocca
CAGGACAGACGGCACCCTTGTATTGCGGTCTGCCGCTATCGGACCCGTCTCCCCAGCAGCATCAGGCGCCCGTTCTGGCACCTCGCGCCCCCTCCCTTTCCCTCCCATCTCCCCCCACACAAGCAGGGGAATACCCATACACCCATACACACGCCCACCTGGCCGTCTCCCGACATGAGCATCATCCGGTCCATGGCCCTCAGCACGTCGGGTCTCGGCTGGTGTATTGACAGCAGCACGTTGACACCCCCCCCCGCCAGCCCCGCCAGCACCTCCACCACCCGGGCCGCGTTGGTGGAGTCCAGCCCCGTGGTGGGCTCGTCCAGCAGCAGCAGCCCGGGCCGAGTCAGCAGCTCCACGGCGATGGACACACGCCGCTTCTCGCCGCCTGGCAGGGGGAGGGTGCGGGAGGGGGTGGTGTGGTGAGGCGCAATGGGGGACAACGGTCAAAGCGAGGAGGCAGGGGACGGGTGCTGTTGGCGGGGGGGGGATGCGGAGGTGAGGGCCGGAGGTACGACAACACCTCCTCACACGCCCAGTTGCGGCACCATATCCTCCAGCGTATTACACCCCTCCCACAAGTAACCCTAAAACCCCAACCCCCAAAACCCAAGAAATCTCGCCCCCTAAAACCCAAGAAACCTCACCCGACAGCCCGCGCACGAACTCGTCGCCTATGAGGCTGCGCGACACCCTCGTCAGCCCCAGCTCCGAAACCACCGCCGCCACCCGCGCCGCCGCCGGCGAGCCGGGCCCCGTGCCCTGCGCCGCCAGCGCCGCCGGCAGCCGCAGCGCCGCATGGAAGACCAGGTACTCGGAGACCGTTGACGTGCCGGGCAGCACAATGTCCTGGGCCACGTAGCCGCAAACCTGGCGGTTGGGGCGGTTGGGGTGGTTGGGAGGGCGGTTGGGGGTTGCTGAGGAACGGCGGTTGGAATGAGGCCGGGCGGAGTGCCGCCACCACGCTGCTACCAGACACCTCGACACCACCCCCGCTGTTGGCTCCTCGCAGTCCCTCCCTGGAGTTGACCGCGGACCCTCAAGCGGGTCGCGCGCATCCCTCCTGCCCACCACCACCCCCACTTCCCCCGCCCCCCCCCACACACCCTGCGCCAACTATCCTGTCCCGTAAAACGGTTTTTATACACCCCCCCACACCCTCGCCGCCGCACCTTCCTCAGCTGCACCGCGCCCACTCGGTGCCCGTTGATCCTGATCTCGCCGCTCACTCCGCCGCCGATACCGTGCCGCCGGCCCGCCAACACGTCCATGAGGGTGGTCTTGCCTGCGGGGGGAGCGAGGGTGGTTGGGGCGGTTGGGGTGGTTGGGGGAGAAGTCCAGGTGGGTATGGGGGCGTCTTTGGGAGCATTGGGTCCCGCAGGTGGTGCCGGGATCAGCCGTGAGGAGCCGCAGCGGTGCCGCCCTGCCTGCTGACAGCAACCTCCTCCCCCCAGCTCAAACCATCCCCCACCCCCCTCCAACATCCCCCCCCATCCCCCTCCACCACCCCCCGCCCACCTGCCCCACTGGGCCCGACGATGGCGAACAGGCAGCACTTGCCGGAGCCCACGAAGCCGCCGCCGCCCGCCCCGCCCAGGGCAGCCGTCGCGGGGTCGACATGCAACCCGCCGGCAGCGGCGGCGGCGGCGGCGGCGGCGCCGCCGCGGCGGCGGAAACGCGACATCGCCGCCGGCGTCAGCCCCAGTCGCGAAAAGATACCCCCCGCGCCAATGCCGCCGCGTTCGGGAGGGACCATGGAGAGAGGCTGTACGACAGGGTTGCCGTACGGCGCGACCGTCACGGCATGGTCGCCGTTGGCCGCCGGCCTGCGGGGGTTGGCGGCGGCGGCGGCGGCGGCGGTGGCGGCGGCGGGGGAAGAGATACCCGGCCATCCTACGACGTGGATGACCGACGAGCCCGCCGCCACCGCCGTCGGCGATGAGCCGTTGCCTGTTGACAGCGATGCCTCTGGACTGGCCGGCGACGGGTTGTGACCGCCGCCGCCGCCGCCGTCACTGCCACCCTTCGGCGAGCCCAGCTGCAGGGAGGGCGGCGGCGGCGGCGCCGGGCCGCTGATTCCGCTGACGGACTGGAGCACGTAGCGCACCCTGCCCCGGCCCAGCGACACCCGCACGGAGATGTTCTCCCACGACAGCACCATGCCACATGTGGCGCCGTCGGCGCCGCCGCTGCCGTACCGAAGCTGTGGCGGCGACGGCGCCGCCGCCTGCTGGCTCAGCCACGATCCCAAGCTGCTGCCGAAGCCGGCGGCGGCGCCGCCGGCGAGGGGTGTCGCCGCCGCCGCCGCCGCCGCCGGCACCAACGCCTGCGGCGACTGCTGTGCCGCCGGAGCCCTGGCCGCCGCCGCGGGCAGCGACGGCGGCAGCGGCAGCAGCAACGACTCCATCGACTCGGAGTGCCCCAGCACCGACCTCGCCTCATCTACCTCGCGCTCCTCCTCATCCGAGCCCGGCTCCGGAACCAGGAATGGCTCTGCTTCGGCGCCGGCGCCTCCGGCGCCGGCTCCGCCGCCGCCGCCCCGCCGCCAGCGGCCGAATGCCCCGACGGCGGCGGCTGCAGCGCGCCCGGCGGCGGCAGTGGTGGCTTCCCAGGCGGTGCCAGCCCGTACCAGAATCCAGGCGACTGTACGACCAGTGAGATCCTCGAAGTCGTCCAGCAGCGTGTGTCCTGGCGGTTGGGGGGCACGTTGGAGTCAGTTGGGAGTTGTACCGGCGGTTGGCTGTCCCATGTGCGGGCCACGACCGTTCCCGCTCAGCCCGCAGCAGCGCCGTCGGCCCAAACCATTGGGCACGGCTCCGAAACCAAGCCCCCCCCCCCCACTCACCCGAAAAGTACAGCAGGATGTACGTCAGGCCGCAGAACATCGCGCCCAGCACGCCCAGCATGATGACGTCCAGGTAGAACAGCTCATCGCTACGGATGAGTCCAGGGAGGGCGGAGCGGGGCCGGGGGCGAGAGCCTTCAGCACCACGATGATAAGGGTTTCAAGTGGGCAAGCTCGGCTCTCCAATACGGGCCCCGTTGCCATCTGAGGCCCGCCTGCCTATCGATCTATCTGCAAAACAAATATGCCAAATTTGGCAACCGACACAGGTACAAACCCCTCCCCGCTTTTTGCGCACAATCCCCCTCTCACTCGAATCCAAACTCCTTGAGGACTCCGTCGCCGCTGATGCGGAGCGGTGGCAGTGCGGAGGTGTTGATGGGCGCGGTGAAGGTGAAGTCGAGCGGGAAGTTGTGGAACTCGTTGATGGCTAGGGCCTGGTCGGGGGGGTGGGGGGGTGGGGGGGGGTACGAGGGGATGGGGCATAAGAACCGGAGGGGGTAGGAGGGGCAGGGAAGGAAAGCAAGGCGCGGTCGGAGGGCATCTAGTGGCCATGTGGGTCGGTCCATTGCCGTGAACTTTCGATGCTCAGCAGCTCACCAAAACACACAACATCCCCCCCTCCCCGCGCGCACCTCGTATGCATAGTTGAAGAACGACGCCCTGCTGATCCAGGCACAGTAGCCGGGCACCGACTCCTTGTTCAGCAGGAAGCCCCCGAACAGCAGCAGCAGCATCAGCGCCAGGCTGCCCACCAGGTTGGCCACGGCGTTGGAGGGGGCGGCGGCGCCGATGGCCATGCACATGGTGGCGGCCGTGATGTTGGAGGACACCAGGATGCCTGCGGGCGGGGAGGGGTTGCAAGGAAAACCCGTTTACGAAAGACAAACCGTTTTGAGATGCATGCTGGAGAACTCGGGGGGGGGGGGCCGCGGGGAGGGGCGGGGCAGGCAGGAGTTATCGGGCCCTTTCGCAGCCCCGCCCTCCCTGGAGAGAGCCTACGCCACCACCCGGCTGCTGCTGGTCTCCCCCGGTGCCCCCATGACCCTCCGGTTCTTAGGACTCCCACCCGCGGCGCTGTCTCGCTCCATTCGGCGCCTCCGTGACCCCCTCCTCCCCCCCGTCCCGCCGCATGACGGTGTCGATCCATTCCTACTGATCTAGTACCTGCCGACCAGCGGGTTCCTCTCCCCCCTATGAACCCAAAGTCCCCTCCCGCCCCCACCTATGAACCAGATGATGCAGGTGGCGCAGGAGGGGTGCAGCCCCACCATCCAGAAGGTGAACAGCGCGAAGAAGGTGGGCGGAAGCACGCGCATGGGCAGCAGGTCGAACAGCACCACGGCCCCGAAGTAGGCGGCTGAGGGGTGAGCGCGGGAGGGGAGGGGGGGGGAGGTGGTCAGGGGAGGAGGGGGGGGTTGAGGGGAGGCGTGAGGGGAGGAGTGAGGGGAGGAAGGAAGGGAGGGAAGGAACAGGGCGGTGCTGACGGCAGGGGGCTAAGGTGTTGAGGTGCGGAGGCGGGAGGCGGAATACAGAGGACGGTCAACTGAGCCCCTGATGACCCCTGGGTCGCTCCACACCAGATCCCACCGCTTCCTCCCTCCTCCTCCTCGCCCCCTCCCCCTCTGCAACTCAGCCCCCCCCCGCCCGGAATCTGCACACACGTGTGCCGTACACCCCGCTGGCCCGCTCCCTCATGAACAGCAGCTTCTCGTCCCGCCAGATGGGCAGCGACGACAGCGCCATGAGGCTGAGGTAGAGCAGCATGAAGAACAGCACGCCCAATCGGTTCTGGATGCCGGAGGTCTCGGTGCCTGAGCGGCGGGTTAGTTGGGCGGTTTTGGGGTGCACGGTTGGGCAGCGAGCGAGCGACGAAGGCCGTTGCGAATGCCCGGTTCGTAAGAGCAAGGCGTGTGATGGGAAGCGGAACCAAGAGGTGCGGAACTCGGTTAGCAATAGGGGACACTTAAGCAGCATCACTAAGTAGGCGCCAGGGGCCAGGCACCGACCCACCGACCCACGGGTCCACGGACCCACGGGTCCACGGACCCAGTCGCGTCCTGTGCCGTAGAGACGCGTGCCCGCTGTACCCACCCGAGTTGTGGAAGATGAGGCCGAGGCACACCGCCACCGCCAGTGTGGCCGCGAAGTTGAGCGCCACGCTGAAGGGGTGTCGGTACGTGTTCCGCAGCAGCCGCCCGGACAGGGCCCGCAGCTGCAGCCAGTAGGAGGGGGAGTACTTGGGCGGAGGCAGCGGCAGCGGGCTGTCGGACAGCGCGGCGGCGGCGGCGGCGGCGGTGGCGGCGGCGGCGCTGGAGAGGTAGGCGTCGGCCATGGCCGCGACTGACTCTCGGGGGGACCTGCGGCGGTGAGGGGGGGCGTATAAAAACTGGTTTACGCAACGGGACAGGATAGTTGGCGCATGGTCGTCGGACACCAAATTTATGGGCGCATGGGGGGGGGGAGGACGGTGGGGGGGGAAGGTTGGGGGGCGGGGGCGGGGGCCGAGTAAGCATTGAAGCCCCCTCCTGCCGGCCCGGGGTTTCCCCTCTCTCCTCCACCCCCCTGCCCTCTCCGCCCCTCTGCCCCCCTCGTCGCCACCAAACCCAGCCCCCTCCCTCCCTGGCTTGCTGCCCCCCTCACTTTATGACCAGGTCCAGGAGCCAGTCTGCGATGTTAACCCCCGAGCTGGGGTCGGGGGGGAGCAGGCCCATACCCAGGGACGAAAAGTGCGCAGCCGCCGCTGCCACGTCACCGCCGTACACCACGCGGCCGTCTCCCGACATGAGCGTCATCCGGTCCATGGCCCTCAGCACGTCGGGTCTCGGCTGGTGTATTGACAGCAGCACGTTGACCCCCCCCCCGCCAGCCCCGCCAGCACCTCCACCACCCGGGCCGCGTTGGTGGAGTCCAGCCCCGTGGTGGGCTCGTCCAGCAGCAGCAGCCCGGGCCGAGTCAGCAGCTCAACGGCGATGGACACACGCCGCTTCTCGCCGCCTGGCAGGGGGAGGTGCGGGAGGGAGGGTGCGGGAGGGGGTGGTGCGGGAGGGTTTCGAGGAAGACCCGTGGATGCGAGAAAAAACCGTTTAGAACAGACGTTTTGAGGGGGTGCGGGAGGGAGGGTGCGGGAGGGTGTGGTATGGTGTGGCGCAATGAGGGATAGGCCAAACCACAGTGCCAGGAATGCCGAAGGGGGCGGGGGGCGGTGGTGATGCGGGAGGGAGGGTGGTAGGTAGGTTGAGGGCGGGGGTGGGATGAGCGGCGGTTTGAGAAGGCTGTGTGACAGTGACCGGCTCAATGACGACCCATGCAAGTGGCCGGCAGCCCATCCACCCACCCATCCTTACCGACTGCGGGGGGTTCGCCCTAGCGTCCCCTCCCTGGACCCACCTGACAGCCCCCGCACGTGCGCGTCCCCGATGTAGCTGTGCACCACCTTGGTCAGCCCCAGACGCCGCAGCAGCGACCACACGCGGGAGTCGCGCTGGCGCTGGGAGTGGCTGGCGGGGGAGGGAGGGGGTGCAACGAAAACACGTGTACGGGAGGGGGGGGCGAGGGGACGAAGAGGAGGGGTGAGGAGGGGGGGTGAGGAGGAGGGAGTGCGGAGGGGAGCGGCTGCCGCTTCAGGGCCTCCAAATGTGCATTGCCGCAACAGATGATCCGGGCCCCCCTGCTGCTGCACCACTCCCGACCTCTGGGACGCACCACCCCCTCGGGTTTCCCCTCATACTCCTCTACGTCGTGTAGCAAGGCCTGCTCGCCATCCCTCCCCCATCGTCATCGCCCTTGGTTCGTCAGCCGTGGATTCGCGGCTTTAGTTTACCCCCCCCCCCCACCCCCACACATCCCGTCTGGCCCCCCCCCACGGGTCCACGGGTCTTCCACGGGTCTTCCGCGACCCCCCCCCCCCGGGGGTGACCCACCGGTGCGGTGGCAGCCTCAGCAGGGCGTTGAACGCCAGGTACTCGAACACCGAGGTGGTGCCGGGCAGCACGTCGTCCTGCAGCACGTAGCCGCACACGGAGCGGATCTGCGGGGCGGGAGGGAGGGGGGCCGGAGGGGAGAGTGTTTTATAAATGCTGAGCTGAGCCGCGAAGTATACGTAGCGCGAGGAGACCGAGGAATCCGGAGTCAGTGCGGGGCGCCAATAGTTACCGAAAGAAGCCCAGACTGGGTCCACGAGAAGCCAGAAGTCCAATTATGTAGCCGGCGGCCGCGCAGCGCTCCCATAGCCAGAAAGACGGTTGCGCCCCAGGGGAGTGTGTGCATGTGACGGATCTTCGGAAGGTGCGGATGGTCGACGGCCCGAGGACATCACTCATCACTCCTGGTTCATCCGTCCTTATTCGTTAATCAGATGGGAGGATGTGGAAGCCTATCGGCCCGCTGCTCGCTGCCCCTCTGCTCCCAACACACTTTGCTCCTCACCATGCCTTGCCCCCGGTAGCGCTGCCGTGGCTCTTGCAGCACCCACCCCCACTCCACTGGCATCCACGGGTCTTCCTCAAAACACTCCACCTCCCCCCCCGCCCCTCACCCCCGCCCCAACCTGCGCCGGCGTGACGATGTTTCCGTTGATTCGGATCTCCCCGCTGCGGCCCGGACCCGTACGGCGCCCCGACAGCATGTCCAGCAGCGTGGTCTTGCCTGCTCCAGGGGGGGGGCCGGAGGATGGTGTGTGTGTTTTGTGCGGTAATCGACGAAGACACGGGCGGACTACAGCGGCCCCCTTTGTGCCCTTGCCCGGCGCTGCCACCACCAGCTCCCTAACCCCCCCTCCCAATTCCCCCCCAAAAACGCACATCCCCCTCTCCCTCCCCCTCCCCTCACCTGCGCCGCTGGGTCCCATGACCGCCTGCATGCCGCCGCCGCCGCCGACCCGGCCGCCCGACTCCTGCGTCCGGAGCACAAGGGGCGTTGCTACCGGCGCGGGGATAGGGAAGGTAAGCCAGGCTCTCTAGAAGTTTCGATTCGACACACGGCGCAAAACCCACCGACCCTACCCCCGCACCCCACCGTGGCCGCTGTCCCTCACACACCACACCTGCTTCCCCGGCCCCTCTCCGGCCCCTGCTTCCACATCCCCGCTCCCGCAGCCCCCCCCCTTTCCCCTCCCCCGCACCCGCAGCCCCTCCCCCCCCCTTCCCCCTTCCCCCGCCCCCGCACCCGCAGCCCCCCCGCGACGCCGCTGATGCCCCTCAGGATGTGCATCGAGCCGCCCGAGGCCTTCTGCACCCTCAGGTGCAGGTTGTGCCAGGACAGCACCACAGGGGCCGGCACGGACACGTAGCCGCCGGTGGCGTCATCGTCGTCATCGTCGTACCGGTCGTCGTACACGAGGGCGTGTTGCGGGTGGGCGGCGGTGTCGATCGTGGCGCCGTTCGGGGTCATAGGGCCCACCGCTGCGAGAGCAAGGGGTGAGGGGGAGGATGTGTTTTGGAGAGTAAGTCTGGGGGCGGGGGTGCCTAGCAGTGCCTAGCCTAGTAGGATTCTACCCCAGGTGGTTCTACCCCGTGTTCAAACCTTAACGGCTAAAACTCACGCAGCGCCCGTTTTCGCCGACTCCATATCCCGCCCCGGCCCCCTCCCTGCCTCGGTTTTCCTTCCCATGGCGGACCCACGGGTCTCCTCTTTCCCCCCCCCCCCACCTGCTTGCCCGGTACCGCTCCCCTCTGCCCCCTCCCCCTCACCCGAGTGCAGTAGGGGTACCGAGGCCCCATTGGCGCCGCCAGCAGCACGACCCCAGTCGCCGCCTCCTCGGCCTCGAGTGGCCCCGCCTCCGAAACCAGCCCGCCCTCCCCAGCCCCCGCCCTGCCCGCCGCCGCCTCCACCTCCTCCGCCGCCCCCCGGCTCGCTAGCCGCTGCCGCCGCCCAGGCATTCGCCAGGGCATTGTCCCTGTACGACAACCAGGCCGCCGCGACCATAAGGCCGGCCACTGAGATTCCGATCAGGATCAACAGCGCCACCTGAACCGGGGAGGTGGGGCCGTGTGGTAGAGGTTTGGAGGGGTTTGGAGGGGTGTGGAGGGGTTTGGCAGGAGGAGGATCGTTGGACCCGCCGGCTGCAGTACAGGGCGCGGAGGTGTGGTTTCGGGGCGCAAGTGGAACGGGGTGGAGGAGCAGAGGGGTGGACGACGGGTGCGCACCTCCGTGTGGGTGCGGATGTACGACGGTGGCGACGGCGGCGATGGCGACGGTGGTTGTGGCGGCGGCGGCAGCGGTGGCGGCGGCGACGGTGGCGGAGGTTGCGGCGGCGGGGGGTCATCATGGGGACCTGTGGGCAGGGGGGAGCGTGGGGGCAGGGGGGAGCGTGGGGGCAGGGGGGAGTGTCTTAGGGTTTAGGGTTTAGGGTTGAGACGTGGGGCACGTGAAGCGAGCAGCAGCCGCCGCCGCCGCAGCAGCAGTAGCAAAGTAGCAATCTAGTAGCACAGGAAGGCAGACACCTTCCGTACCTGGGCTGTATGGCGGCGCCGGCGGCGTGTACGGCGGTGACGGCGACGGCGAGGGCGGCCCCGGCGGCGGCATCCTGTAGATGCAGGTGCCTGTGACGCACTTCATGCCGAGTGACGCCACGTAGGAGCCCTCCTGGGTGATGTAGCACTGGAAGGCGCCGTCCGGTCCCTTGTTCAGCTTGCAGGCCAGCTTGAGCTTCTTGCCGGGGGAGGGGTAGGTGCCCGGCATGCAGTGGTGCATCCAGTAGGGGCTGCGGGGGGCAGCGAAGAAACGGAGGGGGGTTTCAAGGAAAACCCGTGGATGCGAGAAAAAACCGTTTAGAAAAGACCGTTTCGAGGTGCATGCTGGAGGAGCGGAAACCCGTGAAATGAGGAGGGAAGGGAAAGCGAGTACGGGGGAAGGTTCGAAGGGAGGCTTTCAATGGGGACACAGGCATTACACGGCCCCCCGCTTCTTCACGATAAGCCCGCATTACGCTCAATACCCGCCAACCAACCCATTACCCCTTCAACTCCCCATCCCCGACCCCCCGAGGTTATCCCCCACCAACCCCCCTCCCTCCCGGGGGTTATCGGTTATCGGTTATCGCTACCCACCCCCCAGGGTTTGCCCCTCCCCCCCCGCTCCCCCCTTCGCTCACGCGTTGGCCCCCGGGGGCTTGCCGCAGCTGCTCATGGTGTAGCCCGGGCACTTGGTCATGTACGACGCAGGGCACCGTACGTCCGACTGGTCGCACGTGAACACCAGACAGTCGGACCCCGTCATGGGGCTTATGCAGGGGCCTTGGCGCCAGGAGCAGCCGCGAAACATGCCGTCCCAGACCCCGGGGTAGGCGTAGCTGCGTTGACGGGGTAAGAAATGACAGGTTACTGCCCGGGGGGGTGGAGGCGGTGAGAGACAGCCTGGCCGCCGGCCCCGGCTTGCAACGGGGGAGCAGGGGGCCGGGTGCCACCGAGTCGGCTAACCCCGCCCACCAACCTCCTTTGCCACAACTGCCCAAACCCAAGCTCCCTCCGTGCCCCCCCCCATTGCCCCCCCCCTTCTCTGGCCCCCCCTTCTCTGCCCCCCCCTTCTCAGCCCCCCCCTTCTCTGGCCCCCCCTTCTCAGCCCCCCCCTTCTCTGGCCCCCCCCTGAGCCCCCACTGCGAGGCTCACTCGTATCGTGATGAGTTGAAGCAGCCGTCCTTGCCCGCCGGGTCGCATGGGGTGTTATCGATGCTCTGGGGGGGGGGAGGAGGAGGAGGAAGGCAGGGTGGCGGGAGGGCGGTGCGGGGGGAGGGGGGGGAGGAAGGCAGGGTGGCGGGAGGGCGGTGCGGGGGGAGGCGGGGGAGGAAGGCAGGGTGGCGGGAGGGCGGTGCGGGGGGAGGCGGGTGACGACCGCACCCAAGGAGCTGGCTTGGGCGCTGCGGGTGCGAGCGGGCGCAGCGGGGGCGGGGCGGCAGCCTCCCACAGCTCCGAAACCAGACGACACCCCGCCCCCTCCTTCCCAGACCAAGGAGCTCCGAAACCAGCCGGCATCCCGTCCCCTCCTTCCCAGACCAAGGAGCTCCGAAACCAGCCGGCACTCCCAGCCCTTCCTCCCAGCAACCAGCAGCTCCGAAACCAGCCCTTCCTCCCAGCAACGACCAGCTCCGAAACCAGCCCTTCCTCCCAGCCCTTCCTGCCAGCCCCAGCAGCTCCGAAACTAGCCGGCACCCTCCTCCCTGCTCCCAGCCCCAGCAGCTCCGAAACCGGCCGGCACGTCCCCTTCTTTCCCTTTCCGCCTCCTTGCCGTACATTGTCCGGCGTGCCCGCGCGCTCTATGACGGTGGCCAGCGCCGCTCCCGCCGCCCAGTCCGCCGAGGCGTTGGCGGGCAGCAGGCTGATGACCCAGTTGGTGTCCGGCTGCTTGTCGCACAGCCACTGGGTGGACACGTCATCACCGCCGCAGAAGCAGGACAGCGTCTGCGGGCGGTTCCGGAGCGGGCGGTTCCGGAACGGGCGGTTCCGGAGGGGGCGGCGGAAAGGGGTACGTTGTGGGAGGGGCGGGAGGAGGAGTGGGTCGCAGGGTGGCGGAGGGACCTCGTTAGGGAGGGACGAGGGGTCCAGGGAGGGACGCAGCCGCTCGCAGACCCGTGGTTCCGGAGTTGGATTGCGGAGGGTGGCACTTGACTCCTGGGTGCAAAGTCACGGCTACGGCTGGTCGGGCTTGCGTGACGAAGGTTGCCCCGGGGCTCCAGACAAGACTAAGCTGCCGCGGCAATTTCTTTGTCCGCCTTCCGACAATCCGGGTTTGCCCTGGCTGCCCCCCCCCCCCGGGCACATACCCCTCCCCTCCTCGCAGCACATGCACACCTTGCCGTACAGCGCCTCCTCCGAGTTGGGCACCACTGACTCGCTGGTGCAGTCGGCTGCGGGCAGCATGGAGCCGTCGGGCATGGGCTGCGGGGGGCAGACGCTGGAGGACTGGCAGACTGGGGGCAGCGGGGAGGGCAGGGGAGGGGGCGGGTTGTGGTGGGCGAAAGCGGTTCCCTCTGGAGCGCTGCGCCTCCTGGCGCAGCAACACCGCCGTGCATGGCGGCATGGCCCCTCCACGACGAACACCACCGCGCAGAGCCGAGGAAGCGCCCGCGCCAGCCGCGTCATCGCCAACCACCAACCGCCAACCGCTTTGGCCTGCCCAACCGCCTCGCCATCGCCTCAGCAGCCCTCAGTGCGACCCCTGTCCCACACCGAGCTAAACCACCGGCTTTGAAGCACGCGACCCAACCGCTGCTCCCGGCCTGTGCCTCCGCCCCCATCTCCGCTCTCCCTGGCCCCGGCCCACACCTGCGCAGTCCACGCCCCCCCAGCCGGGCGGGCAGATGCAGTGGCCGCAGCTGTCCGACAGGCTGGTGCGGGAAAGGGCGTTCAGGTAGCCACCGTTGGTGCAGATGGGATCATACAGGGTGGCAACTCGGCAGACTGGGGGGCACACGGGGCGGGGGGGCCGACAAGGTGGGGGGTATGAGAGGAAACCCGTGGGTCGGCACGAAAGGGGGGGGGAGGGACAGCCATCGGCGGGTCGCGAGGCGGAGGGGTGCTGGGCTGCTGGGTGCTGCTGGTCCCGGGCGGCTGGAAAGAGGACGCAGGTGCGGGTAGAGGGAAGCGCAAGGGAGGCAGGTAGCCCGCCCGATTACGATGTAGGCTCTCACGTAATGTGACCTGGGGCGGAAGCTGCGGGCGACTGCTGTGGGGCGCCAGTTGTTCGTTGCAGTGACGATGCACAACCAGCCATGGGGATATCCTAACAGATTGCGATTTGCCGCGGTGCTCCAACATCGCAGATCGCGGCGTTTTGCGGTGCGGGAAATCTCGAGCCGACAGTCGCTCGCAGGGACCATTCAAAACGCAGACGCGCAACGCCGGCACAGGTGGTTCGCTCCTCCAAACCATGAGAGCCCTACTTAATCTGCGAGCTAGGAGCAGTCTGAAGGCAGCGCGACGCACGCGCACGGGTGCGTCATGAGCGGGGTCCGCACGCACACGTCACGCGCGCCACGCCGACCCACTCTGTGCAATCTTGTCAGGATCCGTCTCGGGCTGAATTTGTGCACCAGCTGGATGGATGTTGTAGGCGGCCAGAGCCACCAATACCACCGAAAACGCCCATCTGAGAGTCATTTGCTTTCCACACAGGCTTGTTCCGTATGTATTCATTATTTTATCGTAACACAGGGCGCTCCGACATAGGGTCAGAGTGCACGGGACGTCAGTGTTATGGTGAGGCCCCAAGGCCGTAAATGTGCGATCCGGCCATTCATATGTTCATCAACGTCGGAATCCGTGATAAGTTCGACCTAGCCTAGTCATAGCGGCGTAAACCGACCCTTGCTCCGGAACCGTACGCTGACGAAGTTGAAACCTCTTTTGTTCCATTTTGACTCGTTTAGTCTTGTCTATGCATGAACTCGTATGCCATCGTGCGAAAGCATCTAGAGGTAAAAACATGCTTCAGTTTCAACCTGGAGCGTGAACATCGTCTCCCCAAGGTCTGTGCACAGTCGCTCACGATGGAAACACCCCTACCCGACCACGAGCGAACTAGCACTCCGTGCCGTTCAATATATCTAATTCATGAGCACCCATCATGAGCACTTACGCAGCCATGCCACGCACCCACAGTGTCCAAAACATCCAGAAAGGCCCCGTGCCTACCGGCTACTTTTATCAAATGAACTATACCAGTATAATGCCCTCGGTTGCATCCTTGCTTTGCTCGTTTTGCGAACCGATCGGCTAACGGCCCCTGACAGTTGGATGGCATTGCTAATTTGGCTATACCGAGAGGGGCCCGATAGAAGTATGAACAGCTAGCACAACTTATATCACAAAGGACTCTGGATAGTCTTCCAACCGTCTCCGCTTCGCTTCGTCCCCGGAGAGCGATGTCGACGTGTCTAGTAAACGTCCAGCGAGGTCGTGACTCCAGCAATTAAGTATTGGCATATTTTTTATATAACGCATTCTTACCAGCTTCCATCGCTTGCATGATACTTTTCGCGCTCTCGACCCTCGCCTTCGACGAGTATGATGGTTGCAAGCCGTCGGTGTTAAGCTCTGGGGGGACAGCCGTAGTCGCGACGACTTTTGATTGCAGCGACTATATTTTGTCAAACAAAGGCTAGCGAAAAGGTGCTGCGCGGACAGCAATGTCAAGCATGCGTTCCGAACACCCATGGAACGAACGTCCAGCAATGTCACCACCCCAGCGTGTCCGCCTTCCAAACAAGTCTTTCAAAGTACCCTACCAACCAGTTATTGTGCGTAGCATCTGTCGTGCTGGCTCGTGCTGCCGATCCTTACCTTCGGCAACCCCGGATGACAGTTAAAAGGCATGGTTACGGCTGTGCAAGGTTTTGGGATACATGGCCATGGCATTGTGTCGACAGCGACTATGGTTTTGCCAAAAGCGTAAAGACAGCGTGTCCAACAGACTGGTCGGTCACTGCCGCCTTGCTTTCCTGTCAGACAGCAATATGTCACACATCCAAGTTGCCGTACCGCGAGGACACCAGCATTGCGGCTGTACCTGCTGGACAGGTATTTTATCAGCTTGCTCCCATTGCCTGTCATGCTCCTTGCTATCGACCCCCAGCCAGTCCCTGTCGGAGTCGGCTATGACGCTGTCGGCTATGACATGGCCAAGCTTGCGCAAGAAAGCTTGCAATCGACACCTGCCGACATGGCCGTAGCACTGCCAGGATGTCCAGCAGCGCCACCAACCGTTCCCGTAGCGACATCAGTTTGGCGATGCCTTCTGCACATGTACAGAGTCCGCTGTAGGGGCCCGGTGCCAAAAATCACCACTGGCGTGCCGCCGGCTACTGCCGGCTAGCGGTACCGCAGCCACATGCCCGCTCCGGTCACACGTAGGGGCACGCAAAACTTTCCATGGCGAAGGGGGCCGTGCATTGGCCGTCTCCTCCATTTCGAAGAAAAGGTTCGTTTGGGCGAATCTGGGCATACCGGGCGGACAGGAGTTCAGGGATCTACGTTCTGGAAGAGGGCGCGCACCTCGTTGCAAAGGCTGGCCAGGGCTGGCCAGGGCCGGCCCATCCGAAGCAGTGTGCGGCAGTTGTTGAGGCCCCTGCATACGAGATGCAACCCGTACTAGATCGTTGGCGGTTAAAATGGGTGCACATTCGATACTGTAACAAGCGTCCTGGTCTTCTCATTTTTGTGATACCGTACGAATTTCATAAAATGACCACATAGGTTGGTGAAGGACGGTATCATACGGGGGAAGGAGTCCTATCGGGACCTTACAGCCGTCTTGTAAAGCCTGTCACATGCAAATTGTTCGGAAGAAACCGCTCTGCTACGCTGATGGGGTGTCACAGGCTTAGAAGCGAGATTAAAACCAAGCTGCAATGGCCATGTGCAGTACACATGCGTATACACGCGATCACATCGTCAAATATACGCTTTAAATTTAAGCATGCACATGGGGGATTGGTCTTGAGCAATAGGTGGCCTTCGAAATCAGTGCCATCGCAACATGTCCAGCGCATGTAGTCGGTCTTGATCCGCTGGCACCGATTGCAGTTTAGCCCATAAATATAGCCAAATTTGCTATAATCATGAGAGGAGGTGGTGAAGAGCCGGAAGCTTCGCAAGTCGTAGGCCACGATGGACAGGGCGCGGATGGCGAAGCCAGCCGCTGGCCACAGCCTGTCCCAGAGGAATGGCAGCAAGCCCGAGCACTAAATGCGGATGAGTGGTTCAAACAGCAATCAGCGGAGTTGCACAGGTGGGAATCGGGCAGGACGAACTCCACGCCGAGCGTTATCGGCAAGGGACTCTCCGCTTCCGTAGCACGCCTTTCTAGACTTGCCCCGACCTTTGCACGACCGCTCTGAATGACTCTCGGACGCGAGCCTTTCGTGGGGACGGTATCGTGCGTGGGCCGCACCCCAAGCCCACGGTTTGGGCCACTACGGGGCCAGCTGACGTCATAACCGTGGCCCTACCTACGCCTCTCACACATTGCGCCCGCCTGCCTCCCGACATCCCCCCCCCCACAAACACACATGCACACACCGCATTCTACCCTCAGCCGCTACTTGAGTGAGAAGAATGCGGTGATTGACGGCGCGGCGAATGCGGCGGCGGCAGTGGCGGCGGCGGCGGCCTTTGACGCGCGCCTCCAGGTGGGGTCCGGCGACGTGCAGGGTGACGAGCCGGATGATGGTGGTGATGGTGGTGATGGTGGTGGTGGCCGTGTGGCTTCGGAGCGGGGCAAGGGTGCTGCCGCGAGCCATGGGAGCTTCGAAAGTGGTTGAGTAGGAGACTCGTGGGGTGGGGGGGGGAAGAAGGGGCCTGTCCGGCGCCGATAGACCCTGGGTTGGCCCTTTGCGCTGCGCCGACGCATCTTTGCACTTGCGGTCACTGCTCTGCTGCTGCTGTCCCCCACTCACGCGCCTCGTGTTGCTACTGCCGCCCCCCAGACTATGGTGCGGGAGCAGCAGGCCTTCAGGTGGGCGGGGGAAGGGGCGGAGGGGGCGGGGACGGAGGGGGCTGCAAGGAAAACCCATGTATGAAAAAAACACCGGGGACGGAGGGGGCGGGGAGTGGGGAGCGGGGGGGGGTATGAGCGGAGGCGGCTGGGGGGGGGTATGAGCGGAGGCGGCTGGGTTACCGGGGGCAGCGACTATGCCTCCTCCTTGAAGCCGGTGAGCTGTGGGGCAGACCCGACTGAGCCACCTCCACTGCGCTGGCCACACACCGCCTCCCGGCCCCCCCTCCAACACCTTCACCGCCCTCGGTTTGTCGGCCGTGGATTCGCGGATTCTCTTATCACCCCCCCCCCTCTCGCACCCCCTTGCTGCCACCCACCCTGTTGGCTGCCTCGCCAGCCGCTCCGTCCAGCAGCAGCTGACAGTGCTGCGGCAGCAGCGGCTGGAAGCCAACTTGGAGTACCAGGTGGGGAAGGGGCAGGGAGGGAGGGAGGGAGGGAGGGAGGGAGGGAGGGTTGCGAGGAAGACCCGAGGGAGGGAGGGAGGGGGTACCAGGTGGGAACAGGGCAGGGGGTGAGGGAGTGAAGGGGGAGGGAGGACCTCACACCTCGTTGTGCGTCTTAACGTGAGGAGACGGGGCTGCAGCAACGGCTGGGGTTTGGGCGGGACACACGTCGACGTATGTCAGTCTGGTTACACTCGTACGGCGGCTGATGACCTCCGTCACGCACGCACGCACCTCCGTTTCTGACCGTACGACAATACGACAAAAAACCAGACCCCTCCCTTTCCCTGGTATACACCGCCCCCCCCCCGCCCCAAATCGGTGTCCGACCGACGGCCATGCGCCAGCAATTGATCCTGTCCCGTCGCGTAAACGGCTTTTACACACACCTCCTCCGCCACCTTGCTCCCCCCCCCACTCCGCTGCCCGCCAGGCCCTGCGCCTGCCCCACTTCACCCCTCCACGCAGCCTGGCGCTCATCACCGCCCCCGACGGCGGCCCCACCTTCTTCGAGCGCCTGTTCAACCGCGCACTCGCCACGACCCTCATGACCGCCGTCACGGCCGCAACCCCCACCTCCACCTCGCCCCTCACCCGCGGCGCCGGCGGCGCTGAGGCGGTTTGGTGCGAACAGGGCCAGAGCCGCATCAGCATGCAGGACCCTCAGCTGGCAAGGTACGACCGAGCTCTTGCGTCCGTTTGCCGCTGTCGCGCTTCGCAGGCCGTACGGGGTGCCCCTACTACTGGCCTGCTCCCCTCCCCCCCGGGTGCTCGTCTCCCACGTCTCTCCCTCCCCCGTGGGCGCCTCCCCCCGCTCCCGTGCACCAGCTACACTTCCCATGTCGAGTAACCGGTTCTCTCCTGTAACCTCCCCGTGGTCTCCGACGACCATGCGCCAACTATCCTGTCCCGTTGCGTAAAACGGTTACTATACATCCCCCGTGCGGCTCAGGGCGGAGGCTCTGGAGCGCTGCGGGATGGCGGTGGTGGTGCTGTCGCCCTCGCTGCTGGCCAGCCCCCACTGGGCCATGGAGCGACGAATCATCACGGCCAGGCTGGCGGCGCCGCCAGGCGCCTGGCCCGGAGCGAAGCTCTCCGCCGTACTAATCGTACGGCTGCATGTGCCGCCGCCGCCGTCCGTCGGCGCGGCCGCCGCCGCCGCCGTCGCCGGCCTCGGCCGCCAGGCGGCAGCCGCCGTGGCGGCGGCGACGGCGGCGGCGGCGACCTCCGATCCAAATCCGCCGCCGCCGCTGGCGCTGCCGGATCCCGTTCCTGGGTACCCGGTACAGTCGTACCCGCTGACGGTGGTGGATATGACGGTTCCGCTTCCACCGAATCCAACCGCGGAGGGCGCGGCGGCGGGTACGGCGCTGGCGCAGGTGGGAGACCTGGTCTCGGCGCCCGCGGGGTGTGGATTGCCTTGTGACGGTGCTTCCCCGCCCCGCCGGGTTGGGGCTCCGGATTCCCCTGCTTTGGTTTGGACCCTCCCACCCCCCTCTCCTGCTTTGGTTCCAACCCTCCCACCCCTCTCCCCTGCTTTGGTTCCGACCCCCCTCTCCTGCTTTGTTTCCGACCCTCCCACCCCTCTCCCCCGGTGCCCCCCCCCTCGCGACATGTCCCGTCCTCCGTCCTCCGTCCTCCGCCCTCCGTCCTCCGCCGCGCAGGAGGTGCGCGCCGCCGTGGCTGCCGTACTCGCCGCCGCCGCCTCCTCCGGTGGACTGGCGGCGGCGGGTCTGCGACTCGTCCCCGACCCGCCGCCCGTGCACCTGCACCCCGCCCACGTCCACCAGCACCCCGAGCAGCTGCTGCTGGCCACACTGGCCTCAGGCGACTCGCCGGCGCTGACGTCATCACTCACACTGAGTGCGTCGCTGGCGGGCGCCGGCAGCAGCAACAGCCTGGCCACTCAGCTGCTGGCGTCGCCGGCCAACGCGGCAGTAGCTGCGGGCCCCGCTGCTACTGCCGCTCACCTGCTGCCCGCCTCGCACGTCCAGCGCGCCGTGGAGGACTGGACGATGTACGACACGTCGGTGAGTACGACGCGCGGTTGGCGCGTACACACTCCACGCACACCGCTCCCTCCCCTCTCCACTGGCCGCGCACTGCGCCTCCCCCTCATCCCCGTGCTCCAGCATGCACCTCGAAACGTCTGTCCTGAACGTGTTTTTCTCGCATCCACGGGTCTTCCTCGCAACCCGCCTCACCCCCTAGGTCTGGCTGGCCAGCCTGGGTCGCTCCCTGCACCGCTGGTCCGCCGGCTTCCTGGCTCTGGCTGTGGACGGGCCGCTGCTGGTGGTGGCGGACGACTACGACATGCGGGCGGCGTGTGGGGTGGCGGCGGAGAAGGCAGTGGCGGTGCTGAGGGAGGCGCTGGCCAGGTGAGGGGGGGGCCGAGCCTCGGGAGTTACAGAAGAAGAACCGGTTACTCGACACGGGAAGTGTAGCTGGTGCATAGACTTCGGACACCTGGACGCGCGCGCATGCTACTGGATTTGCCAGGGGAGGGCGGGGTTAAAGGATAATCCGCGAATCCAGGGAGGGGAGTGTTTGCGGAGGTTTGTGGAGGTTGCGGGTCTTCTGGGGGCCGGCGATGTGTTGCAAGGGCAACCTCCCGGGGGAGGAGGGTTTGGGTTTGGTTGTTGGACATACGACTGGCTGCCTCGTTGACACGATTGGCTGCCTAGCTGTCAGCTGGACAACGAGGATGCCTCTGTGTGTGTGTTTTACGACCGTGCTCCCTCCCCTCGCCTTCCCCTCCACCCCTCCTGACCCCTCCCCGCCCCCCCCTTTTCTCCCCCAGCGCCCGACGGCGCGCCAGCTCCATGCCTCCCGCCCGGGCGCTGCTGCCGGGCCCGGACGCCCCTGCCTCCCCCCTGCCCCCCGAAGCCGCAGTGTTGCCGCCAGCACAGAGGTCGGCGCTGCTGGGGGACATATTCAACTACTACGATCAGGTGTGCGATCCAGATCCGGATCTTCCTCGTGCCTGTAGATGCGTATGGATCTGGTGTTGCGCGGGGGTGGGGAAGTTGGTCTGTATCGCCTTGTTGGGTTTCGTTGGGTTTCTGTCGGTTGTAACGGCATGCCGCTAACTTCCGGTTATTCCCCCTCCCCCCACTCCCCCCCGCTTCCCCCTTCCTCCCTCCCAGGACCACAGCGGCGATCTGAACCTGGCGGAGGTGGACCGGCTGGTGCAGGCGTGCGGCCTGAAGCTGGATGCCGTAAGAGTGAGTATCATACGTGCCGTACGGGCACGCCTCCGCAGCCGCCCTCACCTCAACCCTCCCCCCCCCCGGGCGTACAGTGTTGGGTGGTTTGGGTCGAGACAACGGTTGCGTTGTCGCCACCCAGCACACCTCCCGGACGATCTCACGTGCCCGTGCTGTGTTTCGCTGTTACTAGCCACGCCCCTGCCAGTGACCCCGGGCCCCTCAACCACCCACCGCACACACACGCACACACATACACACACATATAAAACCCTGAAACCCTGTAACCCTATAAAACCCCAAACACCAAACCCCTAAAAGCCTAAACCCCCCCCCACACACGCCCAGCACGCAACCCCCCGCCTCCACCTCGTGCCTTCCCCCGCAGCTGAAGGACGTCCTGGACGACTACGACGACGACGCTGACGGGCGGCTGTGCGGTCTGGAGGCGGAGCGATTGCTGGAGGACGTGTGGCGGCTGGTGATGGCGCAGCAGGTGGGGGGGGCGGGTGCAAGGAAAAACCGTGGACGAAGGAAAACCGTTTAGGACAGACGTTTCGAGGGGGGTGGCATAAACACCGTTTACACGACAGGGACAGGATAGTTGACGTTCCGAGGGGGAGAGAGAGTACACCCGGGTACACGACATAGGAAACGGAGGGCAGGGGGCCGGCAGGGGGCCGGCAGGGGGCCGGCAGGGGCACCTGCCTGGCATGTCGCCGCGGTGGGGCACAGAAGCGGCGCCCCCGCTCTGACCTGCTCCCCTCGCACCCCTCCGCGCTCTCCTCCCCTCGCTTCTAAGCGCCGACCTACGAATTTCCTCTCACACACGCACCCCCACACACACCCCGTCCCCTAACCCCCCTTCAGGACGTGGCGGCGTGGACGCCCTCCGAGTCCGCCACCGCACTGAAGGTGCGCCGGGGGGACCGGGACCTGGGGGCGGAGGGCGGGGGGCTTAAAGACCGGTTACACGACCTGGATAGGATAGCGGGCGCATTGTCTTCGGACGCCTACTTTGTGGGCGCATGCCGGGCCGGGGGGAAGGGGAGTTGCAGCTTGTGGGGGTGACGGCGCCAAACACACACGTGGCTGATCCGGGCTGCCCTGCCCTGGCTGCCGTACAGTACTCGTACCGGCGCTGTTCGCAACCTCTCTTCCCCCCCCCCCACACACACGCCCTCTTCTCTCCCCCCCCAGGACGCTGTGGACCTGGAGTGGCTCCTAGAGACGCCGCGAGCCACACCCGACGGCGACAAGGCGGCGGCGTGGGGGGCCTCCGCCGCCGCCTCCCGCGCCAGCCTGGCTGGCTCCGAAGCCGAATCCATCAACATCCTCGGCACGCCGCGCGCCGGCGGCACCCCTCCGGAGATCACGACCACCAGCCCGTCGTACACGCCGCCGCCGCCGCTGCCGCCGCGGTCCGCCGCCGCCGCCGCCAGCCCCGCGGCGGCTTCGTTGAAGCTGTCAGCCCGCGGCCCGGCGCCTGCGTCAGCTCCCCCTCGCACCGCCAGCGGTCGTAGCGGTGTGGTCGAGGGCCAGGATGAGACGGGCGCCCGGGTGTGGTTGCTGGACAAGACTGTCAGCATGATGGTGGCGAGGGGCAGCGAGGACGGCAGCGTGGTGTCGTACTCGTGGGGCATGCCGCCACGGCTGTCGGCGGCGGCGTCGGCGGCGGCGTCTGCTGCTGCGGCGGCGGCGGCGGGTAGTCGGGACCAGAGCGAGTCGGGCAGCATCACCTCCACGATGGCGCCGTGGGCGGGAGCCATCACGCCGCGAGGTGAGCGGTCCAGGGGGGGAAGGGCGTGTGTATGTGTGTGGATTGGGTTTGGGTGGCATATTTCGCATTGGCGGGTGACGGGAGGCAGCTGGGTAGGTTCGGCCGCAAGGTCACCTGTTCAAATCCCGCCGCTTCCCCCACACACGGCTCCGTTGCAGCCGTCCCAAATCGAACTTGTCTCCCCCTGCACGTCGGCCCCGCAGTTAAGTCTGGCGGCAAGAGCATGCTCTCCCCGGAGGAAATGGCCGCCAGGGATGTGGACGTGCAGCAGCTGCTGAGGAAGGAGCGGACGGAGCCAGAGCTGACGGTGGGGCCTGGGAGGGGCTAGGGGGGGGCTCTTGGAGGTTGCTGTGGGCGATTGCTGTCGGAGGTGGTTCTGGGAGGTTGCTGTGGGAGGTGGCTCTGTGAGGGGCTGGGGGTTGGGGGGGTGACTGGTGGAGGGGAGGGTGTGGTGACCTGGTCCAGGGGAGGGCCGCTGAGCAGAAGAGCTGCACGTGCTTCTGATGGTGCTGACGGGAACCCCGTGCCTGCTCCCTCCCCGTGCCCCCCTCCCCGTGCCTGCTCCCTCCCCGTGCCTGCTCCCTCCCCGTGCCTCCTCCCTCCCCGTGCCTGCTCCCTCCCCGTGCCTGCTCCCTCCCCGTGCCTGCTCCCTCCCCGTGCCTGCTCCCTCCCCGTGCCTGCTCCCTCCCCGTGTTCCCCTCCCCGTGCCTGCTCCCTCCCCGTGCCTGCTCCCTCCCCGTGCCTCCTCCCTCCCCGTGCCTGCTCCCTCCCCGTGCCTCCTCCCTCCCCGTGCCTCCTCCCTCCCCGTGCCTGCTCCCTCCCCGTGCCTCCTCCCTCCCCGTGCCTGCTCCCTCCCCGTGCCTCCTCCCTCCCCGTGCCTCCTCCCTCCCCGTGCCTCCTCCCTCCTCGCACCTCAGGAGTCGCTGCGGCGGCTGCTGGACGGCTTGGACCTGCGGCGGGCGGGACGTGTGGACCTACAGATGCTGCGGTGAGGGCGGTGAGGGCGGGGAGGGCGGGGAGGGCGGGGAGGGCGGGGAGGGCGGGGAGGGCGGGGAGGGCGGGGAGGGCGGGGAGGGCGGAGAGGGCGGGGAGGGCGGGGAGGGCGGGGAGGGCGGGGAGGGCGGGGAGGGCGGGGAGGGCAGGGACGGCGGCGGGCCTACCCTCCTGGCCCAAGGCCGATGGGGGGAGCGGTGTCCAAGGAGGGTTTCATCGCCCTCCTTGCCGTGTCGCTGCAGCTCCCAAACGCGTTTGTTTACTCCCAGCCCGCCTCTTTGCGTCCCTTCTCCAGACAATTCCACATACGATGTGTCCCCAACCCTCAATGGGGTTCCACATGTGATGTGCGCCCAACCCTCCTCCCTCCGCTCCCTCCCTCAGGGCCGCCCTCTCATCCTCGGGCCCCTTCCACCAGCTCACCCCGCTGCACACCCAGCTCCTGTCTGACCTGGCGGAGGCCCAGGCGCAACTGCCAACCGACAAAACCGCCCCCGGCAACATGGACGGATCGCGGCGGATGCTGGCCAGCGGCCCCCTCGGCGAGGCGCTGCTGGGGCTGGAGGTTGCCGTACCGCCGTACGTGTCATCCTCTGTGGGCGCCGTGGCGTCTGCCCAGGATGTGCTGGTGGAGGCGGTGTACGGCGAGAGGGGTATGTCGGCCATGCTAAGGCAGCTGTACCGGCAGGTGGGTGATGCGGGGGGCCCGGGGAGGGGGGTGGAGGAGGGGGGGGGTGAGGAAACCCGTGTACGCGGGTGGAAAGGGGATGGGGGGCAGCAGGTGGAGGGGCTGCGAAGGGCGCACGAGGTGAAGACCTCATTGGAGGTGTAGCGTCTGATGCGAGATGAGCCACCGGGCGGCGGGGGCAGAGGCACAGAGGTGGCGGTGTGCGGAGGTGACAGCGCAGCGGCGCCGCCCCGGCATCCACTGCTCAATCCGCAACCCAGTCCCGACCTGCTCTACCGCAACCCAGTCCCGCAGGTTCCCGATGCTCCGCCCTAGCACGGGCATCTCTCACCCCCCTGTCCCCACGCCTCCCCTCCCCCTCCCCTCTCAGACCACCGGCCCGGACGACCCCCTGGAGCTGCTGACCCGCGGGCCCCGGGTGCACGCGGGTGCCGCGGAGGCGGCGCTGGAGTCGCTGATGGAGGTGCAGGTGGGGCCGGGGGATGTTGATGGAGGTGCAGGTGGGGCCGGGGGATGTTGATGGAGGTGCAGGTGGGGCCGGGGGATGTTGATGGAGGTGCAGGTGGGGCCGGGGGATGTTGATGGAGGTGCAGGTGGGGCCGGGGGATGTTGATGGAGGTGCAGGTGGGGCCGGGGGATGTTGATGGAGGTGCAGGTGGGCCCGGGGGATGTTGATGGAGGTGCAGGTGGGGCCGGGGGATGTTGATGGAGGTGCAGGTGGGGCCGGGGGATGTTGATGGAGGTGCAGGTGGGGCCGGGGGATGTTGATGGAGGTGCAGGTGGGCCCGGGGGATGTTGATGGAGGTGCAGGTGGGGCCCGGGGGATGTTGGTGGAGGTGCAGGTGGGGCCCGGGGGGATGGCGTAACGAGCGGATGGTGGTGTGGTGGTAGTTTGGCGGCCGGTGAGGACGGCGGCAGCGGGACAGCGGCGGCGGAAGAGGAGGAGGAGGTCCGCGACCTTCGGGCCTTGAGGCCACAATCCTAGCACCCTGCCCGCCAGCCTGCCCGCCAGCCAGCCTGGCTGCTTCGATGTCCTCCATCACACTGCCCGCCCCGATGTCAAACCACATGTCACAACACTCTGCGCGTTTGGCACAGCGTGCGCGGGCACACATCCGGTCCTGCCCTCCCTCGACTCAACCGCAGGGCGTCACCCCCACCGCGCTGCTCCGAGCCGCGCTGCTGCCCTCCCACCAGCTGGGCCTCCCGGATGCTGACGCCGATTCGGACGAGGCCCTGCAGCTGCTGACTGGGGGCCCCGGGGGGCGGGGCCGCGCCCGCAGCACCCCTCTGAGCCTGCACTCGGCCCGCAGGTACCCGCAGTCGTGGGCCTCGGCCACTGCACATGTGGTGCACGTGTACCAGGTGCTGCTGAAGAGGTGCAGCGCGTGAGGGAGGAGGGAGGGAGGGGACGAGGAGGGGAGGGTTTGAAGAGGGGAGGGGAGGGGAGGGGTTGAAGAGGGGAGGGGAGGGGGTTGAAGAGGGGAGGGGTCAGGGGCAGTTGCATGTACAGGTGCAGGGGCTGCAGGCTAGGGGTTGCTAGTGGATGGGTTTTGTTTCATTGTGAGAATCAAGGGTGAGGTCCAGGGAGGACTCTTGGTCAGGCTAGGATAGACGAGATGCGGTTGGGAGGCCGACTGGCGGCGGGATGGGGTAGCTCAGGATCAATCGCGCGTTTTATAGATGGTAGGATAGGGTGGGGCGGGTGCGAGGCGAGGCGAGGGCGTCCTGGCGCGGTGCGGTGTGATGGAGGGCATCGAAGCATCCCGTCAGACGTGTGCAGGCGAGGCCAAGGTAACTGAAAGCAGTAGGGAGCTACTTGACGCCAAAGACCCTGGCACGGCCCTGAACAGCTGGGCAGTATAAGCATCGCAAGACCTTGTGGCAATCAAGCGTGAGCGCGTGACGGGGGCCGATGTATATATTAATCAGCAACCTAGGCTGGCATAAAAATAATTCAGGAACGAAGCTTGTAAATTGCGTGAGCAAAAACTGGCCCCCGTGTAAATATCCGGTTTCCCAATTGCGAACGGTTTGTCGACTACCGGTAACCGTAAAGCCTTTCCTGCTTCGTTGTTTTTCAAAATAATGTGTTGAACATGAAACTATTATTTTATGGCACGACGACTTGTTTTATACCTCTTTGAGGCCGGGTGGCAGTTGTCGAGATGCCAACATCGGGGCGCAAGGTTGGAGGCTGCCTAGAGCCTGCACTTTTTAGAAGGTGGACTATGGTGCAATGTTTGAAACGAAGTCCTTGGCGAATGACTGACTATGCAAGGTTGCGTCCTGCGTGTCGGTCGGCGTCTCGTCCGTTCTCGTCCACTGTCGCCGTACCGCTGTTTCCAAATTGCCTCACTCGTCGTCAGTCGTCACAGGAGACGTCTCCTAGCGGCATACCTACGAGGATTTACTATTCTTGTGATCATTTAAGTCTTAGATGCTTGTGGGTCGCTACTTGCCAAGTACTTGACTTGACCCATAACGCTGAGGATTGGTTCGCGGCATCAGATAATGTCGTTGTTTCCCTGAGTATATATGTTTATATCCAGTGCCGGTTGATTTACTGCTTGCCACAAACTCGGGGACGCAATGACTCCCGATGACCTGCCACCCCCAAAGGCGGGGTTCGGGCTGCGAAGAGAAATGGAGGAGCTTCAAACAATCGAGGAGACTCAGCCCAGTACTAAACCGAAAAGCAAGCCTCCCGTCCGCGATCCAGGTATGGGAAGCTGCCCACCATGCGCGGGAACCCAACTCAGCTTGCCGCAACGATTACCCTAAAACACACGAATATCTCATTCCCTACTAAACCTACAGGTAATCGCCGCGTTTCTTTCGAGACAGGCCCAGCTTCGCGTGAGGCCGAGGACGACCCGTCCCCGCCCTCGCCCGAAGCGCCGGCAGCAGCACCCCCCCGCGCGCCAGCTCCGGCAACGCCGCCCAATCCTCGCGGCCTGCCCCCGCGAGCCCCAGCAGTGGCCGCAGCAGCACCACCATCACCACCTGCTGGCGCCTCTCCTACAGCAGCAGCAGCTGATGCCTCGGGCATCTCGCCTATGGCCTTTGCTCTGCCACCCTCACGCCTAGGCCCAGGTGGCGGCAGCCGAGCGGCACGCGCCCCGCCTGCCCCCGCCGCTGCCGCCGTCGCCGCCGCTGCTGCACCCCCAACAACTGCCAGCTCCGAAGCCGGATCCGAGCTGTCGCTGAGCCTCAACGCCAGCATGCGTCGTACACGCCGGCGTCACGCGGCAGCGGCTGGCGTCGTGTCGGGCAATGTGCTGGGGCCGGCACCCATTCCCGCCGGAGTGGCGGCGGCAGCAGCGGCGGCGGCGGCGGCGAGTGCCGCCGCCGGCGGCAGCGGCGGCGCAGCTTCATCGCCTGCCGTACCACTAGCCGCCGACGCAGCGGCGGCGGGGGCTGTGGGCCCGTCGACTCCACCGCGTGGTGGGTTGAGGTTGGGGTGGTTACTTGCGATAGCGGTGTCGGTTTCTGAGGGTTACTTGCTACAGCCGCAGAGCAAGAGCAGCTTCCTGCTGCTCTTGCCGGTCTCACTCCCGCCAGCTGTCGACAGAGGGCTCGGGGCATAAGGCCCTCAAGCCCTACACAACGTTGTACCCCGCTGCACCGCCCTCCACCTCCCAAACGCACGCACTCCCTTCTCCGTCCTCCTACGTCGTGTAACCGGTCCTCCCCGCCCACCCCCACCCCCCCAAAACACACACACACACACACGCACACGCACGCTGCAGCTTCGGAGCCTCGGGGCACCGGCGGCGGCGACATGTACGCCGCCTTCAACTCCAGCCAGGGCGCTGATGGCGGCACCTCCTCGCCCCCTCCCGAGCCCCCCCAGCGCCCCATCTGCGGGCCGCTCTACACCAAGCCCATCCCGCCCAACGTGCTCGCCCTCACCATTGCGCGATCCGAGGTGCGGGGCCGGGGTTGCAAGCAAAACCCGTGTACGGCGGAAAACCGTACACGAGGTGCGCTGCTGGGGAAGGACACACCTGAAGCCCGCCGCCGTACATCACCTCTGACGCCTTAGGTCGCCAACCGACCCCAACCCCGCGCCCCGCCCCCGCGCCCCAACCACCGCCTCCCTCCACAACCGAATCCCAACCCCGCCTCCCCCCCGCCGCCCCCTCAGGCCCTCCGCAGCGACCCCCTGCTGACCAACCCCGTGGTGCGGATCCACTGTCTGGACGGGAGCACCGGCCAGTACCTGCAGTCGTTGGATGACCTGAGCCTGGGACCACAGCTGGATGCGGCCAAGCACGCGGAGGTGTGTGTGGGTGTTTGGGTTACGTGAAAGAACCGGTAACTCGGGGGGGGGGTGAGAGGGAAACCCGTGGATGTCCGAAAAAACCGTTTAAAACAGAAGTTTTGAGATGCATGCTGGAGAACTGGGTTGGGGGGGGGTGAGAGGAAACCAGTGGGCGGGTGGGCTTGCAAGGAAGACCCGCACATGCGAGAAAAACCGTTTAGTACAGGCGTTTCGAGATGCATGCTGGAGAACTTGGGTGGGCGGGTGGGGTGGGGCGGCGTGGGCGGATGGAGGGGGCGAGAGAGAAGGGTCGGGGCAAAGGGGCTATCGTGTTAGGGGAGCGGGGAGCAGGAGCGGGTTGCACACAGGCGCAGGTGTGACTCCACTGACGGCACAGCCACATGGGCTGGGCTCGGGGAGGGCCAAAGGACGGATGTGTCACGGGGAGTACGGAAGTCACGGGGATGGAGGCGGAAGCCCCGCAAAGGAGGGGAGGGGAGGGGAGGCGTGTTTCCTGGGGCCTGGGTTGCAAGGAAAACCCGTGCACGAAAGAAGACCCGTTGGGGCCTGGGTGGGGCCGGATGGCTGTGTGAAGTAAGGGGACCCTCAGCGCCCAATTAAGGACAGCCACCCGGCCGGATCCGTCCAGGACCCCCCCACTTCCGTTTTGCCGCCACTGCGGCGCCTCACATCTCCCAGCTCCTGAGCGCCACGTCATCTACTTCACCCCGGCCCCCGCCCCAACACTGGCCCGTGCCCCCGCTCTCCCTCCCCGCCCCCCTCCCTGGAACAGCTCCTGGAGTACGCTGGTCGGCCCAACCAGATGACCATCGCCAATAACAGCGAGTCCCCCGCCTCCGCCATCCTGCGGGTCATACCCCCGGTCCAGACAGAGCCGTTCGACCTGCTGAGCAGGCCCGAGGTGCGGGTGGGGGGTGGGGGGTTTGAGAAGAGAATCCGCGAATCCACGGCCGGTGGGGGGAGGGGTGGGCTTGACAAGGTGGTGGGGGGACGGTGATGGTGGGAGGGTGGGGGGGAAACCCGTGGATGTCCGAAAAAACGTTTACAACAGAAGTTTTGAGATGCATGCATGCATGGTGGGAGGGTGGGGGGGGAGGGTGGTGGCGGGAGGGTGGGGGGTTGAGGGTTTGGGGTGACAGGGTGTTTGCCCTCGAAATGGCCTCCACTAACCAAAAGCCATATACTGCCCCCACCCCGCACCCAGGCCCGCACCATGGCGGCTTGGGAGGAGACCCTCCTCATCGACGAGGCGGTGGAGCGACTGGTGGCTGTGGACCCGCTGCTCATATTCGAGGTGGGAGCGGCAGCTGGGAGGGCGGGGGGCGGGCTGGCCGGCAGCTGGGGGGCCGCGGGCTGGCCGGCAGCTGGGAGGGCGGGGGGCGGGCTGGCCGGCAGCGCCGCCTGGGCGCCCCGAGGGTTACGTCACGCCACCCACCTATCCACCCACCCATCTTTGTGCTGCACAAGCAGTCAGGGCGAGATGTCCGCAGGAGGGGGCGAAAACGAAATCGATCACCACCCGGCCAACACACCGACCTGCTTCACGTCCATGCCTTTCCGCGTTTTCCTCACCGGAGCGGACCCCCACTCGGCTTGGACTTGCTGGAACACATGGCACTAAATGAAATGTTGCCTAACCCCGTTTGTGTTGCCTAACCCCGTTTGCCTTGTGCTCACCCCGCAGGTGATCCAGCCGCCCGTCAGCTACCAGCGCTACCGGAAGCACATCCGCGCGTACGACCCGACGGACGGCTCCCACCTGGTGGCCTGGGCCTTCCTGCGACCCGCGGGTCCGCAGCCCGAGAACCCCGGGGAGCAGCGCCAGCCGCTGTTGGGGCGCCTCAAGCTGCAGCTGTACGAGTACAAGAAGGGTGAGGCAGAGCGCAGGCGGCGGCGCGAGGGTTGGGTTGGAGGCCGGGGGGGGGAGAACGGGAAAGAGCAGGGGACAGGGGCAGGGAGCGGCGAGTGGGTGCCGAGCTGCATCGCTGGGTGAGCCTCATTTTGTTCCACGACGCTCCCTCCCTTCGCTACCCCTGGCAGACATCTCGGACGCCGTACGTGTGAGCGCCAGCTCGCCCATGCAGCTGGGGGGCCCCGGCGGCGAAGCCGGCGGCGTGGGCGTGGGTGGTCCGAAGCTCAACATCAACGCCGCCAGCCGCGCCTATGTCAACTGGCAGGCGCTCATGGCGGAGGGAGGAGCCGCAGTGGTCACCAAGTACCCCTCGGCGCTCACCGTCGTACTGCAGGTGGGAGAGCCTACACAGGTTCCCGTACGCCGTACAGTTTCGCAGAGACAAGTGCCGTACGTTGTTCTCGTTGGAGTGCCACACTGTGTATGTACCCAACGACACGCTGTGTTTTTACGCTCGGCCCGCAGGCCGTGCCCCGCCCCCCGCCCGAGATTGTGATCACGGAGCCGGACAAGGGCATCCGGCCGTACCTGCCGGCCGGGTACGGCAGTGGTTTCGAAAGCAGTGAGTCACGTCCCGGGGCTGCTTGTGGGAGGTGGTGGTTTCGACCCGTCCTCGTCCCCACCGCCCTTGATGCCCCGCTGATGCCACTCGATGACATCCCACGTAATACTGATCCTCGCCTACGTCTATGCTTCCCCGCCCCAACCGCCGCAACCGCCCCAACCGCCTCAACCACCTCAACGGCCCCAACCGCCCCAACCGCTCCAGGCAAGGTCCCGCTGTCTGCCTACATTGGGGGACCTGGAGCCGACGGCGCGGGCATGTTGGAGGGCGCGGAGGACATCACCAAGAACAAGTACTACCGAGCTATTACCGAGCCGTGCAAGGCAAGTGGGGGCCGGGGGCATGAGGGGAGACCCGTGGGTCGGCACTGAATATGAAAACCAATTTGGAAACGTTTTGGGCCGGGGGCGGGGGGCCGGAGGTCCGCGGGTGGGCAGTGTGGTGGGTAAGCGGCGGGGCGGGCAGAACAACAACAGCAACAAGGGGGTCGGGCCGGGGCGTGGTGGGTTGAGGCGGGCACACATAGGGCCCCATGGGCAGTTTAAAGCTGGTGTTCAATTTAGCCCTACAGGTAATGCCCATAGCGGTACCAGGATCTAATCGGATCTAATCTTTCGGACTCCCCTCCACACCACACCACACACCGCAAATCGCCCCCTCGGCCGCACGTGATACGTCCCGCAGGTCCCCAATGTGCAGCTGCGCAAGCTGCCCGGTGGCCCCCAGGGCGTCACCTGCCTGGCCTTCAGCCACAGCGGCATCTTCCTGGCCGCCTGCTGCAGTGAGGTCGACGACCGCTTCCGCATAGTCATCTACAGCGTACTCACCGGTGGGGCAAGTGGGGGCCGGGGATGTGGGGCCGGGGGTGTACGGCCGGGAGTGTACGGCCGGGGGTGTACGGCCAGGGTTGTACGGCTAGGGGATGTGGGGCCGGGGTGGTACGGCTCCCCCACTCGCCGCCGCTTGATGTCGCACCTGACCCGGCAGAGGGAGGTGCACCCTATGACGGGGGGAAAGGGCGCACGCGTCCGCTGTGTGGTTTGCTGTTTGGGTAGCGTGGATTTGTGCTGGGTCAATGCACACCTATCTCTTGACACTGCCCCCGCCTCTGCCTGCCACCAACCCCGCCTCCGCCTGCCAGGCTCTGTGAAGCGTACCATGTTCGGCGCTCACAACGGCTTCGTGTACGAGGTGGCGTGGGCCAAGGACGACTCAGCCATCATCACCGCCTCCGCCGACGGTACGGCAAAGGTGTGGGAGTTCAACCCCGCCGCCATCTCCGCGGCGATGGAGGCCGTGGAGGCGGCGACCAAAGCAGCGGCGGATGCCGCCGCCGGCACCGCCGGCAAGGCCGGCGCCGGGGCCGGGATATCTGACGCCGCCGCCGCCGCGGCGGCGGCGGCCCCCGCTATGAACTTACTCACTACGATGAAGCCGACGAAGGCGGCGGCGACGGCGGCGGCGGGGACGGCGGCGGCGGGGGCGCTAAATGCGACGCTGGATACCGCCCGCGGCGGTACCCGAGGCAGCGGCGGCACCCCCGGCGGCGGTCCAGCTGCTCCGGCCCTGGTGGGAGCCAAGGCCGCCATGCCGCACCCGACCGTACTACGGCACGCGTGCTACGTGTACACGGCGCAGTTCCATCCCGTACAGAAGCAGGGCAGCGCGCTCGTGGCCACGGGGGCGTACGACGGTACGGTGCGGCTGTGGCGGCGGTACACGGGCGAGCTGTTGGCTGCCGTAAAGGTTGGTGCCGTACGGTAGCGACATGACTGTATCCGGCTCGCGCTCGTCCCCCTTGCGGCGGCGGCCCTGATATACCGGTAGGACCGTATGCTCGAATCGACCCGGTAGCGGCTCCCAAATCTCCGGTCGTTCCACTGAACCGCCCGAGCTGTTCGTCCTGTCCTTGGACCCAGCAGCACCCTACAGCTACTGTCATCAGTGTGCCCTCGTTTAGTGACCTCGTGTGGCGTTACACGCGTACAGTATCGGAAGCGGTGTTCTCCACCAGCCGTGACCCGAACCCCCGTTCAACCCCCTCCCCCTGCAGACCCAGAGCGGCTGCATCAACAGCATGTGTTTCGACAAGCTTGGCACCCGGCTGTACGCGGGGGACAGCGCGGGAGTGCTGCAGGTGGGGAGGGGAGGGCGGGGGTGGCGAGAGGACCCAGAGGGAAGGCTGGCTGGGCCCGCGGGCCCTGCTGGTGTCGATCCACAACTCAAGTTTGAACCAGCTCAGCTCCAAACCAAGTCCACCTGGCCGGTGCTAGTAGTAGTAGAAATTGTTACAGTGGGCTCTAGACCTTCAGCCGGTGCTGCTGCTACTGCTTCCCCTCCTCCTCTGCCCCCACAGGAGTTCAGCTGCGACGTGACCAAGGGAGTGGACGCAGTGGCGGCAGCTCCAGGGGGGACCAACCTAAAGATCTCCACCATCTCCGCGGGTGGGTCGGGACACCGGGTCTGGGCGGCGGGCGGCAGATCCCACCACCACCGCAACCGCAACCGCAACCGGCGGGTGAAACACAGCGCATCGCCGTGATCCACGTGGGCGCTGTACGAACCAACCCTAACCGTCGCTTCCAATCCCCGCCCCGGTTCCGGCTCTCCAACCGCACTGAGTGCTCACTTTCTTCCACCACCCTCCATTCACCTCCGCGTGCATTGCTTGTCCCGCCTCCGCCCCCGCCCCTGCCTCTGTCGCTGCCCCCCTCCCCCGCCGTGCCGCCGCCGCCCCCGCCGCCGCCGCGTCCCTGCTCCCTCCCCTCTCCCCCTCTCAGGCACCAACAACAACCTCAACTCCACCATGATGAGCGTCACGCTGCGAAGCCGACTGGGGGGCACCCAGCGGTCCACAGGCGGCGGCAGCCTGCCCGCCCCCGTCAACCTGAACGCCTCCATGCTGCCGCGGTCCAACTTCAACGCGTCCGTGAGGCCAAACACCGCCGGAGCCGCCGACGCCAACTCGTCCATGCGCTCCGCCGGCGCCGGCGGCGGTTTGAACGCCACGATGGCGTCAACGGCGACCGTTGGTACGGAGAGCGCCGGCGCCGCCGCCGCCGCCAACATCCTCCGCGTGCTGCGGCAGTGAGTGATGACCCCACTGGGGGGGAGGGGAGGAGAGGGGGGTTTACAGAAAAGAGGGGAGGGGTTAGGACGGGAGGAGAGGGGGGTTACAGGAAAGAGGGGGGGGAAGGGGAGTGGCATAAAAACCGTTGCACGACAAGGGTAGGATAGCTCGCGCATTGCCTCCGACCACATAGTTGTGGGCGCATGCTGGAGCGCTCTGGAGGGGAGGGGAGGTGATGGTGGTTACACAGGGCTGGTTGCTTCCTGTCAAACCTCACAGCTCTGAAGCGCGCTCGCCCAGCACCTGCCGATGATTGATTGCCTGTGTCCCAGGTAGTCGTCCACCACCCCGTGTCCGAGCTAGTCACAAAACATGCGCGCTCCTCGCGGTACAGTCCTTTCCCCAACGCATCTCCCCCCTCCCTGGACCCCCGCTATCCTATCCGCTTCGGTGCCGTACGTGCCGTGCGGCTCTCCTCGCCCCTCCCCCGCCATCCTATCCGTGTCAAGTAGCCGGTTCCTATGCCCCCCCCCCCGCAGGTGCGACGAGTTCGACGGCGAGCCCCTGGCTCACGTGTTCCTGCACCACGACGGCCGCCGCCTGGGGGTGCTGACCAAGCGGTCGCGCATGCTGGTGCTGGAGACCCGCAGCCTCAGCAGGGCGGAGCAGTTCCTGGGAATGAGGTGCAGGGAGGCGCCACTCAAGGCCACCTTCAGCCCGGGTGAGCACCCGCCTGCTGCTGCTGCTGCTGCTGCTACTGCTTGTTTGTTGCTTTTGGGGGGGCTGAGGGGCAGCGGGGGCCTGAGGAGGGGGGGATGCCGCCTCCCCTAAAACCCTACGCAACAGTGCCGCCCGCAAATAAGTCGCGATATGTGTTATGTGCGACAGGTTGCCGCCATGCAAATCCCAATCCCGGCCTCACTCGCGCCTCCCCTTGCTCGGCGCCCGGTGTGCCAAACGTTCCCCAATTATTTTACTCTGCAAAGACTCCGTTACACATTCGGCTAGAGCCCCACCGGGGCGATAATAAACAATGCAGGTAGGGAGAGGGTGAAGACGCACCGAAAAGTGCTGGCTTTGGACGATTACGGCTATAGTCGTTTGTTGCTGTCCATCGTCGGTGCGTCTTCCCCCTCTCCCTACCTGCCGCTAATCATAGCCGATATGGAAGAGTGGGCTAACGAGGAAAATTTGGATAGCATGATTCGTAAACTCGGAAAACCGTTACGTTTTCCTACTCAATGCCGACCCACGGGTTTCTCTCTCATATCCCGCAGACGGGCGCTACCTGGTGTGCGGCAGCGAGGACGGCAAGGTGGTCATCTGGGACGCGGACGGCGGTCCGCCCACGGTCCTGCCACACTTCGCCCTGGGGGGAGACACGGTGTACCAGGTGGGGTCTGTGGAGGCACGGCGGTGGGTTGCTTGGGTGCTAGGTGGTGGGCCCGGGGTGCCGCTGGCATGTGTTTCGTGCCGTGACACCACATCCCGGCTGGAAATCTGACCTCACCCCGCCCCTCCCCTGCGTCCTCCTGCACGCCGCGCTGTACGGCGTCGTACGATGTCGTATGATGTCGTACGCAGGTGGCCTGGAACCCCGTCTTCCACATCGCGGCGGTGTGCAGCTTCGCCTCCTGGGCCCCGATGCTGATGCTGGCGTACGACAGCCAGATGCCGGACATCGCGCTGCAGATCGGCCACAAGAACACCCTGGAGCTGATGGGCAGGGAACGCAAGCACGTGAGTGCCGTACGTACGGCAGGGCGGCGGTGTACGACGGGGACGAAAGACGGCGCGGGTGTGGGGGTGTGTGTGGGGGGGTCGATTTCGCTTTCCTGTTCGCTTTCCTACGTTCAACCTACCTACAGCCCCGGAACCGACGCTGCGCCGTACCTGACGCCTCGGCCCCCTTGTTACCCTCCTTCCCCCGTAGACGGAGGTGGCGCGGAAGCGGTGGGACATCCCGGACCGCCTCACCCCGGAGTTCCTCCGGCTCATGCTCGACAGTATCCGCAGGTGTGGGCGACGTGTAGCATGCGTGTGTGTATTTGCCTACCTAGGCCCCAAGGCCCCTAAAACCCTAAAATGCCCTCCGGCCGAACCCAACCAAAGACAACCACGTGTGTTTGGTGTTTGTTGTAAACAAAAAACGTGAGTTGTGCCGCGCCGGCCGGCCCACTTTCCGTCTTGAGGCAAGGAAGCAACCGCAACGCGCCGTTCGCGTGCCAGCCGTCCACGCAAGCACCCTGCGGCACGCGGCGGCCGCAACCACTAATCGCCAACCGCCTGCCGTTGCCGCAGGGACGCGCGCGATCGCGGCATCCTGGGCGGCGCCAACGACCCCCACGGCGACCACCTGGTGGTGCCGCAGAGCCGCATGGCGCAGCTGCGGAAGGAAGCAGAAGCCCGAGCCGCCGCCGCCGCCGCCGCCGGCGACGCGGCCGACGTGCCGGCTACGCCGTCGGCGCACGCGCCCGCACCGGCTGCCGGCGACGACGCTGCTGCCGGGCTGTTGGGCCTGCCGGACAGTCGCTTCCCATCCCCCGCTGCGCCGGCAGCGGACGGGGCCGAGGACCAGCTGCAGCGCACCGGCCGCCACAAGGCCAACGTCACCTTTGCAGACGACCTCCCACCACCTGCGTTTCAGGAACCGGCGGCGGAGCCGCCGGCACCGCCGCCGGAGCCGCCGGCACCGCCGCCGGAGCCCAAGCTACAGGAGTATCAGTGGTCGCATCCGCAGCAGCCCAAGCCGGCGGCTCTGTCGCCGGAAGGCCTCTGGCAGATGCGGCAGCAGCAGCAGCAGTTCGCTGCGCAGCAGCTCTACGCGCACCGGCAGCGGTACCCGCAGCAGGAGTTGTACTCACGGCAGCTGTACCAGCAGGATCAGCAGTACGTGTGGGACAAGCAGGTACAGCAGCCGGATGCGATGCAGTACTCGCAGATGCGGAGGGCGCTGGAGCTGGAGCGTCTGAATGCGGAGGAGATGAGGCGCTTCCCGCAGCACGCGCGCGACGCGCAGCTGCGGCAGTACGAGCACCAGCAGGTACGACAGTACGGACAGCCGTTGCCGTTCGAGGCGTTGCAGAGGGTGCAGCAGCAACAGTACGCGGAGCAGTACGAGCAGCTCAAGCTGAATGCACAGCAGCAGCCGTACGCGCAGCAGCTGCGGCAGCGGCAGCTGCTGCAGCAGCCGTACGCGCAGCAGCTGCGGCAGCGGCAGCTGCTGCAGCAGCAGATGCAGCAGCAGCAGTCGGCGATGCAGCTGAAAGAGTACGAGCAGCAGCAGCTGTACGGCCAGGCGCCTCTTCAACAGCAGCAGCAGCAGCAGACATACCTGCACCAGCAGCAGCAGCCGGCGCCGCAGTTCCCTCACTCGCTGCGGGTGCAACAACTCTACATGCAACCGCCGGCGCCATCTGCGGGGCCGCAACCGCAGTTTGGGCAACTGCAACAACCACAGTTCGGGCAACTGCAACCGCAGTTTGGGCAACAGCAACAACTACAACAACCGCAGTTTGGAGAGCAACAACTGCAGTTCGGGCAACCGCAGCCGCAGTTTGGGCAACAGCAGCAACCGCAGTTTGGGCAACAGCAACAACAGCAGTTTGGGCAACAACCGCAGTTTGGGCAACAGCAGCAACCGCAGTTTGGGCAACAACAACAACTACCGCAGTTTGGGCAACAACAACAACTACCGCAGTTTGGACAACGGCAATTGCCGGTCGGGCAACAACAACAACCGCAGTACGCAACCCAGGCGCAGTACGTTCAGCCGCAATATGTGCAGCCGGTGTACTGATGGGTTGTCAGACGCGCGTCTTCGACATGCTGGATGGATGGGGGGTGGGCGGAGGAGGCGGCGCGGGTTGCCGCACTTGCTATTTGGCAGCAAGCGCGGGGACGGCCCCTCAGCGTCCATGTCACGGCACTCAGACGGATGGGAGCAAAACGCAGGATGTTGTCGAGGGGGAGGCGGAAGTAAGCACTGCGCTTCGTACGGATAATAATGGGAGCGAAGGATGTCTTGAACAGGGTGTTGGCCTGCTGGGAAAGCTGGATGCCACCACCAGAGAGCAGGTAATGGAAACGCAGAAGCTGGACCTAGCTGGCGGCGTTAAGGAGGAAGATGCAGCATGGAGGAGCGATCAAGCAAGCGAGCAGTAGTAATTGCGTAAATAGTAACTGTGACAATGCGCGCCAGACACGAAGGCAGCTAGGGCCATCAGGTCGGACAGTGGTGTCGCGTGTGCTTGTGCTCATACCGTACATGTCGCAAGGGGTCCTGCCCAAGTGCCTCCGAGGAGAGGGCAGCCAGCAAGGAGCGATCGTGTCGCCGTGTGTTCGTGACTCTGATGTGATAGTTATGGAATGGTGGCGGGCTGGGGGCACCCGGAGGGTGGCATGCATGGCCGTGGAAGTCGCGTAGTTAGGAATACTGGTTGGGTTCTTACTTCTATTTATTTATTAACCTGCTGGGAAAGTCTTCTGCGTTTCGAGGCGGCGCAGATCCGCGTGTAACGCCAACCATGTAGCTAGGTAGGGTCCATGCCCGCAAACCCAACCGGCGGACACCAGCCGCACACTTTGTAACGAGAGCGCGCGGAGTCCGGTGTTGAGGGGCCAGCTAGGCGGGTGTGCAGCGCGACAGGACTCCGGTGCGCTTCGTCAAATCATACCTCGGCGGCATACGAATGACTATGCCCGGCTGCCATCAGCCGGTTGCATCTCATGACGGTGTAATGGGAGCCCGTAACAGAGGCGTGGAAACACGCCGGCTTGGCCATGTTATCCGCCCGCGGTCTGCTGGCCCCACTGCATAACGATTTATTCTCATCGGTCCGCCGTCCGTTTCCGTAAGTCGCATGTCGACAGTGGGCCTGGGCATCCAGTAGGGGCAGTGGTGCGCGCCGTACCAATGACGCTCTGCCTCGGGCGCAGACGGCCGTCATGCAGTCCTAGCAGGCCGTTACCATGGAGGAGCGCTGTCATGTTTGGAGCGCCTGTGACGGCTCGCTGCCATGGCAGCGCGCTGAGGTCATCGGCAGGATATCCGACCCACTGGAAGGCCGAGCGGCAGTGGTAGGACCACAGTTTAGCATAAAATACCTATTCGCCCCAACGCTTAGGACGACGTGTGCGTGCGCGTTCCTTTTCACAGCAAGTAGCTTCAAGACAACCCTTTCGGCGCAACTCAGAGAGCCGCCTACTGTCGTGACCGGCTGGTGCACTACTTTTCTAAGGGAAAAGTCTTAGGCCCCGAGGTTGTGTAGGCAGGGGTCACGTCGGGGGTCACAGCAAGACTGTACGGATTCCCGCGTATTTCTTAGCAAGCATGACATGTTACGCAGATCACCAAATCGCACCATAATAATGCCGATAAGTTGCACGATCATGGATTAGTGCTAGGCAGCAATGCACTTCCAGCAGATTTTAAGCGGGGCTGCCAGATGGATTGCGAACTTGACCCCGCTCACCGGGAAAAAGCGGAGCCGCGATGATGGGGACGCCTGTGACCTTGAGCCACAGCGAAAGTCGCAGGCGAGCGGACAGGTTCAACCAAGGGCCACGGTTGTGGATTTAGTGCAGTCCTCGCCAGCGACTGTCGCAACTGCAGCAGAGGCAGCTTTGGGCTCCTTAACGCCTGCTGCTGGAACTGGATCGGGAGCCACGCCTGCTGCTTCCTCAAACGCGTCGTTCAGCTTTGGCATGGCTGGACGGGTCCAGGAGCTGCTGCCGTCCCGGCTTAGCGACGGAGTCCCCGTGCCACAAGGCAGCATCGAGCCCACGCTACAACCCATGGGACACGATCAGCAGCAACCGAAGCCGGACGGGAGGTTGAGCGGCATCGGGGTCGCTGACCATGCCCGCCAGGATCCTCGTGTCGCTGCCGAGAACCACAACATCGGGTTGGCCGCGCAAGTAGGCGGCACAGGAACCGGTTTGCGGCGGCCGTTGCCGCCTTCTCGGCCGCGCCAGCAAGGCAGCGGCCCTGCGCCGTACGCGCAGCCGCGCACCGGTGCTGCGGGCCCGCAGTCCGCTTACCGCGGCGCGCACGTCACTCCCGGCGCGGCGCAGTATTACGGCGGGGCCCCGCAGCAGCCAAGCCACTCTGGCACTCCGGGCGGCGTGAGCGCGCTGCCGCGGCAGCTCTTCGGCACGCCTGACAGCACCCGGCGCCAGCTCGGCAGCCTAAACCTGGGCGGCAGCGCTTCCCGCGGGCCCGCTGTGCTCCCCGCCGGGCACCGGCCCAGCACCAGCTACGCAGCGGCTGCGGCGGCCGCTATGCCGCCACCGCAGGCGGACTACGCGGCTTCGGGACAGCACCGACAGGTGGGTGGATTCGAATCGTAAGCACTATGGATCTTGTAGCAAGCGTTCACCATGGGCGCGGCCGAGAGGACTACACCGGCTCCGCTCGAGGAGTGTATCGAGCGGCGCGGAGGACTAATTGCCAGGAGGGATGCACCCCTCGGTGGGACCAGGGGCGGACTGAGGACAGCCAGGTCGGCCTGCCCAGCCTGGCACGCTACTTCGGTCCACGATCGATACATCATGCTGTCGCGTGATGTGCACACCCCGCTCGGCCCCCATCATGCCCTTCCCTGCCGCGCTCCTGACTTCCGACCCCCTCCCTGGACCGCAGCTGGCGCTGCTGCAGCGGCAGCCGGTGCCCTTCGCGCAGTCCTTCACGGCGATGCAGGGCGAGCTGGCGGTGGCGGGGCGGGGGGGCATCACGGGAGACCAGCTGCGGCTGCTGCTGGCCAAGTATGAGGTGGGTGGAGCGCATCGTGGGGTGGAGCCGGGTGGGGTCAGTTGGACGGGTGGGTATGAGGGGGGTGGGGGGTGGGCGGCGGCGGGGCCACCACGTATACAACAACTCCACGAACCCTGTCCGCCACTACTTGCTGCTCCTCGCCCGCCCTTAGCTCCGAAACCGTGAGCCGCCCTCGTCACCCCCACCCCACTCCCCCGCGCGTGCAATGCAAACCGTATGCACCAAACGCTGCCTAATCCCGTTTTTACTTTCTTCAATGCCGACCCGTGGGTCTCCTCTCACACGCCGCTCCTCCCCCCACTGCGCCCGCACAGGCCGAGCACCGCCACCGCAGGCCCCCCGGCGTCCCTCTGCGGGAGGACGGCGGCTACGTGGCGGGTGATGCCGAGGAGGCGGACTGCGCGGTGGCGGTCAAGGCGCAGGAGGCGAGGGACCTGAGCGCGCGCATGCGCTCGGCGCTGAGCAGCGCGATGAGGGCCGCCAGCAGCGACGCGCGGGTGGTGGCGGCGGCCAGCGGCGGGGTGGCGGCGCGGGCCTCGCTGGCGGTGAGCCAGGCGGTGGCGGGGGCGGACACGGTGGCGGCGATTGGGCGCAAGGTGCGGGGGGGAGATGAGGGGGGCTGCAAAGGGGGGGGGGGCGTAGTAGACCCGGTTATAATGACAGAAGAAATGGAGGGCAGAAACGTACGGGGGAGACGGGGGAGTGGGTGGGCGAAGAGGGGGTGGAGGGGGGGCGCAGTGAAGCGGGGAAAAGAGGGGAGAAGGACTGCCTGGAGGAGGGTGGCGGGGGGCGGGCGGCGGAGGCGTATAGCAGAGAGGGGCAGGCAGCTGCGTTGCCTTGGGGGCGGGCGGGTGGGAGTTGGTTGGGGTGCGTGGGCGGGCTTGTGAGCAGCAGTCGGTGCATATGCCCCTGCCTCCCGAACGATCTAATCCTCGCCTGCCTATCCTCGCGCTGCCCCGCATCCCCCCCTCCCGCCGCACCTCTGATCCCCCCCAGCTGGCGGCTCACGACCAGGCGGTGCAGCGGGTGCGGCGGGACGGCGAGGAGGGCGCCAGGCGACAGGTGGAGGCGGCCAAGGTGCGCGTGTGGAGGGAAGGGCGGGGAAAGCCCGTGTACTAGGAGGCCATGAGTGTGTGGGGGGGGGTGGGGGGGAGCAGGGGGGGACCCGGCAGGGCGAAGGAACGACCGGCTTGGTGTGGGTGGGGCGGAAAGGGCGCCACTGGCGGTGGAAGTCTTGGATTGGCCGTGGGGGTGAAGCTGCCCAGCAGCCGGCAGCTGGCGGGGTGGGTTGGTGGTGGCATAAAAACCGTTGACGCAAAAAGGACAGGATAGTTGGCGCAGGGTCGTCGGACACCTAGTTTGTGGGCGCATGCCGGGCGGGGTGGGGGGGTGTCAGGGTGCGAGGCAGTGGGGGAAAGGCTACGAGGGGTGGCAGTAGGCGGGGAGTCGCTGGAGGTGTGATCGCCCCCGTTGCGCAGCTGAGGTGCTGCGGCTGGCGCGTCGTGTGTGAGTAGGGTGCTGCCACCACTCCCATCTCTCCCCACCCACTGCACCTCACCTCACTGCACCTCACCCACCCACCCACCCGCTCGGGCAGGCGGCCGAGGAAGCGCAGCGGGCGCAGCTGGAGCAGCAGCGGCGGCGCCAGCAGGACCGCGGCCGCCTGCCCGCCCCTGGAGCCATGGCGCCGCCGGGGCCGAAGAGCCGGCCGGCCCCAGCGCCACACCCTGCCGCCCGGCCGCCACCCGCCGGCAGAGGCCGGGCCCCCCCCGCCCGGCCTCCGCCCGCAGCCGCCGCGGGCGACGAGGTGATGGACCTGGTCAGCAGCGACGAGGAGGAGGAGGAGGAGCAGGAAGAGGAGGAGGAGCAGGAGGAGGAAGAGGAGGAGGAGAGGAGCGAGGAGGTGGGCGGGGGGCGGGTGGGTGCGGTTCGCCTGGCGGGGAAGGGAGGGGGAAGGCGGCGCGGGGTGTGGCTGGAATACCCGTCGTGCCACTGCAGCTCTCCTCCTGCGCTCCCCCCGAGTCGAGGGAAGCCGCTCTCATCGTCATCGTCAGAGGTGAGGGGCCCAGCCTCCGAGACTACCCTTCCCCCGAGACTACCTCCGCACGCAGCTCCCCTCTGTTCGGACCAGTCCCCAGCAGTAGCCCACACGGCACGGCGCGGCACGGCACACAAAGACACACTGCCCCCGCCCCCGTCCCCACCCGCGTCCACCCTCTCCGCCAGGCGGAGGACGACGTGTACGGCGCCGAGTACGGTGCGTACGGCAACGAGGCGCGGGGCGGCGGCAACGGCGCTCTGCGTCACGCCACCCGCCCCGAGCGCTCCACCTGGCGGCGCACGCTGGACTGCTGCGCCCCCGGCGAGGAGGTGCTGCTGGAGTTCCGGCCCAACCCCGCCACCGACATCAAGCTGCCGCGGGAGAAGCTGCAGTGCATGGAGGTGGCGACCTGGCTGAATGACGAGGTTATCAACCTCTACATGCTGCTGCTGCAGGTGCGCAGCGTGCTGTCGTGCTGAGGGGGCGCGCTGCAGCGTGTGCCTCTTCTGGAGGAGGAGGGACAGGCTGCAGCGCTCCCCCCCCACCCCGGCTACCCTAGACGGCCTTCTCTTTGGTACACGGGTTTTCCTTGCAACCCCACACTTCGCAAGGGAGCCTCCTGGGGATTTATAGGGGTGAACCTACGAAAATTGGCTCTCAGCCCTGAACCCCGACTAGCTTCTAAGTTGGCTCTCAGCCCTGAACCCCGACCACCTGCCTCCCCCCCTGGGCGCAACTCCGGTGCCCTGGGTGTGTTCATTGGCTCGGGGGTCCTTGCCCACCCCCCTGCGCCGTGAGCTCCCTGCCGTCGCACCGCCAAAGCTAATCCTTCCACCCAGCTGCCTCACCCGCCATCCGTACCCTACCTGGCGCCATGTCGATGATGATGTTGGTGTTGGTGACGCGCACATGCACAGGCCCGCGACACCCGGTTGCGGAGCAGAGTAACAGCAGACGGAGCGGCGGCGGGCGGCGGCGGGCGCGGCGGTGGCGGCAGCGGTGGCGGCAGCGGCCACCTCCGTGGCGTGCGGAGCATCCCTGTACCCGCACCTCGCTGCCACTTCTTCAACAGCTTCTTCTACAACAAGCTCTTCCAGGTAACTCACCCGGTGGGGGGGTGTTGGAAGTGGTGCTGCAGATGGCGTGGTGGGGGGGGCGGGAGGGTTTTAGCCTTTTAGGGTTTAGGACCGACCGGAGGTGGTTGAGGGTGGCAGGCCGCTGCTCGGCAGGATGGGAATGGCAGCGGTGTGGGGTGTGGCGGTGGCTCGGAAGCAAGGAAAGGAGCGAGGTGCGAGGAGCGAAAACGTTTGGGCCCCGGTGTGGAGGGCGGGGCGGTCCAATGGTCCCACACCTCGCGTTGCGGTGCAGTTTGTTCCCGGCTGAAGCCCTCCTCCACTACCGACTATGTCCAAATGTATGTTAATGTGTGTTTACGTGTATGTGTGTGTGCGTTTGCACGTCACTAACATCATATGTGTGTGTGTGTTTGTCGCTGCTGCCGCTGCCGGCACAGGACGACGGGTCGTACAACTACGCCAACGTGCGCCGCTGGACCCTTCCCGTGAGGCTCAAGAATAACCTGCAGGTGGGGGGGGTTGGATGGGGTGTGTGAGTAATGGGGGGGGAGGGCTGATGGGGGGGGGCTGGAAGCGTGGGTTAGTGCGAGGGCGTCGGGATCTCGGTAGGAAGCCGTGCTGGTGTGTTTCGGGTCCGGTGCGCGGACAGCACCACGTGCGCGAGCACGGACACCACCAAACACCCCCGGTTCTATTATTGTAAACCCCCATCCCCCCACCTTCCCGCCCCAGGAGTCCCCCGGCTTGCTGGATCTGGACCGCATCATCTTCCCCATCCACAAGGGCGTCCACTGGACCTGTGCGGTGGTGGACCTGCGGGAGAAGGCGGTGAGGTACTACGACTCGCTCAAGGTGGGTGGGGGCGGACGAGGGGGAGGGAACCCGGGGGGAGCCGCTGCCGGGTGGGGTTGCGGGGCGAGGTGTGGACGGGGGGGGGGCGTAAAGACCGGTGATACTATTCGGATATAATAGCTGGCGCATTGGAACAAGGGGGTGATTGCCTGGGAACAATATACAGTGGAGTTCAGGTCGAGGCGACCGTCGGGTGTCAGCGGCTAGGTGGGGGCTTGGGGGAGGTGTGTTTGTTTTGTCACGCCAGTGACTGGCAGCGACGTGCGTGTACGGCAGCAGCGAGCGCGCCCAACCAAACCGCTGCCGCCCTGGCCCCGGCCTCTTCCTCCTCCCGCTCGCAAACCGCTCCAGGGAGAGGACCACGCGCTGGTACGGCACCTGCTCAGCTGGGTGTCCGACGAGTCTGCCGACAAGCTCAAGCAGCGGTGGGGCGGGCGGGGGCGAGGGAGGGGGCAGCGGGGGCGAGGGAGGGGGTAGCGGGGAAGGGAAGGCGGAAGGAGGGCGGCGGGTCGGCCAGGCATCATGCACTATGCACCCGACCGGCCTCCTCCTCGGGATACCGTTCTCAACCCCCTGCTCGCCCCACCTTTACACTATGGTGTAGATCATAAAACCTCACCCGACCCCGAAAAACGCTACATCACCGTAGGGGCCTCCTCGGCGTTTTACACCATATGCGGTACACCACCGCCCCGTCGCCACCGCCCCTGCCTTGCGCCCCCCCCCCCACCCTGCCGGGGGGATTCGCGGATTCACTTATCAACCCCCCCCCCCTGCCGACCCACGGGTCTTCTCGCCCCATCCCTTCCCCCTGCCGCCCCTCAGGTGGGACACGTCCAAGTGGCGGCTGGAGTTCCCCAAGAACATCCCGGAGCAGCGCAACGGCTGCGACTGCGGCGTGTTCACCATCATGTTTGCGGACCGGCTGGGCGCGGGGCTGCCGCTGGACTTCCGCCAGGAGGAGATGGACCTGCTGAGGGTGCAGGTGCTGCACCGGATAGTGCAGATGCGGGTGGACTGAAGCGGGCGGGGAGGGGAAGGGGGCGCGAGAAGAGGGCCGTGGGTAGGACGCATGGAGGCGCGAGCAGCCTGCTTGCCTGCCTGCCAGGCGGAGCATAGGGGCCTGCTGGTCTGCGCGCAGTGGCCGAGCTACGGTGGTGGTGGTGGTGGTGGCGATGGTAGCGACATCTAGGGGGGTGGGCTGCTGGACGCTCACTTGGAATGAGTTTTGGGCCGAAGGGGGCTCGCGCTGCTGCTGCTACTGCCGTGGGCTCTGCGAGGGTGCGTGCGCCGGAGGGGGGTGCAGCCGGGTATGGAATCCGCGGGGCCCCCAGACGGGCGGACAGACGGATGCAGCCGCGCCCACCATCATGCCCACCACCTATTGAGTTGTTACCAGGCAGCGAGCCTGCCGGGTGGGGGCGTCGTGCGGGTTAGGTAGCGTCGGGCGGAAGGTCGTGTTGGGAAGAGGAAAGGAGGGGGGGATGAGGCCACGTCGAGGTACTCGGGGTGTGCCGTACACAAGCAGCCGGGCAGTACGCGTTGGGCGTACGTCGCGGCGGCTTAGCAGCGCGAACGGTACGTGCTCGTGCATCACAAGCTAGGGCAGGCTGCTGTCGGATGCACGCACGAGCCGTGGGAAGCGGTGCGTCAAGTAAGGCGCTGCATGTTGCCGCCATCGCTAGCGGTCGTAGTCGGCCGGGCTGCCAGAGAGTCACACAGTGGACACGCGAACCGCGGCGGCGAGGGAGCTGTGCGTCGTACCTCGATGCGTTCCGGGAAGCGGAGCGCGGCAGTCCTGTTTCGGACCACCGCTAACTGGTGCACTGCCGTGGTGCCTTTGCGATGGAGTTCGGTCTCAGAAGCTGAGGGCGCATGGGGCCGTTTCTGGCATCCTGATGTCTGCTGCTGGGTCGGTTTTTATTTAGCGCAATGCTTAATTGGGCGCCACCACGCTTAGCTTGCGCATGTAGTGCCCCTGATGGTCCAGTACGGGGCTGCTGCCCGGCATACACTTTTTTGTTCTCAAGTCTACGTCGGTTGTTTGCTCCAGCCAGCCCATTTCTGGCCGAAGGCGTATCCATCCTGGCCATGTTAATGACGAACTGTGTTACATCGACAGTATCGATATCGACAGCTCCGAGCTGCAAGGAGGAAGGAAGGAAACTGGCAGCCACGATGGCCGCCCCTGCCGCCCTCGCACCCTTTGGGATGACCGCCATCGATCGACATGTCCCCTTGGATCCTTGGATGGCTCGCAACAGACCGCATCCATGGGGTTGGTGTCATACACGCTACTACGCACGGTTCTGCGCGACTATCGGGTGCGTTGAGAGACGCCCCGCTGCCGGCAGCATCCACCCTCGGCGTACAGTGGCCTCGCCTGCAGCTGCCCCGCAGCTCCTGCTGCTGCTGCTGCCGCCCCTCAGCCCTGCTCCCTCAGCTCCTGCCGCAGCTGCCCCAGCGGCACCGCAAGCGCCTCCTGCTGCAGCGCCCGCAGCACCACCAGCGCCTGGACGGAACACGATCCCGCCAACGCAGCGAGGGCACGTTGCTGGCGTATCACCACCGAGCCAATTGTAAGAAGTAGTACTGGCCTAGCAACCACTACTATTGACCGCCAGTAGTGCATGGCAGCTTCCATACTACCGCGCCCCCCTGTCTCCCCTCTTCCTCGCCCCCCCCTACTGAACCACAGCTCCCCGCTCCCTACCCAGCTAGCCGCACGCACCTGCTCCGTCACCTCGGCACCAGCCTCATTGCTCCGCCACTGCTGGGCGAGCACGGAGAGCCTGCGGGCGCAGCCAGGGGCAGCGAGCGAGCAAGGGCCCTTGGCGCCGTCCGGGCATCTTTCCCCTTCAGGAAGCGGATGAGAGGTTTGGGAATTTACCCGCACACCCTTACACATGTCGTCGCCCACCTGGTGCAGTTCACGGCTTTCCTACCGACCCACCGACCCACGGATCTCCTCTCATACCAACCTACCGGCTGCTCACAGACGCCGCCGCGGCCCACCGACCCACCGACCCACCAACCTACCGGCTGCTCACGGACGCCGCCGCGGCCCACAGCCCTCCGTTGGCGGCACTGACCTCCAGGCGGCGCCGCTCCGTCTCCTCCAACATCTCCGCCACCCTGGCACGTCACAGAACGGCGCAGGCGGGGTTCCGGTACTCGCTGCAACTCAACAACACGAATGACATCGGCGGTGCTCACATTATTGCCGCACCGCCCGGCGCCAGCGACACCAGTCACGTCCCGCCCCACTCGGATCCCCATTCGGATCCCCACTCGGATCCCCACTCGGATCCCCATTCAGACCCTTACTCGGACCCCCATTCGGATCCCCATTTAGATCCCCACTCAGATCCCCACTCACCGCCGCGCCTCCGCCACCACACTGGGCGGCATGCCAGCCGCCTCCGCCAGCATCAGCCCGTAGTGGCAGTAGTCCAGCGCAGCCGCCGGCTGCAGCAGCCACCGGAAATCCAGCTGGCCGGCGGAGGTGTCCACCTGGGGCCATAAGAGAGGGCTTGCCTGGGTTGGTAGCCGAAGGGTCGGTTGAAAGCTAGCCCACCATGTTTAGTTCAATAGCTGATTATTAGTGGACAGCTTGCAGTGGCCAGCTGCAGCCGAGGCTGTGTTCGCAGCGCCTCCGCTCCGTCTACTCGCCTCCCATCTCGTCTGGACTAAAATAAAAGCAAGGACAAACGGCCTTGGTTTGTCGGCCGTGGATTCGCGGATTATCTTTACGCCCCCCCCCGCCAGCGGGTACCCAGCCACGGACGTAGGTGCGGACAGCCCTTCCGTACGTCGTACTCCCCACACACACCTGCAGCCTCCACAGCCGCGCCTGCGGGTACAACACCGCCAGCTCTCCCAGCTGCGGAAAGTGTGTTGCCAGCAGCGTAGACGACCCGCGGGTCATCAGCTCCTCGCAGATCTGCGTCGCATGCGGCACGGCAGTGTGGTGTGCGTTAGGTGGTTGCTTGGTCCGGAGGGTGGGAGGGAGCCCGGCCCTCGCCCGCGTGGCGCGAGACGACAGCGCAACCCGGCCAGGGCAGTGCGCCAGTAGGGTCGGCGCCCGACCACTCGTCATAACCAGCGGTATCGGTGGCGGTGCAGGGATGCGGGGGGGCATACGCAACACGATGGGCTGCGTTAGCCCACATGCCCGTGTAACGTATCTAAGCCAGGGAGCTGTCCAGGGAGCTACCCGGGGGGCAGGAGGGCAAGCCAGCAGTCGCTCAGCTCACCGCCCAGGCAAGGCCGACCCCGTCGGCGGTGCTGGTTGCTCGTCCCAGCTCGTCCAGGAGCACCAGGCTGCGAGGCGTCGCGGAAGAGAGTACGGCGGCGGCGTCCTGGAGGCGGCAGGTGGCACACAGCGACATCGGCACACAGCGGGGCGGAGGGACGGACCCAGGGGGCAGGGGTTCTGATAAGAGATAGCGCCAAGTGCATGTACGGCACGCATACGTCGTATTGTCGTAGCAACATGAGCGCCCCCCCTCCTCCTCCGAACCTGCATCTCCGACAGGAAGCTGCTGCTGCCCGCCTCAAGGTCGTCCTCCGGGCCCCAGCCGCCGCCGCCGCCGCCGCCGCCCCCCAGGCGGCCCATGAGCGCCGTGAAGGGGCTGAGCGAGCAGAACTCCGCAGGCACCCAGCAGCCCGCCTGGGCCATCACCACCAGCAGGGCCACCTGAGGATTGAGGCGGTGGAAAGCGTTCGGGTCCTTAGGGGTTTGGGGTACCGTTTTACTTGAGTGGACGCCTCCTCGAGGGTAGATACAAGCCGCGGCTAGGAGAGATCCGCATAGATAGCGGAAAGCACGATCCGACAGACCTTATACGGTGCGATTTGAGGCTGTGCAGTGATGCTCCAGAACCAAACCCTAACCCCTTAGCCCCTTAGCCCCGGTCCCACACCTGCTGTAGGTATGTGGACTTGCCGGACATGTTGGGCCCGGCGATGAGGTGCAGCGGCGCGGAGGGGCTTATGAAGGTGTCGTTGGCCTGCACGCCGCCGCCGCCGCCGCCAGCTTGCTGCTGCTGCAGCGCTGCGCGAGCAGCCAGCAGCGGGTGCCTGCCCTGTTGGGTGTCAGACAGAAGACAGTGCACGCACGCAGCAGGGTAAGGAAAGAGCTCACCACCATCCTTGCAAACGACAACTCAAAAACGTGCGTGCGCGCAGTCAGGCGCATCGACGACATACGGTGAAGCCCTGGGGCCCCTTCGCTCGCTGACCTCGCGCGCGACCCGGATTTCCAGACCCTAGAACCTAGAACCAAACTTCCTGCGGAAACCAACGAGCCACCCGGGCCTCCCACCCAGCATGCGCACCTGCACAATGGCCAGCGGACCGCCCAGTCGCAGCTGCGGCCTGCAGCACTGACCCATGGGTCCGTTGGCCACCAGGTCAGCCAGCCCCACCACCAGGTCCAGCAGCGCCACGCTGTCCACCAGCCGCTGCAGCGCCCCCATGTGGCCGAAAGCCTCCGAAACCACGCCCTCCAGCAGCTGCAAAGGTGGCCACCAAGCAACCACGCACAGGGGCGATGACGCGCCGCCATCACATTGCGGCAAGGAGTGCGGCGGTGCAGCGAAAACGAAAACGGGTGTCCCGTACATGCGTCTTTCCTTTTCCTACATGTGCTTGCGTCTGTTTACCGCTATGCGTGTACATTGTCGGAAGGGCCCAGGTGGGCCCAGGTGGGCAGCGGCGGGGCGGACGTGCGGACGAACGTGGAGCAGCATGCAGCCCGGTTCGGAGCTCGGAGGTGGGCGGCAGCTAGCGCGATGCGCTCTCATCTGACCCCTGCAAGCCCGGGGGCTCCTTCTCCAAACACACGAGCGAACCCCGAGTTCCGGTTTGCGCCGAACAAACGCCAAGTACGCCCCGCGCCCCGAGGTTGGAACCATCAGCCCGCCACCGCCGGCCCGGAAATCAGCTTTCCCCAACCGACCCAACGACCGACCTGCCGAGTCAGCAGCAGGCAGTCGTTAGTGGCGTCACGGAGCCTCGCGTTGAGGGCGTTGAGCTCGTGGCTGGTGAGCAGCAGGGCCCCACGGCCGCGCCGCTCCAGAACCAGCAGCTGAGGTGGCAGCGCCGCCTCCACCGCCGCCGCCGCTGCACCTGCAGCAGCAGGCGCCGGCGCGTCCGCAGCAGCAGCAGCAGCCGCTGCCCCGCCCCGACCTCCCTTGGTGCCAGCGGCGGCGGCTGGCAGGGTGAGGTAGAAGCCCTTGCGGGCGCTGTACGACACCTGTGTGGTTGGGTATGTTCCCGTGGGCCTTGTACTTCATGGGGAGCCCCGCATCTGAAACGGGACTAACACGCCACCATTCGTTTGTGAGTCCCTCGGCGCCACTGGATCCCGCTATGCCCAGTCGTCACAGCCTTTACTCATCACCCCCACCATACCGTATACGGTATCCCCGGGCGAGACCTAAGCACCGCTCCTCCAGGCGCCACCCACCCATTATCCACCTTTTCAATGCCGACCCACGGGTCTCCTCCCATACCCACCTTGAGCCCGGGCAGCCCCATCTCCTCGGCGTACCGCGCCCCCAGCTCGTGCACGGCCTCCGTGAGGCGACACAGCGACCCACGGGCCAGTTCCAGCAGCCCGTCCGGTGCCGCATCCGGCCGCACCGCGAAGCACTGCTGCACCCGGGATACGAACGGCGCACCCCTGGCCGCGGCAGCGGTGGCCTCCTCATCCAACACCTGCCGCACAGCAGGGAGGAGGAGGCATGGGCGGGGTGCTGGGTAGGAGCGAAAACACACAGGGGTGCAGACGGTATGGCCCTGAGTAAGGGGTGCGTGCACGAGGTGGAGTCTGGGGCGAGGTGGGGCCCGGGTTGACGGGTTAGGGAGTGGTGCCGAACGTTTCCTCGAGGCGGCCCCCCGGAACCCCAACCACGTACTTCTTACCTCGTCTATCCGCTGCCTCAGAGCCCCCAGTCCGGGGTCGCAGCAGTTGGTGCGAATGGCCACCAGCAGCGGACTGCGGGCAGCCTGGCGCGGACGGGATCAGGGATGTGGTTGCCAGGGGAGGGACGGAGGGGTCGCGTCAACGGGCGGGAGGGCTGGGTAGGCACGGGCGAGCAGATTCAGGTATGTTGGCTGGGTGGGCTTGCACTCGCCAGATGTGGTTCCGTTCCGGCAGCCGAGCCGGCGCCTTTCGACCTCGCCTAGTGCGGCAGCCGAGCCGGCGCCTATCGACCTCGCCTACCGGTAATCGTAGTTGCTCCTCGACGGCTGGTGCCTGCTTCGCATCCCGCCAGGCCGCAGCTCGCACACCCACCTCCAGTGTCTCCCCCAGTGGCGCCAGCAACGCCAACACGTCTCGCAGCAGCAGCAGCGACTGGACTAAGCTGCCGATGCCGCGACCTGCTGGGGCAGTGGAGTGGCGGCGGCAGGTGCAGGTGGAGGTGTGAGAGGAAACCCGGGCAGGTGGTGCAAACCCGGGCAGGGGTGCAGGTGGGGGTGTGAGAGGAAACCCGGGCAGGTGGTGCAGGTGTGGGTGTGAGAGGAAACCCGGGCAGGGGTGCAGGAGGGTGAGAGGAAACCCGGGCAGGGGTGCGGGAGGGTGAAAGCCGGCCGATGCCAAGCAAATAATGGTGAGGAGAGCCCGCCACTGCGCTGACCTACGGATCGATAGCGGCAAGCAAGACAATCGACGAGTCCTGCCCGGGTACCGCACACACACATACACACACCGCGTAACAGTTACTACCACACCGCAGCGCCGGCGGCGGCACCGCACCTACCCGGGTCGCTTGTCGCTGTCGCCACCGCCGAGCTGCCCCCACCACCACCGCCGCCAGCAGCCCCTGCCGCCGCCAGGCTGTAGCACATCTTGTCCAGGTCCCTCGGCAGTAGCGCCAGCACCTGGCCTAGGTCGAAGGCCATGCTGTCCTCCCGCATGAGCTCCTCGATGGTGTCGTACCTGTGCCGTACGAACCCATGCTGTAACCGTTACAAACAACAACCATGCGCATGGTGAACCCGTACGCATTAGCGGTGATAGCCGTAAACACGTGGGGCAAAGCCCTGGCTTATCCTACGGAGGGGTGGCGGCTGGGCAGAGGCGTGTCATCGCATGCCCATGCACCGCATCCCCCGTAGGAACGGCGACAGAGCCGTTGATCCCCTGCCAGGCTTCTCAAAACCTAAAAGCCCCTCCGTCCCTCACCTCATGTTTAGGGTGGCCACATCAGCCAGCGGCTGTAGCAGGCTGGACCGCAGCAGCCGGGCGCCAGCGCGGGTTCGCAGGGACCGGCCCATGAGCCGCAGCAGGCTGGCGGCCGCCGGGGGCCCGCTGGAGGAGCGACCCGTTGGTCCCGAGGGCTGCACGATCTGCAGTGGGGACGGAAGGGTGCCGCGCATGGAGCTTGAGTATGCAAGCAAATGATACATGGTAAGGGACGCCTCGAGCTTAGCGGTGACACACCTCCAAGGCGGCCGCCAGCACCCCGTCCAGCCGCAAGTGCAGCCCCGAGTGGAGCTCCTCGACCCGCAGGCAGCGGGACCGCAGCGGCGCGTGGCTGGAGGCGGCGGCAGGAGCTGCTGCTGCTGCGGCGGCGGAGGAGGTTGCCGCCACACCTCGGGGTGCTTGTGTGCCCAGAGCGGCGGCCACAGCCGCTGGACCCAGCACGTGGTGCAGCAGCGCCCCCGCGGCACCTGGTATGATGTACGGACGGAGGAAGTGTTGGCTGATGACAAACTAACTACATGTACGGAGGGAGTGGTTGGCTGATGACGAAATGATTGGTCGCCAGCCCACGTACACGCTCATAAGGCTGTATGGGGCTGCATGGGGCTAACGGCACCTGAGGCACTCCTACGGCAACTGCAATAACCGCCGCAACCGCCGCAACCGCAGCGACCGCGGCATTGATCCCTCTTCGCCTGCTAGAATGCGCGCGCACATTCACCCGCAAGCGAGCACACGTAGTCGCCCGCACGAGAGCGCACACGCACCCAGCGCCAGGTACAGCGACGCCCTCCCCGCAGCTGCTGCCACGTGTGCCTGGCTCTCGTCGTTGGCGTAGGCCGCCAGCAGCTGCCCCCCCTGGAGGCAGGCCCACCGACGCGCAAGGGGGGAGGAACCGATACTTGCCTTCTAACACACGCCGTTTAAGCAGCGGCGTGCCTAGGGAGGAGCCCTTCTGTCCTGACATAGGGCCCACCTGTGTATCGTCGAAGCAGGAGCGAGGAAGCGGGTGCACCGAGTAGGCCTCCCTGGAGTAGCGCTGCTGTTCAGGGTTCTCACGACCGCCGCCTGGACCTCCTGAGCCGCCATCGCGGTCGCCAGGAGCAGCTGAGCCGGCGGCAGCGGCGGCGGCGGCGGTTTTGGCGGTCTGTAGCAACGCCCGGTTCAGGCCAGAGTCATGGAAGGCCTGCGCCTGCTGCCGCTCTCGGTGCGTCACCACCACCACCACCTCCGTAGCGCACACCAGCTGCAGCAGCATTTGGGTCACGGCGTACGACCTGTCGTACAATGTGTGTGCAGGCAGGGGCGGCGGGCAGCGGGCAGGGGCGGAGCGCGCGAGGGATGGGGAGCTGGCAGGACTGGCAGGGCTGGCAGGGGGAGCAAGGCGGCGACGCGGCATCAGCGCCAGCTAGCAAGCATACGCACGCGTATGGCAGCAGCGCGTCACACCAATTTCATCGTAGGGCGGGCAGACAGGGCAGAGGAACGCTTAGCATTGGATGCGCGAGCAAGCCGACTGCTTTCACTTTCGCTTTAGTTTCTGCCGGATAGCAGAAAACGGGCTTGCCTTCCTGGCTCGATGAATTGCGACAGCCGCAGCGTCAGCGTGGACGGCTCCAGCACCGCCAGGCCGACCTCCCTCGCGCGGTTCTCTATCACGCAAGCGACCACGCGCCCATACTGCAGAGACGATGACATCTCAGCCGCGTCTTCAGCATTATTTGCCGCTCGTGTTGCCCCTGCGGCAGCAGTCATCATTCCTGCTAGCGAGGAAGGCCTTGGTCCAGGTGCGTGCCGAGGGGCCCCGTGGCGCGGGACGAAGCGCGCAAAGAGGTATTGCGCAACCTGGTGTGGCTGGCCGGTCGCTCGCTGGCTGTGTCAGGGGATTATTCATCGGAAGCGCACTATCCTGATGCCTCGCAGAACGGAGCGCTCGTGTTGGCGCGGAATCATGTTGGCGGGAACAGGTCCTCACCCAACGGCCGAAATTGATATCGTTGCTAGCAGTGCAACGCCGGGCTGTCCTACCTAATGCAAACAAACGCGTCTAGGTAAAGCCAGCCAAATTGCGCGTGTACGTATGGTTTGTATGTGGGCACCTGATTGACCAATCGCATGAAGTGACATGCAATGACATGCAGGCGACCCAAAAGGGCACACGCCTTCACGGAAAAACCTAACCCGTCGTCGGCTACATGCCTAATATGCCCCTTAAATCATAATGCAGCACGGAGTAGGAAGACTGACTTGGTTCGCGACTGCCGCTGGCAGCTAGCAGCAAGGCCCTACGAAGTCATCAGCAGCGACCCAAGGGGCGGTCATGCCAGCAGGTGCCAGCTAGCACCTGTCTGCGTTGCTGCTGCGTGCAAATGCAGGTCTATGTACGTACCGGATGGGCGTCCCTCCCGCCGTTTCTTGCGAGCCCAACAGAATCCAACTTCCAACGTGAAGGCAAGACAGTGGGTGCGGCCCAGCGTCGAGCGGGTGCTCTGCGTCCATTATGCATGTCATGCGCCATGCTTATATGAAGGTTAAAGTCCGCGCGTTCTCGCTCGGCGATAATTGCGAAACGGAATAAGGGGCCGTGCCATGTCTCATGCATGTATGCTAACGTGAGCCCGCGCAGCAATAATGCTCGCGCGTTGATGCCATGTACACATCGGACACGCCAGCAAACGTATACTGGCATGTATGGTATTCAATTGATGCAATTATGAGTATTGCTGCTGCGGCAGCGGCGGCGGCGGCTGGTAGTACTGTTGCTGTTGCGGCGGCGAATGGCAATATTGCTGCTGCGGCGGTGGCATTTGGTAACGTTCGTTGTTGCTGCAGACCGACAGAGGGGTAAGCCATAGCAAGGGTCTGTCATTCTTGGTGGCTACACTGATTGGGCATGCTGGCGAAGTAGTTGTCGCTCTGCGCGTGCAGAGGAGTTAACGATGTGGGCTGCCGCCTGCGGCAGCGACATTATTCCCGATAACCAGTAGTCCCAAACGTATGATTAGCTGATATATAGTCTTTACATTGTTATACCAAATAAGTAGTCGTTGGGGCGTGCGAGTGGTTAAGCAGACGCGCTGTTTCGGCTCAGGGTCCACTGTAAAACGTACGGTGGGAGTGATGCAAATAATGGTGGTGCGGGCATACAGGGGGGAGACCCCCTCGCTCAGTTCCCCACCCCCTTAACACACGCTGGGCGTAGCTAGGGCTACGCCCAGCGACACTACTATACATCTGTGCTGTGCTGGTGCCCTTTATTTATTATCTCTGTATGTGTAGTATTCATTCGTTCTGACCTTTATATTTGTTGCCACATACAGCAGAAGTTCTCAATTATTACTATATATGGTGCTTGGGCGGACATGGGTTTATCGACCTGCGCACATGTATATATGGCTGGGTATATGCATGCACGTGTATGTCTAGCTGTATATAACACAACTCCGCCCAAAGCAATATAACGCAAGATCGTCCGCCCAAAGCTTATATGTCCATAATCAACGTGCAATTTTCTCATTATCCGATCGACACCATACATGCATGCATGTATCTTCGCAGATACAACATGCCCTGAAGTATCTGGCTATGACGTGATCAGTGATGCTAACCCAACGTCGACCTCTAATATGGACCGAGTTGACAACCCTGCACTCGGGGAATGGGACTTGGTCCGTTTTCCGCTCCGGTACTCCGTTCTCTGGTAGGTTTAGGTCCGTGCTTGTCCGTTCCAGGACCGACCGCTCCGTTCTGGTTCGTTAGCCCAGGCCGGGAACGGAGAGCACCACTCCGTTTGCAGTTCATATTGCAGTCCGTTTAATGCATCTTTCAGTATCATATGTAACAAGACGGCGTTTTGCTTCGGAAGGCTTAGAACATGTATACATTGTTGCAGCATGAAAGACAGAATGCAAAAGAAGAAGTGTTGGCAGCATTTTGAACCAAGCCTGTGGAATGCATTGGGCGTATGGATGGTCATGAGCTGTGGCATGCCGTATTTTGTTCAAAAACATACGACGACATTGGTGTCGCTCAAACCAAGGTAAAAGTGGACCTGCATCAATTTCCAATGGCATATTCGCTTCATATGCCTCCCGGACATGGACAGTAACCTTTTGTTCCAACGCCTAGCATCCAAATTGAGGGAATCAAACAAAGCTGCTAAGTCCGCCGCCCAGACACGTAATATAGATGCTTTCCTTTTGGCAAGTTGTGTAGCAGAACACCGGCCAGGAGAGAAGCTCGCCCTCTACGACCAGGATGGACAGCTATGGGAAGCACAGGCACCCGAAAGCGCAGAGCCTATTACAATTGCTAACATACTCTTTCGGATTAATGGAGGTGGCTCGGTAAGTGAGGCCCGGTGATTAATTGCGACCTTTCAGGACTTGAGCAAATTGAATTTTGCGCGCCTTGCAGTCCAAGACTCTCGCCGAGCTAATTGACTTGGAGCTCACCTCCTTCTGCAATTATATCCCTGCCCGGGGCCGGGCATGGGCAAAGCGCGAGCTCGATTCCTTGCGCCTGTCATCCTGGTATGAGCGGGTCGAGTATGCGGAGAGGCGGATGAGTGAAGCCTCACCTCAGCCAGGATTGGTCGGCTCTAACAGGCATATCGACAAGGACGGCAGGTGCAAGTTCTACTGGCCACAAGTTGCGTGGTCACGCCTGCTCAAGGTGATTAGGACTGGCGCTAGCCAGCTGGACATGGCATGGATCCTCCTTTTCTCCCACTAACGGCTCCCTTTATGTTGACCCATACGGCTACAGGATTTGCATGGCAAGCTGGCAACAGCGCACGAGAAGCAAGTGGGTGTCACCAGAGGACAGCACACCCTTCCAGGGTCAGCGGCGCCCACACAGGCGGGCTCAGGCGCAGCAGGGCCCAGTGGTGCAGCGATATCTCAGGTGAGGCTCCCTGATCCAGAGCCAGGACTTTGATCGATGTGTGGTTTTGGGGCAGGAGGCTTCCGTGCTTTCCCGGTGCTTATGATGATGGGACCCCTGCTGCTTTTGTCTCAAGCCATGTGCCTGTCTCCTCCCCAATGGCACTTGCTTGACTTGTAGACTCCCCTCTGTACGCAGGTGTTGTTGTAGTAGCGCTACGAGTGGACGCACTCGTACGCTCGCACTATAGCCCTTCGGCGTTCTCTGAAGAGTCCGACCTTGTGCGATGATTCGTACACAACATACCATTATCTGATGATAATACGATACTACATTGTCAGTAGGTCGAGAACCTAGCGTGAGCGCCTAGGTTGGGACGCAAGCATGATTGCTTGAGTCGTGATGTCCGGCTGTCACCGAACATCACTGGTAAATGGCTGTACGCCTTCCACCGATTGGAGTAAAGGGCCGACGTTACACGAGCAGCCACTTCCGTACGGCTGTCGGGATGCTGAAGCGACTAACCCGAGATATCAAAGGTCACCTCGCCGGTTGGCTTTCCATGAGCTTCATGGTTGACTATAAATAGTCATGGCTACGCCCAATCGGTAATTATCATTACCACCTCACTGGACTTTAGTCTATGGACGTGCTCTTCGGAACCGGATCCCCCAACGATCCCATTGATTTGGAACAGGAGTGTCCTTCGACTCCTGGGCGTTTAGACGTTGCTTCTTCTAGTGAGCAGCCGTCTACAACAGGTGTACGCAGGATGGCGCTGCCCCCACCTCTGGCACCGTGGACGGAGACAGTGAGGCGGGTCCTCCCAACATCACGGCACACAGCGTGCTGCAGACACCGGCGGACTCAGGCGCAGCAGGGCAGCTGCAAGCTCCTGTTCATTGGCACAAGATTGCAAGGGCTTTATCGTTGACGTTATGACCCATGGTGACCGCTCTGGCTGGATGAAGCTATCTAGTTCTGATCTAGCATCAACATCTTATTGGCATGGCAGGTGTTCTTACAAGAAACAAGGTACGTACTTGATTGCTTGCTCTTATATGTATGGCTTCCGTCATTATGCACGCATCCAATCCGTCCATTTACTATGGCTACTGATATTGCTATATATGTTCTGCCTTGTTTTTGTATATATTGCCTCTTTTACATATCAACTGAGCGGTTATTCCATTCCATCCACTTGCTTGTGTTTCGCATGACGCCGTCATCACCGTCCGTCCCTAGAATCACCTCCATCACCACCTTCCCCACCGCCGCCACCACCACCGGATCCTCCTTCTCCTCCTTCCCCTCCTCTGCTGCCTTCGCCACCGTCACCACCCCGTCCACCGCCCCCACCGCCCCCAAGAAGTGTTATTGATGTCCATTCAAGTGCGTGGCCTATATTTTGTGTTGCTCTTCTAGTTGGAGTCTTCGGCGTCACAATCACCACGCTGATAGTCACGAGGGCGGCAGCCAAAGTTTGGGAAACTGTCCTTGTTTCGACCTTGGACACAGTTTCCGATGCAGTATATCTCATATCTGCTCCTTTTTACACACCTGCGCTGCGGTGGGTGTGCCTGGCCTGCATCTTCACCCAGATCATACCATTTATCGCCGTACCTGCATTTAGTTGGGCCTGGAAACACCCCGTCAGAGAAAAGATCAAGCTCAAATCATTGCACTGGCTAATCATATGTGTAACCTTGCTGGGATTGTTAGTATGCGGCTTTATTCTGATGGGCCTCTTCGTGGCACTAGCAGTTGTGGTGGGTATCATCCTCTCAATAATCTCCTTTGGCATAGGCTGTTTGTTGGTCTTAAGTAAGCTGTACGCAATCGACCGAGTGCGTGAGCTGTGGCTGTCAAACTGGTCAGGCAATAATGCTGTTGTTGCAGAAGAGAATCAGAACAGCAGCAGAGGATTGATGCAACGGCTCATCCTGTATGAGCTGGTGTAGGAGTCCATCCCAAGCCTCATAGCTCAATCATACAACAACCATCTCGCTGGATTTACTGGTGTTGCAATATTCTCAACGACTTTGTCGGCATACTTCGCTGCAAATGTCGTCTACCAAATTGTTTATTACATGTGTTGGGAGCGTAAGCCATTTAGCGAGGTTCCACTTGATGACGGTATTCTGGTGGTGGTTTTTACGTTCATGTCCAAATGGTATGCTCGCACAGTATTATGTTGCAGCAGCAGAAGCAATGTCGTTTCTGATGCTAAAGTCTCGCCATATCCCGAGTCTATTCCGGAATACACCACGGTTAGCGCCATGGGTGATGACGCGCTGGGTGCTCCTGTAATGAGCGAAGTAACAAGGCAAGCATCAGTAGACGGGAAACCCGCCGACAACGAAATGAATCCACATGATTTTGCCAGCATTATACAGGCCCCAACCTGTCGGTAGCGAGGCTAGCTACGTGCGTATGTAGTAGTTGGCAATATATACGTGTGCGATGATGAGCTCATGTTACTTGCTTGCGTGGTCATGTATAGTATGGCGGAAGTACTGTACCTTCTGATGAATGAAGTGATGTAGCTTGCTGCTCGCTGGAGGCAGCAACGTCTACATACACGCCCAGGAGTCGAAGGACACTGTCAGACAATGGTGTGTTGGTCGTGTCCGAATCATCGCACATACACGGTCGGGCTCTTCAAAGACCGCCGAGGGGGTTACGTATAGTGTGAGCATGTGCGTCCACCCGTACGTAGAACTACTACAACATGAAGACTATATCTAGTAGTCGGTCCATTTGGCGCGCGGCGGGCTGGATCGAGGACGGGTGGACCTATATATTTGCCAGTATTATAGCTCAATAGAGCTTGAGGATCGCAGCGGTAATGCATGAGTATGTAATGAGGGCACGCACGCAGAGAGGACGGAAGGCGACTACTGTTTCTGCTAAATGCACGGATTATTTTCCTCCTGTGTGCGTTATTATACACGGAAGCATCTCGTACCGCGGCGGCGCGCGTCAGAGTATGTACCGGGCCTGCGTGGGGGGCGAGCGAGTCTTTTGCTCGATAATGTATCACGCGCGAGCTCCCATTGCTTGGTATTTATACGACGCGCGTGCGCGCAGATAGAGCGAGGCAGGATTGGTTGGATGGGCCTGCGAGCGAGGCTAGCTGCGTGACTTGTTAAGCAGAATGCGAGGTTAAGCACCTACGAGCGCTGAAGCGCAACCAGGCGGGTCCGATGGCCATTGTAACGAGATTGATTGCCGCCAGACGACGGAGCTCGTATAAAACTAAAACTACCACCGATGCCAAATAATAAACTGTTCGTATTTTGGCCAGAAGGACTCCACAGACGGAACGCAAAGCCACCTGGCAGAATGAAGAACGGAGACCCCTAATAGGCAAAAATACAATCGAGCGCTGGGAGGAAGCGCCGGGAGGAAGCGCGGAGGATGCTCATCATGCCATGACCTGCTTGAATAAGGGGTGTCGGCTTCCTCGAAGCCGGAAAAAGGGCGGGGCCCCTCTGCATTCGTACGGGCCGGTTGCTTGTGTAGAGCACGAGTGATTACTGCGGGCCGACCGACCACCAGCAGGACCCACCATCGCCTCAACGACGGAGAGACCTCCCGGCGGGGGCGCAAGCGCAAAGGTGTTACAGCCCGGCAGGAAGAACTCATCGCCACAAGCACGCGGTGTGATAACAATAAGACACGCACGGCCAAGGCCAGAATCCATGATGTACCGGCACTTGTGCAGCTCCATGCCGAAGAAGAAGGGAAACCTGCAACACAGTGGGCCCGCCTGTGGGCCGGCACCGACGACGATGTGGCCGCTTTCTGGCGGGCGGTCCTGGAAGATATGCGGCCCCATGTCAAAAGCCTGGGGCGAAGGCAACAGCCGACACAGACGCACGCACCGCAATTACGACTTACCGACCAGGATGGTGATGAGGGAAGATGGGACGCTGACCCTATCCACGAACCCACCGACGCAGAGGGCATCCCACTCCTAAACACGGCAGACATACATGAGGCCCTGCCCCCACTAGCTGAAGCAGCGACTCCGCAGGCAGCCCGCCCGCTGGGCGAGCCATGGGAGCCATGGCGCGTCGCAAGGGCGCAAATCCTGGCAGACCAAATACCCTGGCCGGGCATGGGCGACACGACGGCAGAACACCAACTTACATATGACCTGTACCGCGACACAGAAGTCATCAGTGAGGTCGTAGCCGGCCCATTCACAGTCAGGCATACCACTACAGCGGCCGCCACCAAGAAGGCTCGTAAGCAAGCGAACCGGAAGAGGAGGCACGCTGATAATCACCCGGAGCGGCAGGATGACGACCCGGCAACCACCCAGGGCGCCAGCAGCCACGAAACCCAATACACAGTCGCATGGCCCCACTCGATCATCCCGCTCTCTGTCCTGCGGGCATACGTTCGACAAGGATACACCTACGAAAGCGTCCAGGAAGTGCAGGACGAGCTAGGACCGCACCTCGACAAATATTTCCGCAAGGTCACCTGGAAAACCTCCAACATGGCACTCTGGAACCTGGAAAGGGACCCGAATTTCCCCGCGGCACTGCAGCGATACAAGGCCGCCCGCAACACACCAAGAAACCCCAGGCCAACCCGCCCGGCCCCAGCGAGAGACCAATCTCTCACCAACGCCCAAAAGCAGGGCCGGTGGGACCCGCCTGACGAACACGCGGCGACCCGGAAGCGCACCCTACGGGGCAACACCACCATCAACACTATATCCCAGAACCCGTACTTGGATGTGTATCCCCCAGGCCGGTACACCATCCAGTTGGGGACGCGTGCACCCTTAGCAACAAGCCTTGTAGCCGGCACGGAATACACAGCGCACGTGTACGACCCGCGTGGGGTGTGCGTGGGCCGCCTCACCGCAGCCCGGCTACACCTCCTCCGTGCACGCTGGCAGCACATGAAGGACCGGACGCCCGAACTCCACTGCAGCCTCACCGCCCAGGGCGGATTCGAAGAGGAGGTAGCCCGCCTCCTGCACCGAAGTCAAGCGGGGGCAGACGGCAGGAAAGGGAAGTCTACACCCCGCTCGGAGACCACGCTCAACGTCTCCCTAAGCGGGCACCTAGTGAGCGCCCTGCGCAACCTCCAGGCTGGACATGTGACGGAGCGGTTTGCCTCCCCACTCAACAGCCTGGGCGCGGCCGACTGCTACTTCAGTCGCCACAGCGAAGACCAGCTTTTCGGGGCATGCACAGAAGGCTACAGCCACCGCTTCACCGGCCTATCCATGGCACACCCGGACCCTACCCCAGAAAGTGCCAAACGAGCCCTTGGTTGGGCCATCGCCAGTGCTGAAACAGTGGCAACTTCCCCTGAACCCACCGTCACCCTTATCGCCCTCCCATATGACCGAACGGGCCCGTACACGCACCTCACCGAGAGCGCACTTGTCCACCGCCTCGCCCAGCTGTGGGACGGCGACCTCTCCAGCCTAACCACTGGTGATGGCACAGCCTCCAGCGCCCCGCGATATGCCCGTGGAATCGACATCCTGTTAGTGGCCAATAGCGCAGGCTTAGAAGCCTTCAATAATTGCGCATGGAAACAACTCCGCACGACCCTAATGCAAAGCGGGGACGGCGTTAAACAACTCGCACCCACGCGTATAAAGCGAAAGCAAGGAGAATCGGACAAGCACTGGTGTTGCTGGAGAGCCCGGAAGAGGGCTAAGGAACTACGTGCGCAGCCGCCCAGCGCGCCGACACTCACGGTATGCATCGCGGCAACCGACGCGCACGAACACCCGATTCGGACGGACTTCCCCGCCACCCTGGGCCTCCAATATGACGCTGACAGCATCACCTGGACCGATGGCAGCTGCCTTAAGCCCGACGAGGAAGGAGGGCCGCAGCGCACTGGGGCCGCCTACTACAAAGCTGGGAAGACAACCCACGTAAACCCCAACGGTATCGACTATACGAACACTATCCAAAGAGCTGAACTAGCAGCCATCAGGGCCGCTCTCGCCGACCCAGAGGTGCAGGAACAGCACCGGGCTACTATTGCTACCGATAGCATTGCCTCACTCTACCTAATAAGGCGTGCAATTAATGCGCCAGAAAAGCTGCACATTTCCAAGCACAGAGCACTACTACTATCGATAGTCGACCTGCTCCGAAACTACGCCGAGGCCGGCACTAAGATACACCTGCTGCACGTACGTTCTCATACTGGGCTCCACGGAAATGACATGGCAGACGCTGGAGCCACGGCTACGGCCTCCGGAGAAGTCGCTGCTGATATAATAGAGGAAGCTGAGAACGAGGGATACCGCCACATCCACTGGGCGGCACGCAGCAGGGACACCTGTTTTGTGTCGGATCTGAATAGGGGACTCCTAAAGCATCTCCCGTCAGAGACGTACGGCGGTTACACCAACGACCCCGAGTCAACCGCACGCTAGAGGGAGGCTGCCCCCGAACTCTCCGCCCGATTCAGCAACGCCTATCTCACCACACACCGTATGGGCCACTGGCTCACAAAGCAGGTCCTGTACGCGCGCTATGGGTACCTTTACAATGCCCGACTCAAACAGCTCTACGGCCGAGGCGGGGACGGTAAATGCCCCCTCTGCCGCCACAGCCGGGAAGGCCCCACCACTGACTCCGGCAGTCACATCCTCGGGGGCTGCCGTCACAAAACTATGGTAGGGGCGTACATTAACCGACATAACAGCGCCGTACGGGCAGTCGCTGCATGCCTGCACAACGGCAACAAAGGAGGAGGCCTTATGGTCATGGATGCAGGAAGGGCGGAAGAGCTCCCTGAATACTGTGCGGGAAACAGGCCACCGCTCTGGATGTTCACGGAAACCGACCGGCGAGACCCCAACGTCAGCAAAATGCGCCCGGACATCATGTTCATCCCTAACCTACCCGGAAACAGAATCCCAAGAAACGCTACTACCTGCCGATTGCCTGGACCCAAGAACCAATACCCTGTGTACATCATTGAGGTAGGCTACACCAGCGACCACAGCCACTCGGACAAATGTACGGAGAAAACCATTCAGCACAAGAAACTTTCTGACGCCCTGGAGCGAGCGGGCTGGACGGTGCACTACACCAGGAATGAGGTAATCACCCTAGGTGCCACCGGCACCATCCCCAATACGGTCAAGCCACTACTCCAAACCCTGGGAGCCAGCGCTGAACAAGCCAACAAATGCTGCCTACACCTCCACCAACATGCGGTGGTTAGCGCCGGCGCCATCATCAAGAACCGCCGAGTGCTGGAAAACGGACCGCAGCAGGGAGCCAGGGGGGTGGGCTAAGGGTAACTTTTTGTCCCCACAGGTGGCGCGAGCGTATAGGGTGTACTAACACCCTCACCGCCCCGCCCCCGTAATACATGCTAGGCCTAGTGCCAGCGTACTCATTATTATTATTATTATTATTATTACTGCGGGCCGATTATTGCTTATCCGCGTGTGTGACAACAGCAGGGCTGTTTCGCCACGCATGCAAGGATAGAAACCACCTTGGCATAAGATTAAGAGGAAGCCGACATTAATTGCATGCATGCGCCAATTTCGGGTGCATGCCGCATGGTCAGTACCGCGAAGCGCCAACCGACATGCCCTTGTCGTGGAAGGCCAGAGCGTTGCTTACCGTACGTAGCAAACCCCTGTCTGCAGTCACGGGTGTTATTGGTGGGAACACGGTGTGTGTCATAACCGTGTTCCCAGCGTTTAGGCCGTGTCCCCGCCCTTGCGAGTGGCCCGGACATATCAAATAGTCCTTATCCGTCACACTAAGGGGTGCCATAAGCTTGGAGTGATTCTGGGCTGTATGTATTGTAATGCGGGAACACGGGAACACGGCCATGATGACCGGCTAGCCGGTCATACATTCTTGGGAACACGGGAACACAGTCATTACCGGGTAGCCGGTCGAGTTGCTTACTGCACAGTCCATGGTGACGAGCAATTCTTTAAGCTTAGCCCCAACAACCCCGAGCTCAGCTGTCACTAGCTAACTGTACTTCATCGAGTAGCGCAGGCAGGAGAGCGCTGCAGCCGCGACCTGCGTGCGTGGTCCCTGGTTGCACAACCAACGTCCCTGCGCTGGGGTGTGGGGTCGTCCAAGCAAGAAAGATGCCTTGAATACGCTGTACATCAAAAGATAAAAACATCCGCGATGTGGCCGCGCTGAGGCAAGAGTGCAGTCGCAGTGCAGCAGGTGTGACGGCCGAGGGTATGACTTTGGGTACGACGGCGGATGGACGAGCATTCATGCAGCGCACCAGGGTGCCTAGCGATATCAGCAGCTGTCGGTCGCGATCGTAAATAAAGCTACATGATTTTCTGCAAAGGCTCCGTTACACGCTCTGCTAGAGCCCCACCGGGGCGATCATAAACAATGCAGGTATGGAGAGGGTGAAGACGCACCGACGATGGACAGCAGCAAACGGCAACACGACTAGTTGTAAACGTCCAAAGCCAGCACGGCCTGTAGCGCTACGTTGATTCTCCGAAAAGTACAAACACCGACGCTGCAGCGTCCCAACAGGAGCAACCCCGCTCCAGAACCAAGCGACGCGTTGCAGAAAACCATGATTTTCTTCGTAAACTCGGAAAACCGCTACGTTTGTCAGCCTTATGCTTTGTGAGATGGTCCAAGGGCCGCGTTGGGCCCTTGCGCAGGACACAACAACAAATGAGCTGTTTTGCTGCAAATTTTCTGTGCACGAGTCTTATTGATCACTTATGGAAGCTTCTGGGACAGCTCATAATGTATGATTAACATTCTCGTGCAGTACAGTGACCCGGAACAGCTGTCTGCAGGCTTGTCGGCGCTCGTGCACGCTTTTACCGGTACCGTGCACGGAGGCCTGGGGCCATGCACGGGCCGCGAATAGGCGTCGCACGCTCGCAATCATGAGTGAACGACCTGCATACATGTATGATTAACATTCTCGCGCAGTACAGTGACCCGGAACAGCTGTCTGCGGGCTGATCGGCGCTCGTGCACGCTTTTTACCGGTACCGTGCACGGAGGCCTGGGGCCATGCACGGGCCGCGAATAGGCGTCGCACGCTCGCAATCATGAGTGAACGACTTGCATACATGTATGATGAGCATTTTGACGCGGTACAGTGGCCCGGATCAGCTGTCTGCGGGCTGATTGGCGCTCGAGCATGCTCCTACCGGTACCGTGCACGGGGCCATGGAGCGATGCACGCAGAGGCAGCGCACGCCCACGCTCATAGATGGAACGATTTACATATAAATAATTATATTATTTCAGCTTGTTAGAAGCCTGTTTCATGGCCTTTTTTTCCGTGCATGCACGTAACCGGCTAGCGGGCAATTCACTTGTGCATGCACGTAACGGGCTAGCCGGTGTGTGTCCTTACTGCACGCGCCCCTAGGCAGCGTCTCGCTGGCCACTCTGTAACGGTCAATACTGTGCTAGATGATTTATGCTTAGGGCAACAAGCGGGCCCCTGGGGGGCCCAGGCTAAGGACACAGCCGTCTTTTCCCTCGCGCCTGCCTGCTAGTCAACCAGCCAGGGAGCCACGGATCCGCGGATTTTTACAGCGGAGATCTGAGAAATGACTTGGCAACTTTGACCAGCCATCCTCGAGTTGGTCGAGCTTGGAGGCAAAACGGGCAGCGGCAGCGGCTCTGGCGGCGACGAGGACATGGGCAAGCAGTTCCGGAGCGAGGGCGTACGTGCCAGTGCTATGTCAGCGGTTCAAGGAGCGCGGCAGCAAGTCACGCAGCCCGGCGCTCAGGGAAAGTAGCAGGAATGGGCGCAGCAGGTATGCATGGCGATGCAGTCTGCACGGGGCCGGGGGGCGACACAGGAGGCAAACCCGCCACACACAGACCGGGCGCAACAGACAGGGTGTGCGTATTCGCGGGCAAACGGCGGCTTGGCGGCAGTGGGTCGCGGCGCGCACACGCTATGGAGGCGGACCATGGGGAAGAGGAGAAGGGAGGGAGGTGGGAGAGGGAGCGAGAGCCTGTTGTGGAACAAGGGAGGTGGGGAGGCACGGCAAGCCGAGGACGGGCGGCCGTGCGTTCACTGTGCGCATTCCGCCGTACCGACCGCCGTGGGAACGGTAGGCTCGGCCGCCAAATGAGCGCGGTGGCTCCTTTCGGCCTCAATCACTCGGCGGCGCCCCCAACCCAGTCCCATGCATAGGCGCAGTCCACATGCCTTTAAAATTAACCGCGTCTTGATGGCCTGTGTAGGTGTCGATGGGAAATTCAAATCTATCGCCCCAAACAGGGGCCCCCAACTACCTGCCAAAGGGATGCTGTTATCCAGCCCTCCCCAGCCTAACTTTGCAGGGCTGGTGTCAGGCCGGAGGCTGGAAGGCTGCGGAGTGCAAAGCATATGCCCCTGTATGTCTTTGCCCGTGGATCGGAGTAAGGGTGGCGGTGACGGGCAAGGACGATGACGTGGGCAGGCAGAGCGCGCGCGGCGCTGGTGTGCTGCAGCTGCCCACCACGAACTTCCTGGAGGGCACAGCGCAGCTGGGCCACAAGCAGCGCATCCCTGGTCGCAGGTGCAGGTGCAACAGGTGGTGCGAAGGGCAGCGGGGCCGCTTGGGCGAGGTGCCGAACATAGGCGGCAATCGCTGCAGCGCGTGTGTGCGGCGCCCATTAGCTGTGCCTGGTTGCGCTATCTCTCTTTGCTTCCGGCATCACTACGGCAGCCGCTGCCGACAGGCGGTTGGCGGGTCCCGAATCCCGCGGGTGCGTGCCTTTGCCACGTGTTCGTCTTGTTCCCTGTTGCCCGCCGATCTGCCCGCAGATGTCAACAGATGTTGGCCGCCTCTCACACAGCCGCCGCAGCACCCCCCGCGGCTGCGGCGGCTGCGAGCGTTTAGGTTCACATTTCTCCGCCTGCTGATACCGATTCAGAGTCATACAGGAGTACTCGCCATCGCTAGGCGGTCTCCGACAGGAGCGGCGGCGGTGGCAGCGGCGGCCCATCTGGCTCTGGCGGCAGCAATGGGGCAGAAACGGGGGGTAGTGCATACCTGTGCAGACTGGTGCAGAGCGATGTGACTAGGGAGGATGCGAGAGGCGAGGGCGAGACGGGATTGCAACCCAAAGTCTGTGCGGCTGCCCCTTTTGCGGAAGATACGCCGAAGGCACCGCTGAACTCTGTACGGACTCTCCTTGCGGCAGGTAGATGCGATGCAGCCGGTGAGTACATTTGACGCCCAGCAGCCGAGACGTGCCGAGCGAGACTGGCCCTGCTGTGAGACGACCATAAGTCGCTCTTTAGATATGTACGTACATAGCTAGATAGCTCGGCAGCTATATATCTGCCATCGATAAGAGGTTGTTGATGCATGCTGGCTGGCCTCGCTCCTCGGGTCCTGCCACACACGGCTGTTGCTTATTGCCTAGCTTATTCCTGATGTTTTATTTTGCGATGAAGTTGGAATCAACTCCGCCGTAGCGTCGTCCTTATAAAACGAACGCATGTACCGGTACATTGTTGGCGGCGCAAGATGGATAGTGGATGGCGCAGCCCTGTAACAGGCGCCAGCTTACGATCTATTATAGCAGTAGTAATTGTTACATCACTGAGCTCCAGACCTATACCGGTATATAGGTGGGTACAGCCATCGGTTAATGTGTCTGTTGCTGCTGCTCCAGCTGCTGGAGGTGCTCCTCTCGCTGCTGGTCCAGCTTCACCAGACACCTGCACCGCACAGCACCAACAACCGCAGGTACGGCTTTATATATTATATTACGTACAGGCAGAAACACGCGCACGTTTACAAAAACCATGCGAAATCGGTTATGCTTGAAGCTTAAAAGCGAGTCGTGAATGGAACACGCGCGCTGTTAGTCGTAGACGAGAGGTACATTTATGGCCCTGCCCACGGGTAGGCTAGGGGGCGGGATGAGACACAACCGAGGAGGCAGCGGCAGGAGGACTACGTAATTGCGCGTCGCCGGTCGAGACACGGGAGCGAGCGAGCGAGCTCCAAGTGATGGTGTCCGTACGGGGCCATTCGCGTACCAACCCGCCCAGCCAATAAAGTGGGTAAAGGCCCTTCATTTCGACCCCCACGCACGCACGCGGAGTCCGCTTCCCATCATGGTCCGCACCTTAGAATGGTTTCGGGGCCCACCAGAGAGTAGTCCCGCAGCACCAGCAGGTGGCACGTAAACGCCCGCCGCAGCAAGTTGAAGTGCGGCGATAAAGCGACCTCGCGGCCCTCGCGGCCCGAGACGAACTCCTCGCACCTGCGGTCGTCGTGCGTCACCCGCCATTATGCGCATGTGGCGGTTGGGGGTTGGGCGTTGACGGTTGGATACATGTATGGGGATTATTGGCGGTTAAGAGACGGGACGTACGTGTGGAGGGGCGTACCGTAGTTAAAAGGAGGATACGAAGACGTTGCTCATCAATCACACACACCCAAAGACGGTGTGAGGAGGCTGAATCATGCATGGTGGTCGAGCGGAGTGCGTGTGTGTGCTCGCTCGAATGGGCCTGCAAGAGCGCTGGAGACCATGGTGGTGGTCGTTTCGAGGAAGACCCGTGGATGCGAGGAAAACCGTTCAAAGACGTTTCGAGATGCATACTGGAGAACTTGGGTGAGGATACGAAAGACGGTGGTCGTATGTTGACCTTCGGCGGCTAAGGTAAATCGGCGGCGGTGTGACGACGCGATGAACGACACATCACAAGTAATTGCTTGTAACACCCTATCCGTCGGCAAATACAAGGCCTCTTGCACCGCTTGCAGCGTCTGTGTGAGAGTACCTGTGTCGTACGTACGTGCGGCAAGCAAACAAGCAAATAGTGGCACGACATTATTGCGGCGTTTAAAAAATATTAACGTCCCTGCCATCTACGCCCTGCATCTATCCGCCGCCAGCCCCACCCGCTCTGCACCCCGGCCCCAGCCCCAGCCCCCCACCTAGCTGGCATGATGCGGTCGCAGTACAACGGGTGGGACCTGGCAAACCGATTCCAATATACCATCAGCAGCTGCTCGGCTGGGGGGGGGGAGGGGGGGCGGACACGAGGTAGAGGTAGAGGTGAGAGGGGCGAACGAGGGGGCTGGAACATCACAGCCCGCATCGTCGTCTCGGTACGCGCGGAGGGCTTGGTCGGCTGCTGCACAACACACAGCTGCCGCCCTGCTGCCGTACATGACCAAAAGCGTCGCTGCCAGATCCCCATCCCGAATCTGCTACGACGGCACTGGTACATGGTAGGTACTTGTTGGGCGCTGCTTGCGCACTACCAAACAGGAGCAGCAGCGAGGGCTACCATTCCATCCCGCCCGCCGCGCCCCCTCGGCCGGTCCCGACGTACGGATTTCGTCGCTCCATCCCCGCCGCACCTGGTGCCAGCGGCATGGTCGCCGGCAGCCCGGAATCAGCGCTGTGCGGAGTCGCCAGGCCCGCGATATGCTCCCGCTGCGACCGCTGCGTTCACCGGGGGGAGCGGAGGGGAGTGCGATTGTGTTACCGTAACTTAATACCTCCAAGCCGCGGAAGCCCCGAGGTGTGTTGTTCATGCCCCGGCGTGTGCCTCGTGGCAGGTGCGTGACAGCGTGACGACATGGGGAGGCAAGGGGACAACGCATTGCTGGTTATGCCTTTGGCATTTGTTTACGAGTATCAATTGTATGTCTGCTGAGGTAGGCAGGCTCCGAGTTCAGCCGGGGGCCGGTGTCAAGGTGTCGCACAGACACTTCGCTTCTCGGTTATGACGTCGATAAGTGAGATTACTCGTCAGTAGTAGCTGCACGTATTGCAGCGCTTGCTCGCTCCCGCTTTCTTAACGAAAAGATGCCTGCCACCTGTTCCATCGGCCCCGCCCACCCCATCCACCCACCCACCCCAACGAACCACGCACCATCCAGTCCTCCTCCTCGTCCGTGTCGTCCTCGGAGTCCGACACTCGGCCGGCCCCAGGTCGCGGTCGGGGTTCCACCGCCGGAGCCTCGACCCCCACCTTGAACTTGCGCACCAGCTCCTCCTGCGGCAGCGGCGGCGGTGGCGGCGGCGGCGGCGGCGGTGGTGGCGGCGGTGGCGGCGGCGGTGGCGGCGGCGGCGGTGGCGGCGGCGGCGGTGGCGGCGGTGGCGGCGGTGGCGGCGGTGGCGGCGGTGGCGGCGGTGGCGACGGGGGCATCTACACAAACTCGCGGCTTAGCGGTAAATGAACAGGCCCAGGCCATGCTAGTTTTCCGTAAAAATCGGTTGTAGTTTTCGTGGCTTGATGCATTGTAAATCGACACGTTTCATTCACCGGTACACAATAATAGCTGCCACGACGAGCGATGGCTGCGTGATGTCCTGCTTGCTCCCGAGAACCGTCCGTGAATCCTTCCGTGAAACCCTCCGCGACTCCTTGCTTGCTCCTCAGGCGCTGCTGCCGAGACAACCCATGCATCCAGGCGAGCGACCCGAAGCGGTGCGGCCCGTATACCTCGCACAACACCGCATACGGGTACGTCCGTACACGTGCAGAGTAAGCGCCTTGATGGACCGCCCAGCCCCTCACCCTCCCCTCCTCACAGACTATGCACCGGCTACAGTTCCATTTCCCATGTCGAATAACCAATCCTTTCTTGCAACTCTCCCCCTCACGCCCACCCAACCACCCACCTAGTCACCCGGCCGATTTTGTTTCCTGTTTCGCTACCCACGGGCTTCCCCGCTATTCCTCCCCGCCCATCCACCCACCCTTCCCCCCCCCCCCGCCACCTGGCGCATATCGCGTAAACGGTTTTTATGCCACCCACCTGGCACATCGGCGCGATGCTCCGCGAGTGCACGTACATGCGCGGCTGCGTGTAGCTGACGCACAGCCCGGGGCCCACCGGCTGGGTGCTGCTGCGCAGGAAGGGCGGCAGCACACCGGGCGGGCGGAGGACGGCCGCGGTGCTGTGCGATATGGGCGCGGACGACCGCGGCGGTGAATGCGCCGCCGGCGGCGGCGGCAGCGGCAGCGGGGAGCCCAGCGGCCGCGACGGACCGGCGCCGGAGGACGACGCTAAGCGGCCAGCGCCGGCGCCACGGACCCGTGGGTCCGTGGCCAGCACGCTGCCCCCGGCGGCGCCGACCGGCTGGCCTCGCCGCGGGCTGCCGCTAGCGGCAGCGGCAGCGGCAGCGGCTCCTAGGCGCCGGAGGTGAGGGCTCGCTGGCGGGTTGACCGGCTGGTCATGATGGCGCAGGAGTCGCTGAGAGTCTCCGGGAGCGGCGATAGCGGTTGCCCCCCTGGAGCCACGCAAGGACGGCTGCTGGCCGGGAGGCGGTGCCAGGCGCCCAGGCCGTCGGGTCTGTTGGCCACCTCTTCGCCGCTGGCCACCTCGTGGCACGCCTTGGTGCTCGCCACCGCCGTCACGGTCGCCGTCACCGTCGCCGCCGCGGCCGCCGTCACCGCTCCGCTCCTCCCTGTCGGCCTCGCCGCCCTCGCCCTCGGCATCGTCGTACCCGCACGGCAGACCGCCGGCGCCGCCGGCGGCCCCGCCAGCACCACCGCCAGGCGAGCTGCTGCCGGCCAGCCGCCGCTGGCTCTCATCGTACGGCATGACTGAGGGGCCGTCGCCCTCGTCGCCACGATCATCGCTGTGGCCCCGAGCTTCCCCCCCGGCCTCCAACAGGGCCTCCAATGCCGTGCCATGGATCTCCCTAACATACAGCAACCGGGCAGGGTTGGGGGTCTTGCGGCGGGAGGGCGCGGCGGCGGCGGCGCCGCCGCCGCCGCCGCCGCGGCCCGGTGGGGGGCGGCGGTCCAGGGGTGAAGGATCCGGCAGCTCCAGCCGAGTGCGTTTCACAGCGGGCAGGAGGGGAGCGGCGTCAGATGACACGGCTATTATTGCTGCATCTCTTCCTGCTGCTGCTGCTGCTGCTGCTGCGGCGGCGGCGGCTGGCGGCGGCGGCGGCGGCGGCGGCGGTCCAGCCGCGGCGCTTGCGTGCTGCTGCGCGCGATGCGACATGTCATCCGCTTCGACGCCGCAGCCGCAGGCGTCGCTGAGCCGCCGCTTTCTCCCCGTGGTGCCCGGGACGGCGCCTGCGGACCCAGCGTGGGCGGCGGCGATGGAGGGCCCGGAGGAGCCGGGGCCGCCCGCCCCAGCTGCGCCCCGCTCCCCACCAGCTGAGGCTGTAGCTGCAGCGCCTGAGGTAGGGGCTGTAGCTGCAGCACACGCATCCACTGGGCCAGGTGCAGCGGCAGCAGCTGCGGCAGCTGCAGCAGACGCGGCACCTGCTGCCATTCCGCCTGACGCCGCCGCCGCCACAGCGGGACCCTCCGCCGCCGCAGGCCGCCGCGCTGCGGCTGTTGCATCGACCGCCGCAGCAACCGCAGCAACCGTCGCAACCGGGATCGGGGCCCCATGCGCGGCATTACCGCCGCCGCCGCCGCCGCCGCCGCCACTGCCGCCGCGGCTTTGCGCCCCCTCATCCTCGTCCTCGCTGCTGCTGACCAGGTCTACTACTGTGTCGCTGTCGTCGTTCACTACGATTGCAGCCTCCTGCCCGCCCTCTAGAAAGCTCCCTTCGCGCCTCGGCGGCGGAGCCCCACCGGACTGCTGCGGTCCAGCAGCCGCCGCTGAGGGCCCTGCCCGGTCCGCTGCTGCTTGCCGCTGCCCCAGCTGCCGCTCCTGCTGCAGCTGCTGCCGGTCAGCACCCACCACCGCACCCACCTCCGCACCCGCCACTGCACGCACCACCGCATCCGCAGCCGCGGCCACCGTCTTCGCGGGAGGTGCAGCATCGCCCTCAGCGTGATGAGGAGCAGGACGAGGCCGCTGTGGATGTGGAAGTGGATGGGAAGCCGCGACACAGGAGGGACCCGCCGGCTCCGCCGCATCGCTGGCGGCGGCGGGGGGTCCGTCACCATCACCCATGCTACCGGAGGCCCGGGGCCCTGCGGGCGCTTGGACTTGAGCCGCCACACTTGCGGCTGCTGGAGCCGCGTCCGCCGCCGCCGCCGCCGCTGCCGTTGCGACATGCACTGCCGCTGCGACCTCTTCCGTCGGCTCCCCCGCCGCCGCCACCGCCGCCGCCGCCACAGCAGCAGCAGCAGCAGCTGGCTGTACAGGAGGTGACGGCGGCGGGTCGAGGTGCCGGGAATCCACGCCCGCCTCGCCGCTAGCCTCCCCAGCGCCCTCGCGGGCCTCCTCATCCTCGCCGCCGCCGCCAATGGGACGAGCATGCACCTCGTACACGCGCCCGCCGTACATGCACCAATCGGTGTCGATGTACGACATGAGTGGTGGCATGACGTACGGGGGCCCCTGCTCGTCCACGAAGGAGGGTAGCTGTGCCGCGTGCTCCAGCAGCGACCACCAATCTTGAGCGTCGCGAGCGGGCGACAGATGGATCGTCGCCAGGGGGGTCTGCCTCAGAAGTAGCGCGACGTCGGCGGCATCCCCCTCCGCCGCCGCCGCCGCGGCGGCGGCGGCGGCGAGCGCCGCCTCCACGGCGTGGCCGTTGTACGACAACGCCGCCGACAGCTCCCCATGGCAAGCGCGAATGTGGGCCATCAGGCAGGCCAGGTTGTCGTACGTGTGACCGTCATCGCACACCAGGCAGCAGCAGCAGTCCGTCACCTCCCGCTGAACTTCTCGACCCACCCGCACCACGCCGCCGCCGCCGCCGCCGCCATCCCTGAGGCCGCCGCCGCTGTCGTCACTGGCTCGACGCGATAGCGGCCGTTGTGGCGGCTGCGCATGCTGCTGCGTAGAGCCGCCGGCGTCGACCGTTGGACGTCGGCCTTCTTCCGACTGGAGCTGGCCCTCGGGATCCAAACCCAGCTCCGAATCCGGATCCGCGATGCAACCCGACGGGAGGCGCACGTAGCTGTCGGTGCCGCTATCGGCGCCGGCACTAGCGTGCCACACCCACTCCAGGGGAAGGTCCTGCCGTACGCCGTCGACGAAACGTTGGTCCAACGTTTCGCCCGGGTTTCTGAGCAGTCGCTGCCGCCGCTGCAGCCAGCGCTGCTGTTGCCGCAGCACCCGGCAGCCGGCAACCCCAGGGCATAAGCGTCGGCCGGCGGCAGCGTCCGTGGCGTTGCCTGGCGCCGCTGCCTCGGCTGCTGCCGGCTCCAAAACCGCTCCAGGACTCGAGCGGGGGTCCTCGCGTTGCAGGCTAGCAAGCGACCAGCCGCTCAGCTCCATTTCCAGCGCCACGGCCTCCGCGCCCACATCACGGTGGAGCCGCCCCTCACCGCCGCTGCTGCCGGCACCGGCGGCACCTGCCTCACCTGCGGCACCTGCCGCACCCAGGGGCTCCAAGCTGAGCGCCTTGATGGTGCTGGCTTCAAGGTCTGGCAGAACCGCCGGGTTGGGCTTGTCCTCCAGGACCTCCAGCTTGATCAGGCAACGTTCCAACTGGAGCCGCAGCCGGCCGACGGGCGCGGCCTCCCCAGCGGCCGTCCCGCTCGCTGACCCGGTTTGCAACACGTCGACTGAGCCCACGGCCGCGGGCCACTGCAGCAGGGGGCCAGCACCCTCACCACTGGCGGTTGAGCCCTCGGCCTGCATCCGCGCATCCGAGTGGGTACGCGCGATCGGCCTCCAGCCCATCTGCGCCACTGCCGCCGCCTCTGCAGCGGTGGCGGCAGGCGCCAGCACTGCCGCCCACAAGGGGTCAGCCACCGGGAAGGTGTTCAAGAGGTACCCTTCGACTGGCTCTGCGGGGGGGCGGTTGGGGGCGGTTAGGGATTTAGGCGCGGCGAAGCAGTCAGCATCGCTCGCAACACCACCCAGACACGCACACAGACCACCACAGACCACCACAGACACGCACACAGACCACCACAGACCACCACAGACACGCACACAGACCACCACAGACCACCACAGACCACCACAGACCACCACAGACACGCACACAGACCACCACACAGGTCATGGCCGCGCAGACCCACAGACCCACTGGACCACACATTCGCGTGCGGTGCCAGGGTCATTGGCTTCGGCTAGCCATAACCGTTTGCATCGTAACCTTGCTGGGCACTACTACTGGGCACATCGTGTAATGCGCTGCTCCTCGCGGCGCCTACCTGTTTCCGACAGCAGCTTCCACACGGACGGCTTGGACAGCTGGGCCGCGTGGCGGGACACCTGATCTGTTGGTTGGTTGATGGTTGGAGTTTGGTGGTTGGTGGTTAGAAGAGGGGCCCGTTGCACAGTTGGGATGCGATGCGGCGTTGGGTGGGAGTGGGTAATGCGTTGCTGCGAAGCGCCGTGTGCCCCAGCAGCCGCCTGCGATCGTGGCAGCGGACAAGGACAGGCGGTGCCGCCGCGGAGAGGCACCTCGTACGGGTGCTGCGGGTACGAAGCGAGGTAGGCGCTGAAGTACGATGGCGCGGTGGCGCGACGAGACCGCACCTCCTGAAGGCATGTGCGATGACAGCGTGCAGCCCGATGGCACACACGCGCCGCGAGACGAGGCACCCAGCCAGCCAGCCGAACCGCCCTCATGACCAACCTGCCGCCGCCCTCGCCGCGACACACCCACCCGAGTAGAGAAACATCAGCCGGAGATGCGCCACCTCCTTCACCTCAGTCTCCGTTAACGACAGGTCAACGGTGCACCGGCCGCCGCCGCCGCTGCCGCTGCCGCCGCCGCTGCCGCCGCCGCCGCCGCTGCCGCCGCCGCCGCCGCCGCCCTGACCGGCCCTACGGTCCACGCCGCAGCCTCCGCCCCCCGCCACAATGCCCTGGGCCGCGCACCGCTGCCGATCGCTAGGCAAGGGCCGCCAGCCCGCGGCAGCCGCCATAGCGGCCGCCTCCAGAGCCACAGCTGCGCTCACGCCCTCTGCCGCCGCCTCAGCATGCGCAGCCGCCGCCTGGATGCCACCAACGCCGGCGACCCGTGGGTCAGTCGCCGCGGTGCCTGTCCCACCCCCTAGGAGCTGGACAGGGTGCTGGTTCGGCTCTGGGTCCGGCGGCACCGCCAGCAACCAGGCATACCCGGGGATGGGCACCAGGTGACCCTTGGGTCGGTAGGAAGGGGGCCAGGCAGGGTGGAGAGACACCAGAAGTGAGCTCGTGTGTCGGGCACCAGTCAAATGCGCCGAACAGCAGGCCGCGTCGGACGCCACCGCTATCGCTACCACTGGATATGGAGATGCATTCAGTGGCACCTTGGCAACGTGCTGCAATGCAACCCAGCCACGTCACGTCCGTCACATGGTGCCACGGGACGTCACATCACAAGCCGTATTAAGTCATGTGACGTCAATCACGTCACAAGCCATACTATGTCAAGTTACGTCACGTCAGCCATGTCAGGCCACGTCAGATCACACCACGCCAAGCCTCTATCGAGAGGAGGAGCGATATCTTACCGGCCAGGAGAATGGCTCGACGCACACCACTGCCATCACGTAGCGCCACGGCCGCATCAGCTCAGGTCGCGGGGTCCACCGCGGCACCTCAGCCGGCGCCTGCAGCGCAGCCGCCGCCGCAGGCCGCTGCTGCTCCGAAACCACGCCGCCGCAGTTCCGCTGCTGCCGGTCGTCAAGAGGGTGGAGCTGCGGACCAGCCGAGCCGGAGTGCTCTGGCCTGCAGCCCGCAGGCTCCCCGGGTGTGCACGCGCCGGCGCCCGTATGCAGGCGCAGGGCGTGTAAGAGGAAGCGACGGTGATGCTCTACGAATTGGCAGGGGTCCGTGGAGCGGTTCACACCTCGCCTGTAGGTAAGGTTCCGCTGCAGCATGCGGAAACCCTGCAGCGGTGGGGGCGAGGCAATGCGGCGGCGGCACTTCATCAGGGACGCGTACTGACTAGCATGAGTGGCACCTGATCGGTGGTGCTGGAGTGCAGACACCAGACCTAGCCGCTCCCATCGTTCCGAACAACCACCGGTCCAAGGCAACGTCAGCGGTGCCCCCAGGAAGCTGTTGGGTGTGCCTTTATGCGCCCCCTTCGCGTGAATGGTTACCCCATGTGCGTTCTGTTTGTGGCCCTTCCAGAGGGTCACGCGGCAAGCAGAACCATGCACGACGTCGCAAGCTCGGCAGCTGCGACCCCGCGTTCTGACAGTGGAGGTGCTTGCAGTCTGTGCATTGGCCTTCGCTAGCGATGCATGGCACACCTTGCTGACGGCCCGCAGCGGCAGCAAGTTCGCGTAAAGCGTCCGCGTTTGCAGGAAAAACCGATTATACTCGTCGGCATGGTCCTGTGCCGTAACGCTCCGCTCCATTATGACCTTCACCAATTGATGAAGCGTACGTCCTTCACCCCTGATATGTATATGTGGCCTTATTGTTGGCAGGTAAATTTATAGGGGTTGGCTGTTTTGCCCGCCTTCCGACGCGTCTCGCGCCAAATCTTGGGCATTGTGCTCAATTTACAAGATGGTATACAATTTGCCCAATGGTATGTAACGGTAACGTTGTGCCAGAATGCGGGCACAGGCTGGACACAGGTTACTAGGCTGGCTGGCAACAAAATGGCACTGATTCCATATGAATTATAGAAAGCTAACGCATCGACATGTACCGATATTTCTGATATTCACCGGTACGAAACCCCATAAGTGGGGAACTTTGGACGGGCCGTGGACGAGGCGCAAGTGGTGGCAGCACAGGCGGCTGATGCGCGCTCCTGTTCATCCATTTGCATATCGAACAAGGTACTGCATATTCACTACTGGTTACGCCATGTTCGTGACGCTAACAAACTTCCAACGACCTCCAATCGGCCCCACACCCAACCTCATCGGGCCTCATCTCGCCCCATTAAGACGACATGCGTGCTAGCATGTGCTATCTCCGTGGCCTATGGAGTATATACTTGCTGAATCGGCCTACTGGCTACAATGTATCGCTGAAGACACCGGATCGACATATTTGTTTAGTATGTTAATCTTTCGTTGCAGTGCTATGGCCCTGCCATTCCCCCTGAAGCAGCCCAAAGTGAGTGTGTTATCCGACAGATGTACCGAACGAAGGCAGCATCGTCGCGCTTACCACACCGGTCCCTTTGGAGATGCGGGGGACAGGGTTTTAAATCTGCTGTGGACCCCCGTGACGGGGGATAGAGTTTACAATCTGCTGCTCTCGGCTGTGGGCCTCCCTGGGTTGATTAAAGCCGGGTGCCCATGCATCCAACCATGCCATAGGAAAAACAGTGAGATCCGGCCCTTTGACGGACTGCAGTAAACCTCAGCGGCAAAGTTTGGTCTCCGAAATTATGCCGTCATGCAAAGGGCTGCTCGCAGACGCTCACAGGCTGTTGTCGAGCTGGCGAGCGAGAGGTAGGCGGGAGCCACCAAGCAGAAAAGCACACGGCATGTGCACTTCGGACATGTTCATACAGATACGGAATGGTATGATACGGACTACAAGGGAGTATCAGCATCCGCCCGTGGACATACACGCATCTCCCAGATGACCAACCATCTTAACGAAATGCGGCGTTGACGACCTTTTCTGTTGCCAGGGGGCGAATCGTTCGGTCCTTAAGAAGGTGAAAGTACCGCAATCGACACTCCCTCCTAAACCACCAGTACCCTGCCGCCAGTTACCCGCTGCGAACGTAATATATTTTTTGGTAATATATTTTTTGGTAATATATTTTTTGGTAATAGTATTTTTTGCTTAAGCAGCATATTAGGTAATGCAGCGCGCAGTTGTTGATTGGCACATCTAAAACTGCCGTGAGCCAGTCCCCGCTCAGCACGCGCGTCCGCTGGACGCGGGATGTCTACCCACATAGCATACAAAGCCGAAATGAACTACACAGTGCTACACTACCTGTTCGTTACAACCGGAATGATGTGAGGGTTACACCGGACCCACATCGCACCGGCTTGACAACATTTCTGCCAAGCAAGTCTGAACCACTCAGAACCAAGCCAAACGAAGGGACATGCTACCTTCCATGGATTCCTTTTGCCTTTCAACAGGAACTAATACCCCATCATCATGACATCCCGCCCACTCCATCCCGCCGACGACTCGCATTGGAAGTGACGCCGGGGCACTCGTCCCTCTAGTAGACCAGTAGCGCTCACAAACAGTTCGGTTTGTTGTGACACCAAGAGGGTGACGCCATCTACACTAACAGCGAAAACACCGTTTTCCTCTACCACATACGGCGCCGACGGCCACGGCAAATAAAAATGCGCCCAGCGCCCGCCTCTCCATCCTCTGCTGCTTGCTCGTCCGAGGCAGCTGCTTTGCGCGCATGTCTTAGAAAGGAAGCAAGACGTCGCTGCACGCATGTGCATTCAAACCGTCATCGGGTTCGGCATCAGGCTCGTCATCAGATCGCAATCAGATCGTCCTCAGATCGTCATCACCCGGGGCGACAGCGCGTACATGCACAGCGTCACCGCCAGTGTCGCCAAGACGTAGAGCTTGTAGCCGGTGGCGCCGGGGGGCAGCACCAGCACGCCGCCGGGGCCCAGCGGGCTGCTGCCCTCGTACCCGACGCCCGAGGCCTGCACCGGCGGAGGGCAGCAAACACATGGGCGTCGCCGACGTTTCCTTCTGCACATACCGGTATGCGCGTCAAAGCGCCAGAAACGTCATGAAGGGAGTACATTTGCGGAAACAGGCGATGGATGTCGGAAAATTCGCGTTCCGTCCCGTTCCGTTCCAGTGCAGCTGGCTGTACCTGTATTGCGGTACGGGGTCCCTCGATTTTCCGGAGCGCTTAGGAACACCACAGCCGCAGACTGCTTTATCAGGCAACCCCCACCGTCGGGGCGCTTGATCCATTAGCAAATGCTGCTGTGGTAAACGCATCCACGGCCCACCCACCCACCCACTCTGTTCTAAACGGTTTTTCGGGCATCCACGGCCCACCCACCCACCCACCTGCATAAGGCCCTCCACGGCGCCCCTCGTCGCCTCCCTGCTTGCGCACTTGACAACGTCCACCGCGAGGCTGCGCACGTCACGCTCCCTGACCAGCTCCACCACCTGTCGCACAGTGTGGGTGCCGTGCAGGGGGTGCGGAAGGACGAGGACTTGGAGAGGAGTAGCGTACGCCAAAGAGAAGGACCGCTTGCAAGAAAGATGAGGACCGCATGACTCCAGTGCGCGCAACGGAGCACCAAAAAGAGGGAGGCGGGCTGTTGTGGCGCACGTCGGCTCCATATGCAGCATGTCGCCTCGACCTTCACGCAGGCCATGGTACCTTGCGTGCTGCACTGCCTTGAGGAGTCCTCCGGGCGCCTAACGCACCGGAGCGTGAAGCTTCCTATAATTTTTAAAATACCCAAGAATATAATTTGTTTTGCACGCCATGGATTCCCGCTGTGACCCAGTTTCGTCAATGTAATGTGCTACAATCCGCCCGCGCAGGCCAGTTTCCAGCAACGGTCCGGGCCTGTCTGCCAGGCCCCCCGCAGACAGAACCCAGATGCATTATGCGGGGAACCGTGCGGCGCAAGCCGTAAACCGTCCAGCGCTAAATCGCCGCTTTCGCGCCCCTTTCCGCTCCTCCCGCGTAGCAACACTCCCACCCACTCCAACCACGCACACATGCGGCAAACTTACACACTTTCACGCACGTCGCCCCCACGTACACGCACGTCGCCCCCACGTACCTGCCGAAGCCAAGGCGGCGGCGCCTGCACCGCCAGAGCGCGGCTGAGGCCCCCGGCCGCGGTGTTGCTGCCAACGCAGCCCAGGGCGTTCGTGCCGCCCATGCTTTGCTGCTTGTAAAGCTGCGAGCCCTGAGAAGGTCGGACGTTCTGGCCGCCCACCAGCTGTCCGTTGGACTTAACCAAGGGCAGCACAGCCGCGCGGCCGTCCGCCACCACTGCCGGTCCGTCGGCGGTGCCCGGTGCCGCTAACGAGACGGTTGCCAGGGGGCCGCCAGCTGCGCACATGGCGAGAGGTATCGATGCGCCGCTGACATTGCCGTCGCGGCTGGTGGCAGCGACTCCTCCGCAGGAGCTGACGGTCATCGTGTGCTTGGCGACCGCAAGGTGGTTGACGGCGTGGGAGGTGGGGGCCGCGCCGCCGGCCGCGGCACCCGCAGCCGTGGCGCGGCGGTAGGAGACGACCGCCTCCCGGCAGAAGGACGCAGTGATGCGGCTGAGCAGGTCCGTCAGGGCCTCACGGTGCTCCGGGTTGACGAGGCTGGCCAGCATGTCGTTGTACAAATTGTAGCCGGCCGTGGCGTCCACGTACGACTTGACTGCTGTACGGATGCTCTGGGTGAGCAGCAAGGTCAACACCTTCTCGCCCTGCTCGCTGGAGAGCATCTCCAGCACGTCCTTGATGCCAAAGGTGTTTCCGCCTGGGCCCGATGTTGACGCATCCATTCGGCGCTCCACAAACTCGCACACCGCGGCGGTGGAATTGCGCATCGCTACGCCCACGGCCATGCCCACAAGGCCCCGTCCGCGTTCGGACAGCACGGCCTCGATAATGGTATCGACCAACGGCGGGGCGTCGGCGGATTGAAGCCCTGCCGTCGCGGCCGTCACACCGCGCACAACAGACGCAGTGACTGTTGACACCGTCTCTTGTAGCTCCCGAGCCTGCAAGAGCTTGTTGAGCTGGCGTAGGCTCTGAGGAAGCTCCGTCGAGTCGGACGTCAGAAACGCGCGCAGGTCTTCCGACACCAAAGCGGCGGTTTCCGCAATCGTCGAGGCGGCCTCAGAGTAGTTCTTCATCATGCCGCGTAGCCGCTGAAACTGGCTCTGCTGTCGGTTGCCACGTCCATTGGAGCCAGCCTTCTCCTCCGCGTCCGAGCCTGCGCGGGCTGTAACCTGATAGGTCGCATACAACGTAGCTGCTGCAGCAGCAGCGCCCCACACTAAGGTCTTGTGCTGCTGGTACCACTGTATGTATGGATTTTTTGGACTTGCACCCGACATTTGTGATGTTCAAAGAAAATAGGGTTTGCCACTTAGCAGTGGCCTAATTACTCTCAACGAGGCATTGTGCGTAAGGGCCCGGCCTTCCAGAGTAGGGCGCGCAACGGTTTGTTATAAACCTGACAAGTATTATCCTCAGCAAGCTGGGGAGAAAACTACTTTCTCAACATACGCTTCGTTCAAGCCTTGTTACAATGCTTTTGTGGATCCTCGCGGGAAGCCGTTGTACGCATGCGGTCCGAATCGTCACATAAGGCCGCGCTCGCAACGAATGTATCATAAAATGTTAGAGGAAGTAAGTGTTCCTGAACGCGTGTTTTTTTCCAACCAGCCAGTTTTCCCGCACTGACAATCGACTGAGCCGATACACGATACCATCATTACAAAACCGTCGTATCCTGTACTATTGCATTGGATCTTGTTGCCAAACAATAATAAAACACCTCAGGGCCCATATCAGGACTCATGTAAGACCGGTGAGGTTTGGGGGCAGGTCGGGTAAAGTGGGGTGGGGCCGGTCTTGAGGAATTCTTCCTGGCGACGCATTTTTCAGTGCGTGCGTTGCTGTGTACACTAGGACACATTAAGGATTTTAACCGACGGGGATACAAGGGCACCCTCCCGCACCCCTCGCGGCTGCAGGTATGAGGCATCAGGAGCCCCTGCATAAATCCCCGCAATGACAGGCAATGACCCAGGTGTTTACACCTCTCCTCTCAATGAAACAAGGGGAGATCCAAACGACCCAAACAAGTTCGCGCGTAAGCGAATATTTTCTGCCATATTTAGCATGCCCACCTTCAGGGCGCCCGCAAAGGGACAGGGAGGGGCGTGAAGCCGTCCGTCCCTGAACCCATTAGTATTGACCGTTATTGACCTATTGGTTCCCGGACACCTAACGCAATCACTACCAAGAGGCAGTTTTGCAAAATGGATGGCACGCGGGGGTGGTCAAGATGTTAACCAAACAGGCAAGCAAGCAAGCCGTCGAAACTATCTACTTCAGGGGGTCACTCGCCAACCACCACTATGAGCGAAACCGTATCCGCAGCCATCATGTGTGCCAAGCGCCTGCAATACCATGTGCAAACTGCAAAACGACATGGTCTTAAACGGAATGTTGAGTCCTTCCGAAACACAAAACGGGACGACGACCATACTCGACGACCAAGGACGAACAAACGTAAAGATCAATAATGAGGCAGGAAACCGCACGGCAGGTTGAGAACTCAGCCCAGACATGACACCACGTCACGGGTAGGCAGCATGCATCGACAACCACAAGACAATAATTGCGTTATCACACATCATGGCGGCCACTTCGCAACAACTGCAGGCCCTAGCCGTCCGCCAAGCTGTGTGTACGCAGCATACCGCTACCATCACCTCGAGCGCACAATCTTCAGACCTCCAATGTACTGCGCCTGATGGCTGTTTAGTAATACACGTTACAGGCTGTTTGTTATGGATGCGCGAACACAATCGGATCGGCTTGTACTTCCTGTGCATCGAGCCCGACAATTTTGACGCCGCAAAATGTCACGCTTGACAGATCATTTGTATTACGTTTTAACAAAACACCCAAACTCGATCATATCCCTGCTGAGCGCCGCGAGGGAGTCTGGAGAGTAGTAGTGTAGCTGGTGGGACCTGGGACCCCTGTTAACCCATCAGATCTTGACCAGAGTTATCTCCGGTGCCTTGCTGGGAGTCGTGGCGTCAGCAGCGAGCTCCCCGTCCGTGCTTGGATCCGCCCTCAGCGAGGATTCAATCGGACTGTGGGCAGGCGGTAATGGTAACATACAGGGGCCACAAGGTCGCTCGGGCGAGCCCCCTCCCAAACATCTTCCATGCCGAAGGGGGTGTGGGCTGTAGCAGGTCCCGAACCCGCGCACGCACCGCAGCTAGTTGGGCGTGCATTATCAAGACAAGCCACAATGCAATAAAGCTCGCACGGCGCGCCGGCAACTGCGCTCACTAATGTACAAGCAATCGTATATCCAAGTATATTCGTCGCGCGACGACTGTACAACTGGCACGAGCGCAAAGGCTTGGGTTAACACTTGAAACAACTTGCTAGGATTGGTTAAATATGACTACAGATGAATGCTCGTGCATTTATCCTGGCGCCCACCAAACCCGGGTCTTACCTCTTGTCGTCCTTGGTTTGGGCCGCAAACACGCCGTACAGGATGTAGATGACGACCACCGCCAGCGTCCACCAGCCAAATCTGCAGCCCAGATGGTGACGGGGGGGGGCATTGCTATGCTTGCGAGTGTGGGACAGTAAAAGGGAACCATTCAGCCCTCCTCACACACGTCACACAGCCCACGCCGTTTCCCGGCACGGAGCAGCATATCGCCAGTGGCCGTACCGTAAGTACGACTCCTGGTCCAGCTGCCCCAGCAGGAACGTGTTGACGAAGATGGATGCGCAGGGGATGGCCGGGTAGAGGGGCACCTTGTACCCCAGGGGGATGTACGCCTGGGAGCATAAAGGGGTGCAGCGCATGCACACATCTTGGAATTTGGATAGATAGCCGCAGCTGATGTATAGGGAAATTGGTTTCCTGCAGAGAGGTTGGTTACCTGAGGTCGGCTTTCCCCCGCCCCTGATGTCACCGCCGTTCAACGAACCCTGCACTTTCCGTTCAAGGTGTCCTAGGGCGCGTATGGCTGGTCTGATTGTCTGCAACGTTATGTGACAGGAGCAGCGCGGGCAGGGCCCTGCCATCGCCACCGAAGAAGCTCCCCATACGAACACACGTGCGCCCGGTGCACCCACCGGCTTGCAGAAGAAAAACATCGAGACGGGCACCGTGGCGCAGAGCACCGCCATGGCGATGAGCCACTTGTACTGCTCGTCCTTCCGTGCGCCCACCACGTCGTCTACGGTGTTATATGCGGGCAGGGTCCACACCAGCGTGAAGCCCAGCGAGAAACCAATCATGGCGAGGATGTGCAACGCCTGGTTGGCGATTCGAAGCGGCGAGCCCTTCCCTGTGGCCGGCCAGGAGGTAGGATGGCGTGTTGGGGGGCGGGCGCTACCAGGCCCTGACCTAGGGCCTGGTATAGGCCCTGATCTGGGCCCTGACCAGGAGCCTAATCAGGAGCCTAATTGATAACCGGCGCGGAGGCGCGTGTGGCGCGGTATGGGCAGTGAGGGATTGTATCCTAGGAAATCGAGTTCCGAGACGTTTGTAAATGATCGAACCAGTTACGCGGTCGGTGCTGCTGCTGTTGGATCCCCGAAGGTTTTATCCATACGTACCCAACATATTGGGATTTTAATGTGGGTGGGCAGCGTAGGTAGGTAGGTAGATGCGAGCGGGTCCACCACCCTCGCATCTGGCCCTGGCCCCCCGCACCTGGCACGTGCATTCGCCGCCAGATGAGCGCCACCGCCACGAACCAGAACACCACGAACGTGCCAATCGAAACCATGTTGGCCAAGTCATCAAACCCAGTCATCAGACCGATCACAGCGACGCAGATGCCGATGATCCTGAACCACACACATTTGTCAGAATTGCTGTTGGTACACGCAAGCATGCACACACACAGCAAGACAGCAAGACAATCGGTTGGGCGTAATATGTGTTTGCGGGAAATGGCATACATAATTAGGCGTTGGGAGCACAGGTTCGGTTGGGTGTAATAAGTGTTTGCGGGAAATGGCATATTTGGCGTTGGGAGCACAGGTTCGTACACTCGTACTCGGACAGCCTGTTACCCACCAGGTGGCCACCCAGGGCGTCTGCTTGGGGCCAATCCACGACAGGAACGGAGGCAGCATGCCCTCACGGCAGCAGCCCGTCAGGATGCGAGCGGGCGCGTAGATGCCAATCATGGTACTGGTGAGGATGCCTGGTTGCACAAAGGATGGCGTGGATTTAAGACGAGGGGGTCGAACTGCTGATGCTACCTGTAGGAAGGCGCAAACCCCGACGGCGGAGCTCCCACACCGTACACGCCCATTCAGGTGCACCCTCCACACCGCCATACAGCGCCACACACACAGCCACCCGCGCACCCAGGATGGCTCCCAGCGCGACGATGTGTTTGGCCCAGGTGAGACCCACGTAGTCGAATGCGTTCGCAAATGTGGCTTCCGTGTTAATCATGTTGCGGGGGACCATGAGGGCGAGTACGACACACATAAGGACGTAGATCACCGAGACGATCGACAACGAGCCCAGAATGCCAACGGGCATCATCCTGCGAGGGTATGAAATCAAGTTAATCCGCGGGAGGCAGGGAACCGTTAAATGCGGAGTAACGGGGTGCAGTGTAGACGGGCGCGCGCAAGCAGGCGAGCTCCGCGGAGTCTTATTTAGGCAAGGCGGGAAAGGCGCGGTTGCGGTTGGACGCTGCAGGTGCACGTATTAGATCACGCTACGGCGCAAGGAGGTGAATCACGTGCGTACGTTCAAGGCGGTTGGTGAGCAGACACCTGCTTATAATTAGTCATGTATAGCCAAGGCGGGCAAGGCCCTACCAAACGGCTACATGGGTTAAGTCTATGGCTTAGCATCTTAAGTGTATGGTAAGGCAGGCCGCTGCAAGCGGACGCACTTCGTGGGGTCAATGACCTCCTCCGCAGCAGTCGCCACAGCGTCGAAACCGATGAAGGAGAAGAAAGCGATGCTGGCGCCGTTGAACACCTGCAACAATATGCGGTTGCAGGCACGCCGGTCCGGTCACGGGCAATTCCGCGTGTCGATCGGCTAGGGAGCGATCGGCGGTTTGGCCAACGGGTTTCTTTGGAGCTGCTCCCGCCAGTATGCAAACAAGGTCCAGGATAGCGCGCGCAGACGTTGATTCGTCTTAGTTGGTCCGCGCCACGACACACCGCTGGACTAGGCTGCCCCTATACCCTGCTGCGGTGCTGTTTCAGCGCCGCCGCCTGTCCTGACAGAATCCACGAGCGGGACAGAGGTCCTGCCCTCGAAGGATCTGCGTTGCCAGGCACAGCCTTTGCGCTGACCCTTGCCAGCCAGCGCCCGTGCCCACCTGCTTCCACTGATCAGGGTTGTCGTTAGGGAAGAACGGCTCGAAGCTGCGGCAGCGCAAATGGGAGAGCAGCCGGGTAGAGGGGTGGAGCTAACTAGGAGGGCACGCAGGCTGGCAGCGCCAGGCTTCCAAGCAACCCATTGACTGGACATGCACCGCGAGTTTCATGCCCTTGGGGCTGGCGACTAGCTCGCTGATCGACTACCTACGTACTTGGCGGTGTCCGCCTGCGTGAAGCCGGCGATGATGATGAACAGCATGATCACGACGTGAATGATCGTGATGACAGTGTTAGCGGTGGTGGACTCCTTGGCGCCCAGCGCCAGCACGGCGGTGATCGCCAGCGTCAGTCCGAAAGCCCACCTGGCGGCGGCAGGATTATGATCGTTTGCAGTGGGTGGAAGCAAGTGAGCATTGAAAGGGTAGGGTGCATCTCGGGCCACGTACGGTTAGGGGGCTGCTTTGCCAGGTGAGTTGGTTATCATGGCAGGCAGGTGTCATGCTGCTTTACCCAGCCCACAACCCAAGTACCTGCACCCAGCCAAACCCAATCCAAGTACCCACATCCAACCAAACCTCACCGACGCCGTTTCTCCGCAATCATCCACACGCCCGCTGACCCTATATAAACGGCCACCCCGCCCCCTGCCTCCTTTATGCTTCTGCGCCCCCTCGCCGTGTAGCGCCGTCTCAGCCCCGCCATGCACGCACCAGTCAATGGTGTACGTCTTGCCGCCAAACGTGGTGTCGTACAGGAAGAAGTGACTGTCCTGCAGGCGGCAGGCAGCAGGATGCAAAGTAGTTGCGATTCGTATGTAGGGGCTCCCTGCAGGCGGCGACCCGTTTTGGCCGTGCACAAGAAGGTAGGAGAATATACGGATACCGTGCGCTTGCACATTGCACACAATGAGCCGAGGCGACAGCTCAGCCGAGAGTTGCTTACTCACCTTGCCGATGAGCACCGCGAAGTACGGTGCGAAGCCACGAATGACCGCCGCATCAGCCAGGATGTACTCGAAGAGCAGGTTGGAAACGACGATCCTGCAGGTATCGGAACATCGCATCCACGCTTGCTGTGAAAGGCCAATGTCCGGAACGGTCGGCGTTGGTGGCGGATGGGATTAAACTGGCCACCGTGCGCCTTGCTGGACGACTGCACGTGTATTGGCACCAGCCCCAACCCCTATTTGGGCTGGACTAGAGCAGGGTTCGGCAAAACAATGCAGAATGGCTTCACTCTTCGTGCTGCCCCAAATCGATTTCTCACCATGCGAGGAACTCGCCCAGTGACCCCGCGATGTAGTTGTACCTGCAGCAGGGAGGGGCGCAAGTAAGACCACGTCGGGAATCTGCAACAAGTAGTATGATATCATACGCAGCGGGCGTCCTGAGGTAGGGATGCCTGCTACCGGCAGCTACCGGTACGTGTGCCCCACTCACGCTGCTCCCGCCAGCGGCATGTCCACGGCAAACTCCGCATAGCAGAAGCAAGAGAGGTACGCGCTGACGGCCTGCAGGCATGAAGGGGATGCCGTAGATGGGCGAACGCGTTGTTGCAATTCATCAGCAGACGAACGCATCCTTATTGCGCTATAAATGACATTCGCTTTTCGCTCGCCTGGACGAGGCGGCGGCCGAATAACTTCAAGTGGATGTATGTGTTGTGTTGTGCGCAACAGTGTATACTCCATGGGCTCCATCCAGGCATGGCCGGGCGAAGGCTATCACAGTTCGCGGCTAAGCGACGATTTAACACACAGTCGTTATTTTTTACAACTCAACAAATGAAACCGTCCACGCCGCGTAGGCAGATACAGCAGCCTAATCCAACTAGCACGCACGTGAGGATCACATCACGCACCGCAATCACGTAGGCGATGCAGACGGCAGGTCCCGTGTAATCGACCGCAATGGTGCCGGGCGCGATAAAAATCCCTGCGTACATCGATGTTATGGGCGGGTGGGTAGGTGGCAGCGAGGCGGAGTTAAGCCACCGTGTCATGCTCGAGAGCAGGCACAGAAGTAATGGCGTTTGAGGGCAGGCAGGGCTTGAGAGTACTAGGAAAAAACCCAGCATCCAGGCTCCATTTGGGTTCGCCCGGGCTTGAGGACACTGTAACATATTGATACCACCAAAGCCAGAGGGACACGCGCCAGGGCCAACAGCGGTGGTATCCAGCGTTAGCAGCACACAGGAGCACACCCGCCGCACGTGTCACGACTCCCCGGCCGATAATCTGCCCCGCACTGCGGCATGGTGTACGACGTTCATTTTTGCTTACCGGCGCCCAGCATAAGGCCCACTCCCACGCAGGTCAGGCCCAGCGACCCCAGGGTACGCTTCAGCGGCCCCTGCGCGTCCCACATGAACGTGCTCGGTCATCAACGTTTTTCGCGTGACATGCGTGGATTACGGCAATAAAGCCCACCAGCTGCTCCGTTCGTGGTACGGTAACATAATCGTTGTGACAGCTTCACAGCGCACCTTATTCGATGCTTCGATTTCCATTTGCTCTGTCGTCTTAGTCTTGATCACTCTGTCTCGTATCATGCGCGGATACTGCAGCACACATCGAAACGCGGTTAACCACGTGAGGTGCGAGCGAAGTTTCCTCACACATTGACCTTCGCCTGCAAGATACTTTCAAGAGGCAACCAGCGAATCTTCAATTTAACTGGACTATGCCGCCATTATCCACCAAACTATTCGACAGCATGTAAGCAGCTTTCGAAAACTGACGACGCGCGTACCTTTCGGAGCAGGCTCACATACTCATTAGGTGTGAAGCCCCAGGCAGAGCTTGTGCCCATTGCCTTTGCATCGTCTGCAAGGCTTGAGAAAAAGCCGACCATCATATCCTGGCCGCTGGCCGGCTGCGGTTTGCGGCAAAGCACGCAGCTATGCAATGAGTTTGTGATATAGTACAAGATAACTAAAAGTGTTTAGTCTGCAGCCCGCTTAACCGCCGCGTCAGGGCTTTAGGGTTCTAGGGTTGTCGCGTGTGGAATCTAATGGGCCATTCCTAGATCCTATGTAACGTGCTAGTGTGTAAGGTGCCAAACGATCCGTTTTTAATTTGTGTCATTCGTATACGGTTTGGGAGGCCATGTGACGTACTTCGCGTTCCTAACGGATTATGAACATATGCCCAGCGGTCAGAAGTTTGTGTGATAAGAGTTAAATGCACGATTCCTATGCAGTTAACGCAGCGTACACTTACCGCAGCTCACATGGCAGCTGACCTAGCTGTCTGCCTTTTGCCAGCTTGCCTTTGGGCAGCCTAAAAACAATAACTATTGCAGCTACAAACACGTGCATAGACGTTTGCATTGGTTATGTAATGCAAACGTCTATTGCTAAGCACTTGCTAGCCTTTCCAATGTACCGTTATCTAAAGGGGTGAGACCCCTTGAGACACCATCCGAGACCCTTACCCTAACGGTCGTAAATTATTCCATTAAAAAGATAATGGTTACCAATATTATTATGCTGTGACTGAGACGCGTAGTTCCTGGAACTGGGAAACCTTGCTCATCGTTACTCCGACCCCGATTGAAGACCCATCGTCAACGGCAAGCTTATAAAGTTATAGCAACAAGAACCTGAGGCGCTTCTTTATCGTATAGAGTAGCTCGAATGTCAACACTGTGAGTCACGACAAAGCTTGCAGCACCATGACGACAGTCTCACCGCGAACATAGCCCCGAGCCCAAGCCCAAACCCACAAGCCTTAGCCTAGCCGACGGCGCGAAATTGAGAAACAATCTGAATTATTGCCTTTTCGTAGGAAGTACACTCCACCACATCTCCGTTATTGCAATGCGCTGATGGGAAGACCTTGCCGCTTCCTTTGACGGGTTTTCGCTGAAGAATTTATCCAGGACCATGCAAACGCGCGTAATCTTGATACAGGGACCTGCGTCGTTGGGCCGACCCATGAGGCATCTATGCTGACCCCTCCCCCGGTTCGAAAGCCGGATTGCTCTCCTGGTTAAAGCCAGACCAGCCCCCCGCGCCCTACCAGCTCTCAAATATCATACTAGGTACTAGTTGGGCGCGGCGGCGGTGGCCTAGGGTCGCGTACGGCAACAATCGGGCACTTTCCGTCTCCCAGCCCCTCCAGCAGCAAGGGAGCGCCTGGACCGCCCCAAGCGGGTTTGCTCTCCTGGTTAAAGCCAGACCAGCCCCCCGCGCCCTACCAGCTCTCAAATATCATACTAGGTACTAGTTGGGCGCGGCGGCGGTGGCCTAGGGTCGCGTACGGCAACAATCGGGCACTTTCCGTCTCCCAGCCCCTCCAGCAGCAAGGGAGCGCCTGGACCGCCCCAAGCGGGTTTGCTCTCCTGGTTAAAGCCAGACCAGCCCCCCGCGCCCTACCAGCTCTCAAATATCATACTAGGTACTAGTTGGGCGCGGCGGCGGTGGCCTAGGGTCGCGTACGGCAACAATCGGGCACTTTCCGTCTCCCAGCCCCTCCAGCAGCAAGGGAGCGCCTGGACCGCCCCAAGCGGGTTTGCTCTCCTGGTTAAAGCCAGACCAGCCCCCCGCGCCCTACCAGCTCTCAAATATCATACTAGGTACTAGTTGGGCGCGGCGGCGGTGGCCTAGGGTCGCGTACGGCAACAATCGGGCACTTTCCGTCTCCCAGCCCCTCCAGCAGCAAGGGAGCGCCTGGACCGCCCCAAGCGGGTTTGCTCTCCTGGTTAAAGCCAGACCAGCCCCCCGCGCCCTACCAGCTCTCAAATATCATACTAGGTACTAGTTGGGCGCGGCGGCGGTGGCCTAGGGTCGCGTACGGCAACAATCGGGCACTTTCCGTCTCCCAGCCCCTCCAGCAGCAAGGGAGCGCCTGGACCGCCCCAAGCGGGTTTGCTCTCCTGGTTAAAGCCAGACCAGCCCCCCGCGCCCTACCAGCTCTCAAATATCATACTAGGTACTAGTTGGGCGCGGCGGCGGTGGCCTAGGGTCGCGTACGGCAACAATCGGGCACTTTCCCTCTCCCAGCCCCTCCAGCAGCAAGGGAGCGCCTGGACCGCCCCAAGCGGGTTTGCTCTCCTGGTTAAAGCCAGACCAGCCCCCCGCGCCCTACCAGCTCTCAAATATCATACTAGGTACTAGTTGGGCGCGGCGGCGGTGGCCTAGGGTCGCGTACGGCAACAATCGGGCACTTTCCCTCTCCCAGCCCCTCCAGCAGCAAGGGAGCGCCTGGACCGCCCCAAGCGGGGATTAAGCCGCCCCCCCGCACTGCCGCTGTAGGAGTTCTCTCTTCGGCGGAGTGGGTGACTGCCGGCAAGGGCTGTGATTGTGGAGACGGGCAAAACCCCCAACAAAAGCGCGAGCACCGCGGCTTGCACGAGAACATGTTGCACGCCCGAGCGCCAACCTTTGGGAAGCCATCTGCCGCATCCACCGAGTGTAGATGAGTGAGCCCTTCCTGGCTGTGAGGGTGGTCTCCTTCAAAAACGTGCTAAGGATCGACTTGTCCAGGCCCGCAGAGCTCAAGTAAGCTTGCAGGTCATCTTCAGAAGGTGTAACGCTATGCAATGAACAGACTACGTGACAAGAACCGCGGTCGTTAACGCCACCGAGATAGCGACAGTCGTTCCTCTTGTGCGTTTTGACCGCAACGCATCTTCAGGCGTCGGTATAAAAATATTCTCTTTCAACTTGAGCAATCTACATTTAAAAACGAGGAAATTTTTTGGCCCGTTTCTTTAATATCAGGCCCGAGACCGTCTGGAGGCACGATGCTCGTCTCCCCATGGGTCTCCGAGATCCGTACATCGGACTCTGAAGGGGTCTCACCCCTTTACGTATTATACTGGTATGTCGGTGTTGCTCATCAAACATGGTCGGAACCCCTGGGACCCTGGACGTTCAAGTCCTTGAGACAGCATTGCCTCCACCAGAATTGCCTGAACCCTTCGCGCAAAACAGTATGAGCTCCCTTCTCGTATCATTTATGAGCAGGAGATTATTACACTGGTCCTGTCCATATCCCCATAGCCACGTACGCGCTACATCACTACCTGCATATACACAAAACATGGGCAGTGATAGGTAGGCTGCGTGCAGAACTATCCTGCCTTGCCATTTTGGGGGTAGCAACCATGCCTTGTCCGGAGCCAAACCGACGTGGCCGGTGCCGCCTCATCATCGGACCAACTGCGATAGCTACACATGTTCCGTATCTAACGTGCGTGCGGTTCTAACGTATAAAATGGATGCGAGTCGCCGCATACAGCCGCAAAGAGACATACCCTGCCTGCTTATCAGGTGTATGAACGTTAAGAAGAAAACCCTCAGCGATGCGGATCACAACAACAAAGACAAGTTCCTGGTGCTGGTATTTATGTAGATGTGGATGCCCTCACATCTTCGCCATCATGACAACTGAAACCACCTCCTGCTGCTGCTTCTGGACGCCGTCCAGAGACGGTGTTTTCTCGAGATAATCGACAGCCCCGCTTGGATCCACCTTGATGGAATCGTCGATAGAGCTGAACGCATACAGATACAGGGGAGCACAGAGGCAAGCGGACATGTGCTTGGTGCGCGGATGGGACGTTACTTGCGCATGCAAGGCGCGGATACAGGAACCCGCCCTTCAAAGCAACACTAGTCCGAAAAGCAGCACTGAAAGGAAAATCGTGTACATACGGCAGGCACGGTTGCACCGGCACATGTTTTGTTGACCAAGGCATGTCATGTAATCGTCACTACTTAAGGTATGTCCACTGCTCGACGCTGTTCACTACGCTGCGTAACCGAGGTCTTCCTTCTAGTAATAGGAGGCGCCTGAGTTACGCGCGCCATAGATAGCCTTCAGGTCGCACCTCTTGTTATCCTTGACCTGCGCCGCAAACACGCCGTACACGATGTAGAGGGTGGTTACCCCCAGCGTCCACCAGCCGAACCTGCAAGTAGGTGCATGGCATGAGCAGTAAGGGGTCGATAGTAGGTCGTGAGAGCGCACGATGAGTGGACACAGCAGGTCGAGTAACTGGACACCGGAGCTCGTACGCACAAGCAAGCAAGTAAGCCTGCAAAGGCTTCCAGCAATCCATGAGTGATTACGCCTTCACACAAACTCGTCGCGACATGAGTGATTACGCCCTCGTACCAACTTGTCGCGACATGTGTCCTTCTGACTCCTACGCAGCACTTGTACACCGCTCTGCCACAGTAAGCACGTACTACACAGCACTTGTACACCGCTCTGCCACAGTAAGCACGTACTACACAGCACTTGCACACCGCTCTGCCGCAGTAAGCACGTAGTACACAGCACTTGCACACCGCTCTGCCGCAGTAAGCACGTATTAGCGTATGTCTTCGACACCATGCATGTAAGCACTCTTGCTCACCGCGTATACGACTCTTCGTCCAGTTGCCCCAGAAGGAAGATGTTGACGAAGACGGACGCGCAGGGGATGAACGGAAAGAGGGGCACCTTGTACCCCAGGGGAACGTACGCCTGGAGTGAAGCGAGGGTGGCACACAGGGGGACAGGCGAGTGGGCGGGCGGCATGGCAAGGTGTGCGGTACTTATAGCTCAGGCACGATGACAGGTAGGGCACCTCGTGTTCACGTACTTTGCTTCTAGCTGTTCGCGGCATCCCGCTGCGATGCGGCACGGGAAGGAAGCGCGGTGTGGACAGAGTAACGTGCCGACGTTGCTCGCCGCACTATGCTGGCAGCACCCCATAAGAACGAACAACTGTGGGCCCGTCCTGCGTGCTACGACTCCCGTACTCACCGGTTTGCAGAAGAAGAACATGGAGAACGCTGCTGCCAGGGACAGCACTGCCATGGCGATGAGCCACTTGTACTGCTCGTTGACCCACTTGCCCTCAACGCCGTCTACCGTGTTGTATACGGGCAGAGTCCAGACAAGCGTGAAGCCCAGAGAGAAACCAATGACGGCGAGGATGTGCAACGACTGGTTGGCGATACGAAGCGGCGAGCCCTTCCCTGCTTAGCATCGTCCATCCATTACAAGGAAAAATTGTGTTGGGCGTGCTGGGCGTTAGTTCAGCGTTGACTGATTGAGCTTGAGCTGGTTGAGCGGTCGGCGGTAGGTGGGCGGTGGGAAGTTTGGCGGTAGTTGGGCGGTGGGCGGTAGGAAGAAGGCAGGTAACGGTAGAGCAGCCCGTTCCATGTCACGCACGGTGGAAGTTGCGTCCTACACACGTGTCTCCAGCTCTCCACTAATTTATCAACCTATCAACCTAACTATCTACAGCACAATCTACAAGCAAATAAAGCTGCTGAACTCCGTCGTAAACCCCCCGCACCTGGCACGTGCATTCGCCGCCAGAGCAGCGCCACGGCCACAAACCAAAACACCACCAGCGTGCCGATGGAAACCATGTTGGCGAGGTGCGCAAAGTCCGTCATCAGAGCGATCACAGCGACGCAGATGCCGATGATCCTGAAGGCAGTCCGCGAGGACATAAATACACAGCGCGCACAACATTTCAGCGAACGTGATACAATTCCATAGAAGCCTCGTGGAAGAGCGAATGAGGGGTATCCATTTGTTCCTGCCAGTCGCATAGCAGGTAAGCAGCAGCTAGCAAACCATTCTCCAGCCGGTCCTCCAGCCGATTGCTCAATGATCGGCTTGCTGGTCTCCTTGATCTTTACGTACTTAGCCAATCGCTACTGGGCACACACACACGCAGCCCCGTTACTCGGCTCAAACCCACGCACCAAGTGGCCACCCAGGGCGTCTGCTTGGGACCGACCCAAGACATGACCGGCGGCAGCATCCCCTCACGGCAGCAGCCAGTAAGGATGCGGGCGGGCGCGTAGATGCCCATCATGGTCCCCGTGAGGATACCTGTAGTTTGCGAGCGAAAGTCAGAGAGTCAGAGTGCGCCGAGGAGCGACCGGGCGCAAATGGCGCGACAGTGTTACCGCTCTCGGCAGATATGTACAGATACGTACGACAGCCACGTTTCCGTACACATGTAGGTGCTTGCCCTTTTGAAACTACAACACCACGCAGCTACGCACCCAGGATGGCGCCCAGCGCGACGATGTGTTTGGCCCACGAGAGACCCACGTAGTCGAAAGCCGCGGCAAAGGTGGCGTCCGTGTTGATCATATCGCGGGGGACCATGAGACACAGTACGACACACATGAGGACGTAGATCACCGTGACAATGGTCATCGAGCCCAGGATGCCGATTGGCATCATCCTGCGGACAGCAACATGTGAGGCAAGGGCGTCATTGCTGAACTTATGATGGCAGTTACCAGTCGGCAAGTCGAGCTCAAGCCTAGATGGCATCAAATAAAGACCTGGTTGATTCGTACAGACACTGCGGTTAAGGCGGGGCAGACGGCTGCAGGTGGATGTCACGCACTTCGTGGGGTCGATGACTTCCTCGGCAGCAGTCGCGACAGCGTCGAAACCGATGAAGGAAAAGAAGGCGACGCAGGCGCCGTTGAACACCTGCGCATGCAGATACGATTGCAAAAGCATAAACGGGCTATCGACCGGAGCAGTAGCCGGACCGGTAAGTTGGGAAGTTGGAAATCATGAAAGGTCACGGAATTGACAGGCAACACGACGGAAGGCGACGCTATCCTCTTTGCGTCTTGTTCGCTTGGCGCTTAACGGATCGGTTCCCGCACCTGCTTCCAGTCGCCCGGCAGCTCGTTTGGGAAAAAAGGCTTGAAGCTACGGGGCGGGGCAAGATGGGAAGGGAACAGCGAGGACGGGTGTAATGTACGGAATAACGAACAAAGGACGTCCAAACCTCACGATGACGACGGCCATTACGACGCCAAGTCGCTCCGTCATGAAATTTGACACGTTTTTTTGTTGTAGTCACGTACTTGGCTGTGTCTGCCTTCGTGAAGCCGGTGATGATGATGAACAGCATGATCACGACGTGAATGATCGTGATGACGGTGTTAGCGGTGGTGGACTCCTTGGCGCCCAGCGCCAGCACGGCGGTGATCGCCAGCGTCAGGCCGAAAGCCCACCTGGCGGCGGCAGGGAGCACTGGTGTTAAGTGGCCGGGACGGCAGGGTCAGTGGGACCATGCATGGATAGTAAGGACAGTCAGCCATGTAATATCTGTTACAATGGGCTCCTGAACATACGATAGAGCCATCGGGCGCACCGCTTGACACCGAGGGAGGCGCATGAAGAAGAACAAATCAGTCACGTAATCTACATCGATTTCGGCGTGAGCCTATCCCGGGGCGATGGCCCAGGTGGCCTCTCCCGGCAACCTCTCCTGGCACTTGTAACGGGCTGAGCTGTTACGCTTCGATCCGTTCTCTTCAGGGTTCAGTGCTTGGTCCTACCTCGCAAACTCGTGCGCCCGCCTCGTTATACTCTCTTGCGACTATTCCTTTTGTGTTGTACCACAAACAGGGCTTTTTTAAGCTCATCTAAAACGGACAGATTCGTCACAGCACCCTCTCCGCACCCGCCGCCTTATATACGCACCAATCCATAGTGTACGTTGTGCCACCCATAGTGTAGTCGTACACGAAAAAATCCGTCTCCTGCGAGACGGACACCGACCAGGCAGCCGCGAGGGAGGAAAAAGAGTCAGCGAACGAGCGATGGCGGCAAATGAGCGAGGTCCGCAAATGCACGCGAGCCAATGTTTGCCATCTGATAGCACGAGCTAACAAGTGGCTCAACGTTCGCACAAAAAGAGTCATGCAATACCAACGTCCGCCATCACGGTACCCGCTTACCTTGCCGATGAGCACCGCAAAGTAGGGCGCGAAGCCACGAATGACCGCCGCATCAGCCAGGATGTACTCGAAGAGCAGGTTGGAAACGACGACCCTGCAGGCAGGTATAGACCGAGGGACGCCATTGATATTGATGCAGGGATGGATGAGTAGGTTAATCATCAGGGGGAAATATCGGTAGACAGGTGGTTAGGCGGGCGGGAAGGTTGAGGGGGCTGCGCCCAGCGGGGGCTGCGAGAAGCGCTGCCGACTGAACGGGATTGTGCGGCGGGATTTGCGTTCCCGCCTGCTGCGCGATCATCGACGATCGCTGGGGACCGTTCGTTGCGTCGCGAGCTTTATTTATATTAGGCTTAGCTACGATACCATGGCTACACATGACACATGTAGTGTCTGCCGCGCTCGCACGCAATCGTGCAAAACACACCGGTCCCAAACCCTACCACCGCAACTATCTACCGGTAACAGCCTTGGTCACCACCCGCGCGGCGCCCAATCGATTTCTCACCATGCGAGGAACTCGCCCAGTGACCCCGCGATGTAGTTGTACCTGCAGCAGGGAGGGACACAAGCCCAATCGATCTCTTACCACGTCAGGAATCTGCAACAAGCAGTATGATATCATACGCAGCGGGCGTCCTGAGGTAAGGATGCCTGCTACCGGCAGCTACCGGTACGTATGCCCCACTCACGCTGCTCCCGCCAGCGGCATGTCCACGGCAAACTCCGCGTAGCAGAAGCAAGAGAGGTACGCGCTGACGGCCTGCAGGCATGAAGGGGATGGGCAGGCGAGTGCGGTGGGGAGCCGCTCGGGATCAAACAGAGGACAGAGTCGACCCTCGAGCCGTACGTGCGCATCGTTCACGAGCACGTGGGCTAACGCAGCCTGTCGTACTAGTGGTAACTGTTTTACAGGGCCGTACACTAACTATTTTACAGGGCCGTACACACAGACATATACATATATACATACATACGCATTGTCCCTTCGTTCTGATAATTAGGCTAGCCGATAAGTAGGCTGCCAGCTGGGCTCTCAGCGAGCGAGTGATAAGGGTGATAACGACCAGGTAGGTCCGTGCCAGGCGAAGCATCATACGGGGCATCCGAGTCCTGTCAGCTATCACATCCCGGCCACCACGTTAGGTTCCGTTCGACGATATAGACCGTTGGGTTCTACCGCCATCGGATTACTGATACCGGTAGCGCCCCACGTCAATGAAGCCCGCCGTTGCCGCCCCTCCAACGGCCCGGCAACTGTCACGCCCGGCTGGTTGCCTCCCACTAACTAAACAGCCAGCGGCACGTCCTCACCGCAATTGCATAAGCAACGCACACGGCAGGCCCGGTGAAATTGACGGCGATGGTGCCGGGCGCGATAAAGATACCTGCATGAAGTGTTTATCGCGGAGAATACCCTATAAGTGGTCGGGATGCATGGTGGAATGGTGTTGGGGAAGGTGCAGGCCAATAACATGTATTGTACAGGACCCCACGATGCAAGACAGAGTGACAGTGTGACACTGTAACAAAATAATATACCAGCGTGGCCAAACTCCGTCAGACGTTGATGTCTGTGTCATAGCTGTTGCGGCGTACGGCACTGCTGAGCACGAACGACCGCAACTGGCATGGATTTGAGAGCGCGTGCTTAGTTGGCGTGCTCGGACGGTGTCCATCCGCCGACAACGACAACCATCCCTGCCAACCTAGCAGGCCTACCTGCACCCAGCATAAGGCCCACGCCCACGCAGGTCAGGCCGAGCGACCCCAGGGTACGCTTCAGCGGCCCCTGCGCGTGTAGCCACGACAATGTAGCAAGTGGCGTTGTGGGTACGGCACGGTCAATAGGAAATGCATAACCGACAAATGGCTCGAGCAGTAAGAGGGGCGTCGCAGGGCATACATGCTCCGCTACCGTGAAGCGGCAGTGCAAGTGAGGAGACGGCAACACGCCGTGTCGCGGCGAGCTGCTGGATGGGGATTTTGGCACCCGTTACGGAAACAACGACATGACACACCTTGTGTTCTGCCTCGGACTCCATCTGCGCAGTAGTTTTCGTCTTCAGGACCCGATTCTTGAGCGTATCGGGGTACTGCGGCAAGCCGACGCACGAATCGGCCGTTGAGGCTCGTCCTTTGAAAGCGAAACTGTGTCATCGCACAGCAACGTTGAATATTTTCATGTGATGATAGGCAACCAGTATTTCCTTAATCCACATATTCTGCGACCTTCCCCCTCCACATCGGTGCGCGTACCGGCGCGTACCTTCCGAAGCAGGTTCACATATTCTTTAGTAGTGAATCCCCAGGCTGAACTTGTCGCAAGCGCCCTTGCATCGTCCGCAAGGCTCGAGAAAAAGGCGGCCATCGTCCCGAGGCTGCTGAAAAGTGCGTGAACGATGCCGCTCAGCGTTGTGTGCTGTTGTATCCAAACAGATAATCGAACATACCTCGATCAGTGGCGACAGCTCTCTCCTGTAATGTAGACACTGTGCCAGGGTTTGTCAGCGGTACGCGCCTCGACTCGCCACGGATTCACTCTTCTAGTGTAGAAGTATCTAGGAGGAAATGTTCAAGGCAATTTTGCGCGCTTCTATATTAATATACATGACACGCTCGGTGTTTGTGTCGTGAAGAGTGAAAAGGCTAAAAAGCGGTTATTGAGCGATGTGCGCAGGCCAGACGTCAATGGTTACCCGCATAAATTTCCCTAGTTAGGGCATTTAATAGAGGGCAAGGTATGCTGGCATCAAAAACTTGTTAAACCTCTTCGGCACCGTAAGATCATGTAGATGCACACTTCCCTTGGATTCTGCCTTGCCAGAGGTACTATGCTTATAGAAATCTTACACACTCAGTACCGGATCCGAATGCAAGGATATTACCAGTATGGGTGCCCATGACTACGTCCATCGTATATTACACACGGTCACACCGGCTATCGCCGGCACGTCGGACAAACAGAAACAACAATTGAAAACACAACCTACTTTGAATCTGCCGCGAGTACCGGTATCCACTAGCCTGCATTTCGGGTCACCTTAAAGAGTGTAGTTTATCCTGTAATTTACAGCATTTACTCGACTTGCTTTTTTCCAATCTCCACCGTAAAACTATACATGTCCGCCTTGAGGATATCCCGAGAGGCGTTATGTAGCAACCGCTATGCGCAACGAAGGGCGCGAAGGCGATTCCGCAGCCCTAAAACCCTCGGCTGTTCTGGCGCTAGTTTGACAGGTGAGAGCTGGCCCCAGCTGTCGCATGCGCGGCTGTGTGCATGAAGGTCCTCAGGAGACATGCTCTCCTGGTGGGCCATGTGTCCTTGAGGTTTGAGTCCTGCTTGAGCCGGGACCGGCGAGCACTAGGGTATGGGGTCCAAAGGAGAAACGCATCGTTGGAAAGGCACTGGAAAAGGCTGGAAACCTCCAGAAACCTGACCAGTTGGGAAGCACGAATCCCAATGAAGAGACGAGGCGTCCTCACACGTCCGTTGCTCAACGAACTGCCGTCAGCGTCGCCCATCCCCACAAACACTCGTACTTACGTCACACTACAGGAAAGAAAGCAGCAAGTTCACGAAATCGCTTCTCAGCCCCGCCTTTAATGCTACAAGGCAGAGCTGCGTCCACGCGAAGCTGCGATTAGGACCTTTCTGTTGAGTGCTGATGCTGGCTCCAGGCTGGACGACGTGGAGTGCAGAATGTTGAGCTAGGCGAAGTACGAGGGAAGGTGGAATCGTGACACGAGCTGATGGGACGATCACATTCATCGAGGGTGCACGGTTGTTGGTTTCGATTGAGATGTTTGCGTACGCGATGGGTGACTGCAACATGGGAGCATCTTAATTGCGAACTTGTCCAGTACGAGGTTGACAGATTTTGAGGGTTGCGCAGGTACTTGCGGATAGCGTCAAAAACGGTTAACAAAAGGTCCAGAGGCGCGGCTTATCGGACCCCAGGGTTGGACTCGAGGAAACCGATACCTCACGATACTTCCGTTGTGCCGTTCTCAACTGCCCCCAACGACGTATGAGTCGTAAAATTTCGCCTTCAGTAAGGCCAAGTGGGGGCTCTACCTGTAGGCCCAGAGCACACTGTGAGGGTTGTAGCGACGTGAGGGATCCCTCGCTCCGGCGGGTTGGGTGCCACACATCATAACGCCTTCACACTGAGCCATGGTAGCTGCACGGAAATGCGCAGCCAATCGCCATCCCCAGCGCATGTCGACAAAGATAAGAGACGAGGAAAGGACCAACACATCGCTTGTGCTGATTCCAGCAAAAGAGACCCATCGCCATCGTTAGGCTTGGCGCATAATTTCGGCAACTTTTAAACCAACTCGAAACGATTCATTGTACGTAGCCGGATCAACCCATGTTCTCCTTCCACCTAAACATTCCACTAGGTTTGTTTGCCACACCATTACGATGGGGCACGGACTCTCAACATTTGAAACTATGAACTGAACACAGCGAACAACTTCCTACAGGCAACGGCGCAGATGCATGTGAATGGCAGATCAGTCGCGGCTGTACAGTCATCAACTAAAAGACAGTTCGGTGATTGCAAACGTGTTTTCGACAGCCTTGTGGGACCCAATAAGGCCTAAACACCCATCACCTCGCGACCGCGCGCCGCTACCGAGGCTGTGTGCGGGCAATCAGCCTTGGGCTTCGACGGACATCCAGCGCCTCCCCACCGCTTGCTTCCTGCTGCTGGGGCTGGCGCCCGCGGGCCCTGAGCCGCCCTGGGGATCGCTCCGGCGATACCGCATCCAACGCGCTCTCCCGAGGTGATGGTGACCGCGCGCTGCGCTGCTGCCGTCGGGACTTCGAAGGCGGGGTAGAACCCCCCGCGACCGGACCCTGCGTGACCCCAGACGGCGCCACCTGTGACACACCGCTTGAGCCCGCCGGCTCCCCTCCTGCTCCGGGCTGTGCACCAGCTAATACCGGCAGCGGGCTGTGCGCTGTCTGGCGGCGTCGCGGAAAAACGGCCCTTCCCGCCAACGCGCCAAGCTTTGCCCCCAAGACTCCGGGCAGCCACCCCTCCGCTCCACCCGTTGCGACCACCGCACCGCCACCAGCATCTTCCGTCGCTGCTTGCCTGGTGCTGCGACCGCCGCTAGACGAGCTGTGGAGCGACTGCCCGGGAAGGAGTCAGGCTGCCGTCTTCTCTTCGCCGAGCAGGCCCTCCTTCTCGTCGCCCTTCGAGCCAGCGGTGGCTTTCGGAGTCTCGCGGATGAGACGCTCGAGACGAATCTGGGTTTCGGAGGAACAGAGGAACAGCGGGGGTCGGAAGCAGGACGAAGGGCCGCATCGCGCCGGCAAGGTGCGGCTTTACGCCCATGGGTCGGTACGTTCTTTGGTGTGCGTGCGCGACGTGCACGGTCGCGAGAGGCGCCACTGGACCATGGCGTTGGTGGCGTCCCCACAGCGTGCGCCGGTCTAAACCTAGCGCTCCGCACCCAGCACTCCGCTACGGCCGCTGCACGCTAGCACCCGCGGCCGTGTGCGCCGCCTCAGGCCGCGAATGGATGAGACGCTCCAAACGGCTCTGAGCAGCAGACGGCGGAAGCGTGAAGGAGCGGGTGGACGGCGAACAGCAAAGTGGGTGTGTGCAACAATTCAGCGTATTACGGCGCTGGTTAAAAGGCGAGCAGGGTCGGGCGTTGGGCCGCGGAGACGTGGGAAGGGGAACGGAGGACAGCGCGCGGTGTGTGCGTTGCACACAAAGTCGTGGGCGATGTCACAGCGACCATGGGAGGGCAATGGAGCTAAAAATGGGCTTCAGATTGAGGCAGTGCCATTGGCTCGAGGAGCTTCCGCGAATGGGGACGCGCAGTACTACTATTCCGCCAGCGAATCCCAGTTGCTTTCTTCTTAGGGCTCCCGGCCGTATGCACTTGCCTGAAGCAGCGCCGCGATGGCCAGGAAGGTTGCGCACAGAGCGAACATGGAGGACAGCGGGAAGAGGTGGACCTGCAGACCGGGTTTGAGAGGAAAGCCATGGGTCGACACAAGGTATAACCAACAAGAAAACCGTTTCGCACTGCGGCGCAAACAGCTAGGTAGGTGCGGCGCAAACAGCTAGGTAGGTGCGGCGCAAACAGCTAGGTAGGTGCGGCGCAAACAGCTAGGTAGGTGCGGCGCAAACAGCTAGGTAGGTGCGGCGGTGGTGCGGCGCAAACAGCTAGGTAGGTGCGGCGCAAACAGCTAGGTAGGTGCGGCGCAAACAGCTAGGTAGGTGCGGCGCAAACAGCTAGGTAGGTGCGGCGCAAACAGCTAGGTAGGTGCGGCGCAAACAGCTAGGTAGGTGCGGCGCAAACAGCTAGGTAGGTGCGGGGAGGAGCAGCCCATGGGCGAGTAGTGCGATCGGTGGCGAGGCGGTGGCGGACGAGGGACGGGGCGGGAAGGCCGACAAGCACCTGCCCGGGCCGCCAGTAATCAGGAAGCCACAGACAGGTGCTATTTAACCTTTTTACTCGATTTGCGATCCCCTTCGGGTGCATCCGCGCAGCTGCCAACCGGTGATTTCCCGCCCCGCAAACAGGTGATCACGTACATTGTATAAGATGATGCACACAAATAGGTTGAGCGGGACGCGGAAGATGTTGATGATGGTGGAGCGGGTCTCCTCAGGGATGAAGCGGGCGCGCAGGGTCATCATGGACGGCCAGAAGATGCCCACAAGCACCTGCCACGAGGGGTGTTGTTGATGTCAAGTTGTAGTTGGCGGCTGGGTGAGGTCGGTGCGCGCGTGATGCGCTCGACAATGCAAGGTCCGGAGCGAGGAAGGGGATTGCCTATTCGTTCGCGTCCTGCTAATGGCAACGGGTCTGAAAGGAACACCAGCTTGACCGTACTTTCCCGACGAGCCCCACCACCGCACCTCGAACACGCAGAAGGCAACCAGCTGCATCTGCCCCCGCAGGCTGATACCGTGGACCACTTGCTTGCCAGCTGCCAGTGTGGTCTCCTCCAGACTGCGGCGGTGCCCCTCTGCAGGCAAAACAAATTTTCCCATTCTTTATAACATAAGGAAGCAAAATGCAAGGCGCTATTTTGTTGTAAAAAAGCGCGACGAGCCGGATAAACTAAGTATCTCAGGTGCAATGAACTGAAAGAATCCCGCTCGTGTCACCTCATCACCGCAACCTAAGAAGTCACAAGGGGCATTTGGCGGCCACGAATCCGCCCACTGTCGCCACACTGCCACGACGGCCTCGAACACAGACCGAAGCCATGAAGACCCACCCGCAGCGTTGGTGATGTTGACATGGAAGAGGAATGGTACCGCCAAGGCCATGGCAGACAGGCCAAATACGTATTTCATGTAAGACTCGACCTGCCGGTATAGCGCCACGTGGGGTAAGATGAAGGCAGCCGTTAGCAAAAGACGTCCCAAAATAATATGAAACACGAAGTCTCGGCATCTCATACGAACTGACATGAACAACAAGGCATCGTGTGCTTACAACGACACCCAGCAGAAGAGTGGAGCAAGTCCTTAATTGCTGGTACGTCAATGCTGCGCGTACAACAGTTAGGCATCCGTTTTTTGCTGGCAAACATGGAACTTGGGGGTTTTAAATCACCTTGGAGGATAAGCACGGTCAGCGCCGCGAAAACGAGCCGTGCGGTGGGAGTGGGGCACAGGGGCTACAGGCCTTTCCCCCACACAACCGACGATCCATACCGGTCGTATCCTCGCCTATCCGATACTCTGCCTCATAAGGCCAGTACGCTACACCACCCCCACCTTGAAGCGCTTCATGAGGATGCCTGACAAGGAGGAGCCAGCCATGGACGCCGTCATGAAGCAGGCGAAGATCATGCCGTGGTAGATCTTCTCGCCGCTGGGCGCGAGCGCCGGCGTCCACAGGAACACAAAGGTGTACATGGACGCCTCGAACAGCGACTGCATGGCGCCCAGCAGGGCGATGCGCTGGTCTGCATTGAGACCCGAGAAACGGGGGGAGCGCGGTCAAGGTTTGCTTGGGATGAAACGGTTTGGGTCGAAGGCGCAACGGATAGGGCGGACGGAGGGTAAGTAACAGTAAGGAGTGACGGCCCCAGGACATGTGGCCTTCCTAAGGACGGAGGCAGGAAGTCATGGTCGGCGTAACGCGAAGGCTGCATCGGTCCACGTGCCGCTGGGCACTCGACTCACCCCCCAGGATGGAGCCGGTGGCTACCGCGAACTGCCGTTGCAGGGCCTGCAGAATCCCCTCCGCCGCGTGCGCCGAGTCGCCGAAGTTCTCCGGCCAGCTGGCGTAGATGAAGCCGCCGCCGGCCAGCAGCACGACGATCGCGGCGTCAAAGGGCGCCACGGGGCCGAGCTTGGCGGTGTCCACCAGGAAGGACGCGACCAGGCCGGCGAGGATGGCCATTAAGCCGTTGCCTACGAAGACGGCCTGTTGGAATCCACATCGCGGCCATAATTGCGCATCACATCATTAATGTTTGGAATCTTTTTAAGAGTGTTAATTCATGGAAGGGCTAGCAAAGTTTGAGGGAGGTTTGAAGGTCCTGAGCACAAACTCGACAGCGAGGTCTGGGTGGTCTCGGAGACCATGACCCATTGGCGTGAACACAAATCAGTAGCGCATGGACAGAAGCAGGGGCATACTATGTCACCGTAAACAGCGCCGGGGGCAACCGACACCCTGTCAGCCTACCCTGCTGACATCCTCAGCTCATAACCACGCACCTTGGAAAAGACGTCGCCAATCCACTTCTCATCGAAGCCTCGCGAAAAGTGCTCTGCCACAAGCCAGCTCTCAAACGCCGAGAACAGCAGTGACGTGGCAATGCCTCCAAGCAGACGCCCAATCTAGGAGGGGCGAGCGCGGGCCGGTCATGCCGGTGGAGGAACGCGTCAGCACAGTAGACGTGAGGAATGCGATGACAAACCCGCATGCGCCAATTACGACGACATTCCACCAAGGAGCAGAATCACCCAAATTTCAGTGGCAAAAATTCTCGACTTGGGTGCAAACACGTATCCCCGCGCCGCATCCTTCCGAACAGGCCCCGCCTATCGTACACTTGACGCTTCCCGATTTTCTCGAGACGACTGCGCACCATAAGGATTCCGTAGTCGGGCGAGTGCTTGGTGGCGCAAGATGCGGCGTACAAGATCACGTAGAGCAAGGCCGCCTTCTTGCGGCCACTGCGTTGGCACACAATCGGACATCACACAACCAGTCAGGGCGAGCATCGGCTTCTGTTGCACCGTGCAGCCCCGCTTCTATCGCAATGATGCTAAGGGATAGGTCCAGGTGGGCAAGGCTCGGTGCTTTCCCCAACCCCGCTCCAGAACCCGTGCCTCCAGGTCTGCGGATAGCGTCCCTTCTGATTGTCTCTCATAACGGGATCCACGGCCAAGCCGGACCACCACGCCATGCGACCGCTCGGGGCGACTCACTGCTTATCAGCTAGCGAGCCCACCACGGTGCCGAAAATCATAGAGGAGCCGAAGCCCGCGATGAACAGGCGGCCAATGTCCTATGGGGGCAATGAAGGGGGGGGACCATGAGGCCAAACACCATGAGGCGTGCGAGAGACCCCGCCATTGCGCACGATATGTTGGGGAGCGCGCGCAGGCTCGACTACGGCCGCCATCTACTAAAAAGGCTGTCCGTGGTTATAGCGAGTAGGTTGCACGACAATCCTGCGACATGGCATGGCAAACGCACCTTTACATCGTATCCATAGTGCTGGTATAAGGCGTACACGTACGGACCTTGTAGCCAGTCGCCCGCTGTGGGTTCCGCACATGCATGTAGGGCGGGCGGCGATTAGGAACGCGCGACGCAATGCAGGGAGAACGATTAAGGGGATGGGAGCTAGTGACACAGTAGAGCGGATTGTCAGCAGGCTCGGCCATCCAGTTACTAGGCGGTAGCGTTACAGCAGCCCAGCCGGACATCCATCGCTCCCTACGCGCACGTTCTGCGCTGTGCTAGCGGAAACTCCAGTTCAAACAACATACCCGCCATGTATGCGCTGAACTCAGATAAATCCCGAACCCCAACCCGCCGATGGGTCGACTGTGCATCCATTGCATTTATTTCTCACCCATCATAAGGGCATAGACAAAGACGTAGTTGTTGCGCAGGGAGAAGAAAGCCTGCAGTTGACTGCTGTTGCCCGACATGATGCCGCCATCATTTGTCTGTTGTAATGTGTATCCAGGATCGAGGGGCAGCGTGACATCAATACAGGGTTCAGCTGGCTATCTGGTCAACATGCTGTCGATCTCGAAATCACTCAGGGACCCCAAAGCATAAAAACAGCTTGTAACAGTAAGGGGATGCCAATAAGGGCATAACAAACACATTGCTGGTATCGCAGTGGATGCTGCTCTGCCCACTGAAATCCGCACCTGTGTGAGTACCAGGGCAGCGACGATCGCGGCCAGCACCCCAAAGATGTACCAATATACTGACTCCATGACTTAAGGATGTCCAACCTTTGCGGGAAGGCTGGAGATGGCCTCGCGGCCCAAAGGTCGGGCACCTGAAACGCTGCCAATGAAAGATGCGGTAATGAAGTCACACCTTCGTGTTTTTCGATTTCATATGTCGGTGCGTTGAGGACAATCTAAACGGGTAACCTATTAAAGGACGGTAAGAATGAACTGCACGACACCATGCTGGCCGAAGTGAGGAAAAGTGGAAACAAAGCCGAGGATCAGATTGCGCTCACGATACACCCTGCTATAGATAACATGTTATCGCCATTACTTTGGGTTTGAAGGACAAACTGGAATTTTACGCAGTCTGCCAACTTCACCCATGCCGATCCTAACGAGTCTTTGCTGTTAAGCTGTTAAGGAAGTAATTTGGGCCCTAGGTGGGCAGCTCAGCGGACAACGCCCTGGCCGCCGCATTTTAGGTGCTGGCCCTTTGCGCTCTCAGCCGCCCAGCCTTGGCTGCCACGCGTCCTCTCATAATGGTTGACGGTGAAGATTATCCGCCAGAGCATGACCGGATGTATCAGGATGATCGTGGACATGACGGAAGCCGCGCCAAATCGAGGGACGATGGTGTAGGCCGTGAGCACCGGGAGCGAGACCGCTACGATCGGGAACCTCCCCGTGACTTCGATCGGCGCCGGGATGAGCGGGATCGTTATGACCGGCGGGACGACGACCGGCGGAGACCTCGGAACGATGACCGGCACGACCGCGGGCCTGTGGGGTTTCGGGACCAAGTTGAGCGGCGAGATTCAAGGTCCGATGCTCGGGACTATGGACGGGAGCGCCGCAGGTCCAGGTATGCAGGCGGGAGCGCCCAGGTGTCCGAAAACGGAAAACGACGGGCAACTGCATGCTCGCTTTTCGCATAATGCATTACGGCCATTTTGGGCGCGGACGGGCCAATCCATTCTGATGACGGTGACGGCAAGTGCATGGTGCGAGACTGGCGCTGCATTGCGGGGGCGAGTTCGTTCGGTGCCTCCCCCCATGCGCTTACCCTGTTGTCGTAGAGAACACACCGGCGCTTGTGCATACCCCTCCCCGCATAACCTCCCGGCGCGTCCTCCCGTGCCGTACACGCAGGTCGCGGGACAGGCGCCGTTCCCGGTCACGGGACCGGTACGACAACAGGTGCGTCAGTTGGTGGTTACGTAGTCCTTGGCGATGTAGCCGTCTCAGTCGACTCCAGCACCTCGGCGCAAGCAACTGGCCGTGGGGGCAAGAACAGAACAGTCGGAATTGGGGTGGCCATTCCCCACTGTATAATCGAGGTGACCAACCCCGCCTGCGTACGGCCACGGCCTCGTCGCGAGCGCAATAGGAAGCGATAATTACAACAACTGAGGGAAAACACCGCGGTTAGGTGGAGACAAGAACGTGCGTGGATTCCGAGAGACCCAAGAAGTGCGGGAAAGGCGTCATGCGGTCAGGAGCAGTACCTGCGGGGCGGATGTGGCTATGTCGCTGTGCGGCGCGTGCAGTCCTGGTAGCCTCTGCACCCTCAGAGCAAGGTAAACCTCTTAACCTGCAGCATTGCCTTCGTTTACCCAACGCGCAAGCAACGAACGAATGTCACCCAGCCACCTACTAGCGAGCTGCCCTCGGAGGCTCTTCCGCCTTTGCGCTAGCAGCACTTTGTCTCTTTCCTCCGCCATCGTCGTTTTGTCCATTTGCCGTTGGAGTCTACGCGCCTGGCTGAACCTCCTGCGCCTTCCATATGGCAACAGGCGCGATGATCGCGAAGCCGGCCGGGAAGGCGGTCGTGAGGGGTTCCGCGAGGGCGGTCGTGAGGGGTTCCGCGAGGGCGGTCGTGAGGGCGGCCGCGAGGGTGGCCGTGATGGAGGCCGTCGCGGCCGTGAGGGCGGCCGTGGAGGAGGAGGCGGCCGCGGCCGTCGGGACGAGTACAGCGACGACGATGAGACGTACGGGGGTTACAAGCCCCGCAAGCGCCAGGCACCGCCGGTGGGTCTGCCGCTGGTGGGCAAGGAACTCGCCTGGGCTGGCTAGTGGGGCCCCGCACGCTACGGTACTTGAACTGGCTGGAGAGAGGCTCCTCGAGGTACCTTGCCAACCACCTCGCATGCCGCCTGCAGGATCCAGCAAAGTACGACAAACCGCTGCCGCCGGGGGCAGGTCCCGGCTACATCTCCGACCCCTTCTACTATCTGCGGCAAAACGTGCCAACTGATCCCGCGGAAGGTAGGTGGGGTTGATCGCCGGGGTTGGTGGAAGAGGGGCTGCTGAAGCCACGGCTGAGCCGGCTATGTACGGCTTGAAGGTGCAGGCGCTTGGCACTGGCCGCGTACCCTGTGCATACGCCTCATCATCTGTCACCTTCCTGTGTTCGATGCCATTGCCTTGATTGCAGCCCAACGTCTGTGGCTGGAGCAGCAGCTGCGCAGCCGGCAAATGGTGCTGCAGCAGCAGGCGGCGTCAGCGGCGGCGGCATCAGCGAAAACACAGCGGGAGGTGAGGATACGGGCGGGCGGGGGAAGCACAAAGCATGTACTCGACTTATCTCCGGTCGGATCTACGCCGGTCGGATCTACGCCGGTCGGATCTACTCCGGTCGAATCTACTCCGGTCGGATCTGCTCGGATCCGGCTGCATCACCGCCGCGGTAACCGCCTGGGACATGGCATCATGAATACCGCCGCATCTCCTCCGTGCCCACATTCCCTCATGTCATGCACCAAGCACCGCCCTTCTCGCTGGCATCCACACCGGATCGCAGCATTGCCCCTCATCGGCATTCCTTGGTTGGGGAAAGTACGACAGCACGACGCTGCTACAGCTCCCGCATCTCCGCGCTCGCTTCCCCGCAACGCCCCCGCCGCTGACCCTACGCGACCACACACACCCCCTTCCGACGTTAGCTCTACATCGGGAACCTGGTGCCCGGCGCCGTGACGGACGTGGCTCTTCGGCAGCTCTTCAACACCACCCTGGCGGCCGCGTTCCCCATCACGGCGGGGGCGGAGCCGGTCGTCAATGTCAACCTGCACAGCGACGGCCGCTATGCGTTCGTGGAGTTCCGTACACCGGAGATGGCCACCGCGGCACTGGCGCTGAATGCCCAGGTGCGGAGAGGCGGGTTTCGGAGCCTACGGGGCGTCAGGGTCATTTATGGGCAACCCGTTTGAGGGTTTCTTCCCGCTCAGGCCCTGGGCGTGCCAGGGCTCGCCGCGGCCCCTCCAATGCGCGTGCCGTGGCCTCACCGCCGTGCCCTCACCGCCGTGCCGTGCCCTGCTGGTCTTCCACGAGTCCCCCGGCCTGCCTAATCCTGCCGGGCGCTTGCCTCCGCCCCCAAACCGTTTCGCCCTGGCGCGGCAGTAACTGACGGTCATCGCTGGTCCTTCCGCAACCCGCTTCCACCCACCCGCGCAGGTGCAGCTGCTCGGCCAGACCATCTCCGTGGGGCGCCCCAGCGGCTACGTGGACCCGCACAAGGCGGCGGCGGCGGCGCAGGCGGCAGCGCAGGCACTAGCGGCCTTCCAGGTGGGTGTAGGGGAAACTTGTTGGCTGGCACTAGCGGCCTTCCAAATGGGTGTAAGGGGAAACTTGTGGGTCGGCACTTATGGGTTTACGTAAAACCGGCTTGCGCACCAGGTTGGGAGGGCCGCGTGGTGAGCAGAGGGCGGGGACGAGTGGCAATGGTCCTCTGGGCACTATGGAGCGCTTGGTGCTGGTGGTGCATTGCCGGCGAACTCGCGCGCGGTCATGCCTGGGCACTGTAGTAGCGCTCACCTGGTGGCGCACCGCGACCTGGTCTTTCCGCGGCTCCTCTTTCCTAATTGTCTCGCCCTTGTTGTAACGATCCGGCTTCCAGACGTCTGAATCCTGGATCCACCCAACTTGGTCTTCGTTGCAGGCTGGAGACATGGCCGGCCTGGCCGCCAACGCCACGGCGGCAGGCATGAACCTGGCTCAGCTGGGCCTTGCCAACTTCATCCTGCCTAAGGACGGCGACGGCACGGACGCCGCCGTGCCCGCTGATGGCACGGCTGGTGCGGAGGCTGGTGCGGGAGCCGCAGCAGCGGCGCCAGCGAAGGCGGGCACACCGCCGCCGGGGGGGACAGCCGCCGCGGAAGACGACGCCGCGGAGGGCGGTAGTGGTGACCGGGAAGGGCACGGGTCGGAGGGGCAGGAGCAGGCGGCAGCACTCCACGAGCAGCGGGACGAGGAGCAGCAGCCGGGAGCAGCCGGAGCGGAGGCGGGAGAGGGCAGCGGCGCGGAGGCGGGGGAGGCCAACGGCGCGGAGGGGCAGGAGCCGACGCCGTTCTTCTGTGTGCTCGGCATGCTGAATGCCGACATGCTGATTGACGACGAGGAGTACGATGCCGTGAGTATCCACCGCGGGTGTGGGGCGCGAGCGGGGGCATGGGTGCAGGGGGGGAGACGTGCGGCATGAGGGCTGGTGGAGGCGGAGGCAGGACGGGGCAGGGACGCCGGATCAGCGCAATCACGCGTTTCCCAGTGCCGCTGCCTGCGACCCGTAAGGGGCCACTGCACCGGGGCCACTCCCTGGTTCCGGATAGAGTGGGGGAGGCGCGCTCGCGCTCCAGAACCACACATGTGATAGAGCGGGGGAGGCGCGCTTGCGCTCCAGAACCACATACGTGGTAGTTACGGCGCCGCTGCTGCTCCGCGTGTTTCTCCGGGGTTCTCGAGGGCCTTACGGTGCGCACATTATGGGCGGCAACGACGCCGTAGCTGCGGCACAATGCGGTGCAGCAGCTGTCCACACGTACGGCTACGCCCAGCAGTGTCGCCGCGCACTGCACACCTCTGTGCGTAGGTGCTGTGCAAGGCCGGTAAGGCCGCCGTGCGCACAGCCGCTGTCCCCAGAGCCCGGCCCCAGTCTCCGCCAAAGCGCCCTGTCGTCGCCGCTGGCGCCGCCGCCGCCCGCCGTCGCCACCGCCTCCGGCTGGCACGTAAAAGTACGGCACGTGGAAGTACGGCACGTGGGAGTACGGCACGGAACCGAGGGCTGCTACGCTGTGCTGCGGCCTAGGTTGCTGGGAGGTAGCGAGGCTACTGGCGGTAGTGTTGGCTGTGGTCAGGGATGCGCAGCCGAGCACAGATATACGGTGTCTGGAGCTGAAGCTGGCGGCAAGCCAAGCGTGGGGGACTGCGGGTGGCTGCGGTGAAGATGTGATTGGCACGCGCGGTGCAAGGCCGGCAAAGCGTGCGGCGGATGCGGCACGGGGTTGCTGTGGCTCGAGGCGGTGTTGAGGGGCAGCACCGGGTGACTGCCGCCCGGCAGTCCTGCGTGTGGGATGCAGCAGCTTGCGGTTGCTGGCCCTCACACTACCCGCCACTCGGCGCGCTCCCCCCCCTAGCTTCAGCCCAACACCTCGCGCTCCCACCCGCACCCCTCCCCCACCCCCATGTCGTGTAACCGGGTCCTTCTGCCACTTCCCACGGAAACCTCGCGCACCGGTGACCGCAGGTAATTGACGACCTGAGTGACGAGTGCGATCGTCACGCGCCCGGTGGCGTCGTATCGGTGCGAGTGCCGAGGCCGCCCGAGGACGTCAGGGCGACCGACTTCTTTGGCACCGGTCACTACGGCAAGGTGTGCGGTGGTGGTGGGCGGCGGGATCCAATTGCCGTACCTGCCCATGTGCGTGCTCCGTGTGAATATCAATACGTGTGCCCCTGCCAGGCCGCCACCGGCGTCCTGAGCTCCCACCCGCCCCGCTTGTAGTCCACGGGCTTTGCTCAATTCCTCCGCTCGCTCCGAAACCTGGTACGGTACGACGCAGGCGTTTGTGGCCTTCCGCGACGCCGGCGCTGCACAGCGGGCACACGCTGCCATCCACGGGCGGCTCTTTGCGGGAAGCACTGTCCAAGTGCAGTACATCACTGAGGAGGAGTTCGACGCGATTCATTAGGGTCGGAGGTTCGAATAGGGCTGAACCTGCTACTGCTGCTGCTGCTGCTGAGGCGGCAGACACAGGGAAGCGCACATAGCGCGCAGCTACCGAACCGTAGGCGTTTCAGTAACACAGTGTCGATGGCACACTCGAAAGGGCACGTAGGGACGGCCTGGCGCGCTGAAAGCTGTAGGCAAACGCGCTACGTTTGCGCAGGACAGGATCAGGTTGGATAGGGGCCTCTTCAGCTGTGCCAAGTGCTCCAGAGGAACCGGAGTTGCATATGCAGTATGTGATGGCATGTTTGGGAGGTGTGGGCCGGGCTGAGGCGCATGCGAACGGATGTCCGCAGCAGCTTGCCCAGGCATGGTGTGGGATTGACTCCCTCACGGCGGACCTTGTTCCGCGGCTGCTACGTGCTTTGGACCACCTCCGTAGCCCCTGTGTATTTACGTGATCGCTGGCAGCTGCAGCCAGGTGTGAAGGGTTCACGCGGATGTTTCCTCCAATGACGGCGAAGGCGCAGAGACGTTGCGAGTCTGTGCAAGGACGGGTTGCGTGGTTTCGCAGGCAATGGACGGACTGCCGGCAGGCGCCAGCGTGCACTGGTGATGCACACGAGGCGCTCAACCCCGGCGGGCCTGGGGCCTGAAGTGCGACCCCTGAGCCCATCCGCCTGGGCTTGGCACATGTGTCGGGCATGCCGTAGGATAGCAAACAGCCTGGCGGCCGTTGCAGTTACCGCCAACAAATAAAGGTGGACTCGGGCCTCAGGTCGCCAACATGATGGCCCCGATGGTATGCTATTGCGCCTTGGTCGAGAGCCCCCAGCCCGCATACCAGGTATGCCTTGTTTTGGCCTCGGCCTCGGATTAGCCTGGGCTTGGACGCCCAAGCTGACTAGGCGCACGTGGCCTTCTTACCGAAGGCACCAGGGCTCCCCCATGTTCGGCAATGACACAGCCAGCGGGGAGCCACGCACCCAGGCTAACGTCCCAGGCTTCCCCAGACACATGAGTGGCGGGAAAGGCAGTTGTCGAGCAAGAGCACAGCGTAGCACGTGCTGTCGTGCCGTCCTGGCTGCTGAGGAGAGCTGTGCGAGCTGCAACGGTGCACCGCTGACGAGAGGACGGGCCATCACGTAGTACCCTGTGGCGGGCCGGCTGGTCGGACTAGGAGCAGCGGGTGTGGGTAGCTGCTGCAGATTTCGGAGCTGGTATGGTATGGATAGCCGCGTAGGCCGTCTTGATGCCTTGCGGCGTCCTTGCCCCGTGTAGGGCTCGACCTCATGGGTGCGATCACCTCCATGCTGAACTCCCCACCTGTTGAGGACGACGCTTATTACCGGTTGGGCCTATCACGGTAGTGTGCGCTCGCCAACCGAAGCCAACCGAGGCTTCCAACGGTCATAACCAACTGCTTGTACGATTAGCGACGGTCGTACACCATCGACGCCCGTGTACCTTGACAGCACTGACGACGTGAAAGATGAAAGGCAACCATGACCAGCGCGGTGTTAATGAGGCGTGCCTGGGTATCGAACGAAGGGCGCAGGCATCCGAATCCATGCACCGCATGAGACGGCATGAGTTATATTCGGATCGTATACTACCGTGGCAGGTCATTAGAGTAGAAACGATGTTAACAAAACAATTCGATGAATTTGGAAACGGCACGCCGCAGATTGGAGCGACTGGTTCGTCGGTGAACATCCTTGTTGCCGCATGCCCGGACATGGGAGACTCAAAACGGGACTCACTCAGGCAAACAAGACACCGCTTGCATCACCGGCCTTCCTATCGCTCCGGCGGCGTGCGGGGCTCTACACAACGGTTGAACGGGACAGGGAGCCAGGAGAGGACCGCGTCCAGATAACCCGTCGGAGCACTGCAGATCAAGGCAGGCAAAAGCCGCTCATCGTTGATAGTTCCCTGTATGACCTATGTGCATCGTGGGCCCGTTCTATGAGCCCTATCCTTCCGTGGGCCCTACTGTATTTGGGTTCTCCAGAGGTGTGAAGCTGTTTTGGGTTGTGTGGAGCTGATTTGGGTTGGTTCGCCTGCCTAGCTCTGTTGTAGTACCCTGGCTTGAAGCGTGGCGGGTGCAGGGCAGCGCGGCTTGACGTTGAGAGAGAGAGAGAGAGACCGCGTCGGTGAGAGAGAGACCGCGTTACAGTGGCCGCACGACAGGCGGCACCCGCCCTTATCCCGGCGGGAAAGCACTGCGGAAGAGACACGGAACCAAGGTCGGGTACGGGCAACAGCAGGCAAACAGCATCATGCAAAGCCAGCACAAGCGACGGCAGGACACGGCCCCATGCAGGCCACCCTTACGCGTCAAAACCACCACAAAAGCCCCCATTGGCTCACCTGCCCATCACCCGCACCACTCGTATCTCGAACCAGCAAAGGTGGCACCAGGAAAGAAAGAACGAAAGAACAAACAGCATCCAAGGCAGGCTAGCTAGGGCGGCACGGCGCACATGAGCCGACCCCCGGTTACGAACAAAAATGGGTGGTCCACCCCCACGTCACCCCAGTCCTTGCGGGGCAAACCCAAGCCCAAGCTCGGTGAGAGAGAGAGAGACCGCGTTACAGTGGCCGCACGACAGGCGGCACCCGCCCTTATCCCGGCGGGAAAGCACTGCGGAAGAGACACGGAACCAAGGTCGGGTACGGGCAACAGCAGGCAAACAGCATCATGCAAAGTCAGCACAAGCGACGGCAGGACACGGCCCCATGCAGGCCACCCTTACGCGTCGAAACCACCACAAAAGCCCCCATTGGCTCACCTGCCCATCACCCGCACCACTCGTATCTCGAACCAGCAAAGGTGGCACCAGGAAAGAAAGAACGAAAGAACAAACAGCATCCAAGGCAGGCTAGCTAGGGCGGCACGGCGCACATGAGCCGACCCCCGGTTACGAACAAAAATGGGTGGTCCACCCCCACGTCACCCCAGTCCTTGCGGGGCAAACCCAAGCCCGCAAAGTCCCGCAGCAAGGCCCAGAACTTAGCAAGGAGGCCAGAACGCATAGCAGCAGGGAGGGTGGTGCCGGAGAGCCGATGAGAGTGTATGTACCGGCGCGCCCACTCCATCGCGTTGAGCGCCGCCAACGCCACCACATCCCACACACACTGCAGCACAGTGGTCGGATCCGGCGACACACACAACCACACATGCTCACGCGTGACCCCGCACCCACAGCAGACTTCCAGTTCATCCCAGAGCGGGCGGACGAGGGGGCAAGACCAAAAGTGATGCAAGCGCGGCGACTCGGCCACACCCGCTGCAGCGGGGTAACAGCCGCAAGCACACGGTTCGGGTGGGACCAGCGGGAGGTGAGAGGAGCCCGGCATGGGCACCCCGTCAACCGCCAGCCGCCAGAGGACCTCCTTCCACCGCGGCTCCCACTTAAGACGCTTCCACAACCGCCGCCATACCGCGCGTAACGCCACAAGGGCCGCCTCGGGCGTGGCAGCCACAGCAGGGGACAGCCCGAGCGCCTCCCGCACATACGCCGCATGACAGGCCTGCCTGGGGCGCTCCAGTTCCGCCGCCTGGAGCAGGGTGCCCAGCTTGACGGTGAAGGAGGTGAGGGGCAGCACGGCGTCCACACCCAGCCGCCACCCCAGGCGAGCAAGGAGGAGAGCATCCACCTCGTCAGGCGACGGCGGGGCGGGGCCATCGGGCGCCAGGCGAGCAGCAGCGAGCCATGCGGGCGAGATGTCAGAAAGGAGAGCGGCCACCGCAGCCCGCGCCGCGATGCGATCTTGGAGCGCACCCATGGCCAGCTCGGAGGGCGCCAGCTCGTGCCGTACGAGCGTCGTCCAGCGCTCAGCCAGCCGGCTGAAGATGGCCATGCCCGGCGTCGTCGCCAGGGCATGGGCGCGCTCCACCTCAAACACGGTCATAGCGTCCTGCACCCGGACGGCGTCGCCGACGGTCAGCAGGCGGCGGCACATGGTGAGGGGGCCATGGATAGCCTCCAACCCCGGCCGCCGGCCCGGCGCCCCCGCGTTGGGCAGGAGCGGGTTGCCCCACAGCGGCGCGTTGAAGCACCAGACGCCCGGCTCCAGGGGGGGGTCCGCGACGTCAGACAGGGGGGGGAGGTGACCGAGGCTCGTGGCAAGCCGGCGGATGTCCGGGGGCAAGCTTAAGGGGGCGCCGAGCCACGGGCCATCCGGGCGAGCTGTGGTGACGGCCAGCGGGCGGAAGGCAGGGTGGAGGGTAGAGAGGAAGGAGAGGCGCAGGGTGGCGCAGGGTGGCGCCCACAAGTCCAAATGTCTTGTGTATGTGTCATTCCGTATATCACCATCAATACGCGCCATTGGTGTAGTAGCAGCATAGTCGCCTCCCACACAGGATGACGCGACTGACCCGGGTGCAAATCCCGGATGGCGCAGGGAGTTTTGATGTGATGTGTGGGCAGGTTTGGGAATTGTGGCCATGGCATGGTATGCCGTGTTTCGGAAATGTGGTGTTGGGAACGGTAGGCGCAAGGTTGGGGGGCCGGCTTCTGAAAATTAACCCTTATACTGCATGCAATGCCCAACAGCAGTCTTCGGCTGCCACGGACATTACGTGAAACAGCGTGCTGTTCGTGCTTTCCTGGCTGACCGAGATTGAGCGACTCCAGACCTGAAAGAACGTGCGCTGTCAAAAGCGCTCAGGCTACAGCTTGCCAGGTCGTAGTCACGTTAGCAAGTGAATGTCGCAAGTAGCTTCCCGGTAACCTCTTCCGGGTCCTAACCCGCGTAAACTGACTCCCGGACCGAAGCGCGGGCGACAGCTGCACTGTTACTTGCGGGGCAACAGATGCTCGCCACTGTCTGTAACTGGACACCTCCTGCGAGAGGATACATTGAGCACGGCCTCTTAACCGTCGCGCTCGGATTCGCGTTTCTGGAGCGGCGGAAACCATGACAAATGCCCGTGAATCGACCATGCCGGTGCTGGCGCATGACATGCACACCTCATGCGGGATGGGCGAAGATTGGAGTGGCAGGCGCAGGGAACGCGTGTTAATATGGATGATATCGGGACGGGCGGGGTGTATTCAAACCGCGGGTGCGGGGCAGCGGGCCTTGAAGCGGCGGGTGCGGGGCGGAGGTGCTTTCCGGGCGACAGGCTCTCGCAACCTGACCCTAGAGAGAGAGACCGCGTTACAGTGGCCGCACGACAGGCGGCACCCGCCCTTATCCCGGCGGGAAAGCACTGCGGAAGAGACACGGAACCAAGGTCGGGTACGGGCAACAGCAGGCAAACAGCATCATGCAAAGTCAGCACAAGCGACGGCAGGACACGGCCCCATGCAGGCCACCCTTACGCGTCAAAACCACCACAAAAGCCCCCATTGGCTCACCTGCCCATCACCCGCACCACTCGTATCTCGAACCAGCAAAGGTGGCACCAGGAAAGAAAGAACGAAAGAACAAACAGCATCCAAGGCAGGCTAGCTAGGGCGGCACGGCGCACATGAGCCGACCCCCGGTTACGAACAAAAATGGGTGGTCCACCCCCACGTCACCCCAGTCCTTGCGGGGCAAACCCAAGCCCGCAAAGTCCCGCAGCAAGGCCCAGAACTTAGCAAGGAGGCCAGAACGCATAGCAGCAGGGAGGGTGGTGCCGGAGAGCCGATGAGAGTGTATGTACCGGCGCGCCCACTCCATCGCGTTGAGCGCCGCCAACGCCACCACATCCCACACACACTGCAGCACAGTGGTCGGATCCGGCGACACACACAACCACACATGCTCACGCGTGACCCCGCACCCACAGCAGACTTCCAGTTCATCCCAGAGCGGGCGGACGAGGGGGCAAGACCAAAAGTGATGCAAGCGCGGCGACTCGGCCACACCCGCTGCAGCGGGGTAACAGCCGCAAGCACACGGTTCGGGTGGGACCAGCGGGAGGTGAGAGGAGCCCGGCATGGGCACCCCGTCAACCGCCAGCCGCCAGAGGACCTCCTTCCACCGCGGCTCCCACTTAAGACGCTTCCACAACCGCCGCCATACCGCGCGTAACGCCACAAGGGCCGCCTCGGGCGTGGCAGCCACAGCAGGGGACAGCCCGAGCGCCTCCCGCACATACGCCGCATGACAGGCCTGCCTGGGGCGCTCCAGTTCCGCCGCCTGGAGCAGGGTGCCCAGCTTGACGGTGAAGGAGGTGAGGGGCAGCACGGCGTCCACACCCAGCCGCCACCCCAGGCGAGCAAGGAGGAGAGCATCCACCTCGTCAGGCGACGGCGGGGCGGGGCCATCGGGCGCCAGGCGAGCAGCAGCGAGCCATGCGGGCGAGATGTCAGAAAGGAGAGCGGCCACCGCAGCCCGCGCCGCGATGCGATCTTGGAGCGCACCCATGGCCAGCTCGGAGGGCGCCAGCTCGTGCCGTACGAGCGTCGTCCAGCGCTCAGCCAGCCGGCTGAAGATGGCCATGCCCGGCGTCGTCGCCAGGGCATGGGCGCGCTCCACCTCAAACGCGGTCATAGCGTCCTGCACCCGGACGGCGTCGCCGACGGTCAGCAGGCGGCGGCACATGGTGAGGGGGCCATGGATAGCCTCCAACCCCGGCCGCCGGCCCGGCGCCCCCGCGTTGGGCAGGAGCGGGTTGCCCCACAGCGGCGCGTTGAAGCACCAGACGCCCGGCTCCAGGGGGGGGTCCGCGACGTCAGACAGGGGGGGGAGGTGACCGAGGCTCGTGGCAAGCCGGTGGATGTCCGGGGGCAAGCTGAAGGGGGCGCCGAGCCACGGGCCATCCGGGCGAGCTGTGGTGACGGCCAGCGGGCGGAAGGCAGGGTGGAGGGTAGAGAGGAAGGAGACCGCAATCCGGATCCACGGCGCGCGGGCAGCCGGGGGCTGCAGCGCGGAGCGGGCGACCGTCAGGCTCCACTTGGCATGCCGGCTGAGGACATGCAGCCGAAGGGGCAGTACACCGAAGCCGCCGATGGTGGGATGACCGGAGAGCAGGCGGAGGGGGACACCAGTGAAACGGCGCTGGGCGTCATCAGGGCCTAGCTCCCGATCCACCAGCTTGGCGACAAGGGCCATGATGCCAGCAAGGACCTCCGCCGGCGGCAGCCCCGAGTGCTCCATGTGGTACGTCGCCATATGGAGAGCATAAGCTGCAGCCGCAGTGGCACGGCCGAACATCGACAGGGCCATGCGGGAGATCTTTTGGAGACGGCGGCGGGCCTCCGACATCCGGGACGCCCAATCGAGGACGGGGGCGGCAGGCGGATTGGTGAAGGGGATGCCCAGCGCCACCGCAGCGGGCACGATCCGAAGGCCAGCGAGGGCAGGGGGCGGGGGAGAAGGGGAGGGGCGAGGCACCCCGGGAGCGGTGGCGGCAAGGGACGGCGACGTGGAGGGACCCGGGGCGGCCAGGGCGCCAGCGGCTGCGGCGAGGGCGCCCACGACCACGACAGCTGCAGCACCGCGGCCACGACGCCGACGACCGCGGCGAGCCAGCCCTGGTGGGCGCGCCAGGCGAGGCGGGTGACGGGCGACGGGGGAGCTGGCGGCGCCAGCAGGGGCGGCTGGGGCGGCTGGAGCGGCTGGGGCGGCCGGGGCAGTGGGGGCGGCAGTGACGGCCGCGACGGCTGGGGCGTCAGGAGGCGTGGGAGACGCTGCGGCGGCGCCAGCGGCGGCCAGGGCTGCGGTCGTCAGCACCGTGGGGGCCGCGGCACCCGCGGCCGCCCCAGGAGCACCACCGGTGGCAGCCGGACCGGCGGTCGCCAGCGCCTCGGCGGCCACTGCGACCAGGACGGCAGCCGCCGGCGCCACGGCAGCCGCGGCGGCCGGGGCGGCAGCCGCCTGCGGGGCAGCAGCAGCGGCGGCCAGGGCGGCAGCCACCGGCGCAGCGGCAGCAGCGGCGGCGGCCGGGGCGTCAGGAGGTACGGCGGCGGCGCCAGCGCCTGCCGGGGCGGCCTCCACCGGCGCCTCGGCAGCAGCGGCGCTCGGGGCGGCGGGTGAAGCGGCGGCACCGCCCGCAGCGGTCCACGCGGCGGCAGGGGCGGCGACGGCCGCCACCGCAGCGGCAAGGACGGCAGCCGGGGCGGCGAGCGCCGGCGCCACCTGGCGACCAGCCCACAGCAGCTCGACCTTGGAGGGATTCAGGTGCTGGCCAGAGGCGCGGGCAAACGCGGCCATGAGGGCGATAAATGGCGGTACTGCAGCTGCATCTGGGAGCGCGACTTGGGCATCATCAGCAAACTGCACGCCGGTAACCAGGCTGGCCGGGTCCGCCGGGGCCAGCGGCACGCCAACACCGTGCCGCTTCAGCCAGCAGAGGAGGGCGTGGGCCACGAAGAGGTATAGGAGCGGGGCAAGGGGACAGCCCTGCCGGACGCCGGCCCGGATAGGGACAGAGCGGGAGATGTAGCCGTTGACGGACGCCAGGGCCACTGTACGGCCCAACAGGAGCTGCGTCCATCCCAGGAAACCGGCCCCAACACCCATGCGCTCCATGACAGCAAAGAGGAAGGAGCGGTCAATGGTGTCGTAAGCTTTGGCGAAATCCAAGAAGGCGACGAGAGCACTCCGTTGCTGCTGGTGTAGGAGGGGGGGGAGGCAGCGAAGGAAGCGGGTGTTGGCGCCAATGGAGCGGCCGGGGAGGAAGGCGGACTGCTCGAGGGGGATGGCGGCGGAAAGGCCAGGGCTGAGGCGGTTGGCGAGGACCTTCGCCAGAATGCGGTAATCAGTACAGAGCAGGGTGATGGGGCGGTAGGCGCCGGCCGCCGCCCGGTCCGCATCATGGCCCTTGTAAATGACGGATATAACACCCTTCAGGAAACCCGTCGGGACGGCGCGCAGATGGCCGATAGCAGTGAAAAGGCGGGCCAGTGCCGGCACAAAGCAGCCACTGTAGGTCCGGAGGAGATCCACAGGGATTCCGTCCCAGCCTGGGGACGTGCCAGGCTTGGATTGCTGCAGGGCCCGCGCCACCTCCGCGGCTGAGACTGCGATGGAGCCCAACTCGGGGCGAAGATCGGGCGAGATCGGAGTAGAGTGGGCGTCGACAGCTGCCAGAACCGCTTGCTGATCCGCCGAGTCCAGGCCTGACGGCAGGCAGCTGATGCGCTCCCAGAAAGAAGCGACGACATTGGGCAATTGGCGCGGGTCGGTCACGAGGCGCCCAGCAGCGTCGCGCAGCGCGGTAATGTCCTGGGACGACCGCGGTGGGTGAATCATGGCGGTGAGTGCGGGGCACGGGCGCTCCCCCTCGCGCACCCACGCCACGCGTACCCGGGCGGCCTCGCCCGCCGCCGCCACACGCAAGGCCACCGCCAAGGCAGCCTGGGCGGCCACCACACCACCCACGGCCTCGGGCGCCGCCGACGGCGTCGCGGCCGCAAGGTGGGCCGCCCGCAAGGCGGCTCGGGCTGCCTCCACCTGCGCGCCCGAGGCCAGGCGCCGAGAGCGAGCGGTGCGATTGAGAATCACCGCCACCGCCGCCAGCCGCCGTTTGAAGCCCGGCCACCACGCCAGCAGGGCAGCGTGCTCCCCCTCAGCCGGCATGGCCGCGAACGCCGCGTCGAGCCAGGCCTGCAGCTGATCCTTGAGGTCGCGGTGGCCAGAGAAGGCCATGCGGGTGCGACGGAGGCCGGGGCCGCGCGAGGCAGGAACCCGGGGCAGCAGCTGGATGCAGGGGACGCGGTGGTCGGAAGGCGAGCCCAGCTCAATGGCGGAGCCCGCCACGAAGGGGAGGAGGCAGCGGGACACATAGATGCGGTCGATGCGGGAACCACCGGGGGAGGGGGCGGAGTAGAGGTGGGTGTAATCCGTGCTGGTGGGGAAGCGCTCACCTGACCCTAGACGTGGCGCGCAAGAAAATTTTATACCAAACTGGGGTCCAATCAACAACGTTATAGACACCGATGTATGTGCGCCATTGGTGTAGTAGCAGCATAGTCGCCTCCCATCCAGGATGACGCGACTGACCCGGGTGCAAATCCCGGATGGCGCATTGAGTTTTGCTGGCTGGGATCGGCTGAGAGTTGGCCTTTAAGCTGTCGACTTTGAGGGCGGGAGATAAGGGAGGGGGCGGAGAGTGGGGAAGGGAGGAGAGGGGAGGGAGGGGAAGGACGCAGGAAAGCGAATGGAGGGGACGGAGGGGAGGGAGGGGAGGGAGGGGAGGGAGGGGTATAAAGGATAATCAGCGAAGGGGGGGGGAGGGGACGGAGGGGGCGGAGGGGAGGGGAATGAAGGGACGAAGGGCAGGGGAAGAAGGGGAGGTTTCGAGGAAGAGCCAGAGGGGAGGGAGGGGAGGGGAGGGGGGGAGGGGAAGGGACCCACCGCCCTCCCCCACAAAAAACACAAAGGCGCAAGCCCAAGAAACACTTGCTCCCCGCCTCCCGCGAGGGAGGCGCGAGGCGCGTTTAGTGAGAGAGAGACCGCGTTTAGTGAGAGAGAGAGAGACCGCGTTACAGTGGCCGCACGACAGGCGGCACCCGCCCTTATCCCGGCGGGAAAGCACTGCGGAAGAGACACGGAACCAAGGTCGGGTACGGGCAACAGCAGGCAAACAGCATCATGCAAAGTCAGCACAAGCGACGGCAGGACACGGCCCCATGCAGGCCACCCTTACGCGTCAAAACCACCACAAAAGCCCCCATTGGCTCACCTGCCCATCACCCGCACCACTCGTATCTCGAACCAGCAAAGGTGGCACCAGGAAAGAAAGAACGAAAGAACAAACAGCAGCCAAGGCAGGCTAGCTAGGGCGGCACGGCGCACATGAGCCGACCCCCGGTTACGAACAAAAATGGGTGGTCCACCCCCACGTCACCCCAGTCCTTGCGGGGCAAACCCAAGCCCGCAGAGTCCCGCAGCAAGGCCCAGAACTTAGCAAGGAGGCCAGAACGCATAGCAGCAGGGAGGGTGGGGCCGGGGAGCCGATGAGAGTGTATGTACCGGCGCGCCCACTCCATCGCGTTGAGCGCCGCCAACGCCACCACATCCCACACACACTGCAGCACAGTGGTCGGATCCGGCGACACACACAACCACACATGCTCACGCGTGACCCCGCATCCACAGCAGACTTCCAGTTCATCCCAGAGCGGGCGGACGAGGGGGCAAGACCAAAAGTGATGCAAGCGCGGCGACTCGGCCACACCCGCTGCAGCGGGGTAACAGCCGCAAGCACACGGTTCGGGTGGGACCAGCGGGAGGTGGGAGGAGCCCGGCATGGGCACCCCGTCAACCGCCAGCCGCCAGAGGACCTCCTTCCACCGCGGCTCCCACTTAAGACGCTTCCACAACCGCCGCCATACCGCGCGTAACGCCACAAGGGCCGCCTCGGGCGTGGCAGCCACAGCAGGGGACAGCCCGAGCGCCTCCCGCACATACGCCGCATGACAGGCCTGCCTGGGGCGCTCCAGTTCCGCCGCCTGGAGCAGGGTGCCCAGCTTGACGGTGAAGGAGGTGAGGGGCAGCACGGCGTCCACACCCAGCCGCCACCCCAGGCGAGCAAGGAGGAGAGCATCCACCTCGTCAGGCGACGGCGGGGCGGGGCCATCGGGCGCCAGGCGAGCAGCAGCGAGCCATGCGGGCGAGATGTCAGAAAGGAGAGCGGCCACCGCAGCCCGCGCCGCGATGCGATCTTGGAGCGCACCCATGGCCAGCTCGGAGGGCGCCAGCTCGTGCCGTACGAGCGTCGTCCAGCGCTCAGCCAGCCGGCTGAAGATGGCCATGCCCGGCGTCGTCGCCAGGGCATGGGCGCGCTCCACCTCAAACGCGGTCATAGCGTCCTGCACCCGGACGGCGTCGCCGACGGTCAGCAGGCGGCGGCACATGGTGAGGGGGCCATGGATAGCCTCCAACCCCGGCCGCCGGCCCGGCGCCCCCGCGTTGGGCAGGAGCGGGTTGCCCCACAGCGGCGCGTTGAAGCACCAGACGCCCGGCTCCAGGGGGGGGTCCGCGACGTCAGACAGGGGGGGAGGTGACCGAGGCTCGTGGCAAGCCGGTGGATGTCCGGGGGCAAGCTGAAGGGGGCGCCGAGCCACGGGCCATCCGGGCGAGCTGTGGTGACGGCCAGCGGGCGGAAGGCAGGGTGGAGGGTAGAGAGGAAGGAGACCGCAATCCGGATCCACGGCGCGCGGGCAGCCGGGGGCTGCAGCGCGGAGCGGGCGACCGTCAGGCTCCACTTGGCATGCCGGCTGAGGACATGCAGCCGAAGGGGCAGTACACCGAAGCCGCCGATGGTGGGATGACCGGAGAGCAGGCGGAGGGGGACACCAGTGAAACGGCGCTGGGCGTCATCAGGGCCTAGCTCCCGATCCACCAGCTTTGCGACAAGGGCCATGATGCCAGCAAGGACCTCCGCCGGCGGCAGCCCCGAGTGCTCCATGTGGTACGTCGCCATATGGAGAGCATAAGCTGCAGCCGCAGTGGCACGGCCGAACATCGACAGGGCCATGCGGGAGATCTTTTGGAGACGGCGGCGGGCCTCCGACATCCGTGACGCCCAATCGAGGACGGGGGCGGCAGGCGGATTGGTGAAGGGGATGCCCAGCGCCACCGCAGCGGACACGATCCGAAGGCCAGCGAGGGCAGGGGGCGGGGGAGAAGGGGATGGGCGAGGCACCCCGGGAGCGGTGGCGGCAAGGGACGGCGATGTGGAGGGACCCGGGGCGGCCAGGGCGCCAGCGGCTGCGGCGAGGGCGCCCACGACCACGACAGCTGCAGCACCGCGGCCACGACGCCGACGACCGCGGCGAGCCAGCCCTGGTGGGCGCGCCAGGCGAGGCGGGTGACGGGCGACGGGGGAGCTGGCGGCGCCAGCAGGGGCGGCTGGGACGGCTGGAGCGGCTGGGGCGGCCGGGGCAGTGGGGGCGGCAGTGACAGCCGCGACGGCTGGGGCGTCAGGAGGCGTGGGAGACGCTGCGGCGGCGCCAGCGGCGGCCAGGGCTGCGGTCGTCAGCACCGTGGTGGCCGCGGCACCCGCGGCCGCCCCAGGAGGACTACCGGCGGCAGCCGAACCGGCGGTCGCCAGCGCCTCGGCGGCCACTGCGACCAGGACGGCAGCCGCCGGCGCCACGGCAGCCGCGGCGGCCGGGGCGGCAGCCGCCTGCGGGGCAGCAGCAGCGGCGGCCAGGGCGGCAGCCACCGGCGCAGCGGCAGCAGCGGCGGCGGCCGGGGCGTCAGGAGGTACGGCGGCGGCGCCAGCGCCTGCCGGGGCGGCCTCCACCGGCGCCTCGGCAGCAGCGGCGCTCGGGGCGGCGGGTGAAGCGGCGGCACCGCCCGCAGCGGTCCACGCGGCGGCAGGGGCGGCGACGGCCGCCACCGCAGCGGCAAGGACGGCAGCCGGGGCGGCGGGCGCCGGCGCCACCTGGCGACCAGCCCACAGCAGCTCGACCTTGGAGGGATTCAGGTGCTGGCCAGAGGCGCGGGCAAACGCCGCCATGAGGGCGATAAATGGCGGTACTGCAGCTGCATCTGGGAGCGCGACTTGGGCATCATCAGCAAACTGCACGCCGGTAACCAGGCTGGCCGGGTCCGCCGGGGCCAGCGGCACGCCAACACCGTGCCGCTTCAGCCAGCAGAGGAGGGCGTGGGCCACGAAGAGGTAGAGGAGCGGGGCAAGGGGACAGCCCTGCCGGACGCCGGCCCGGATAGGGACAGAGCGGGAGATGTAGCCGTTGACGGACGCCATGGCCACTGTACGGCCCAACAGGAGCTGCGTCCATCCCAGGAAACCGGCCCCAACACCCATGCGCTCCATGACAGCAAAGAGGAAGGAGCGGTCAATGGTGTCGTAAGCTTTGGCGAAATCCAAGAAGGCGATGAGAGCACTCCGTTGCTGCTGGTGTAGGAGGGGGGGGAGGCAGCGAAGGAAGCGGGTGTTGGCGCCAATGGAGCGGCCGGGGAGGAAGGCGGACTGCTCGAGGGGGATGGCGGCGGAAAGGCCAGGGCTGAGGCGGTTGGCGAGGACCTTCGCCAGAATGCGGTAATCAGTACAGAGCAGGGTGATGGGGCGGTAGGCGCCGGCCGCCGCCCGGTCCGCATCACGGCCCTTGTAAAGGACGGATATAACACCCTTCAGGAAACCCGTCGGGACGGCGCGCAGATGGCCGATAGCAGTGAAAAGGCGGGCCAGTGCCGGCACAAAGCAGCCACTGTAGGTCCGGAGGAGATCCACAGGGATTCCGTCCCAGCCTGGGGACGTGCCAGGCTTGGCTTGCTGCAGGGCCCGCGCCACCTCCGCTGCTGAGACTGCGATGGAGCCCAACTCGGGGCGAAGATCGGGCGAGATCGGAGTAGAGTGGGCGTCGACAGCTGCCAGAACCGCTTGCTGATCCGCCGAGTCCAAGCCTGACGGCAGGCAGCTGATGCGCTCCCAGAAAGAAGCGACGACATTGGGCAATTGGCGCGGGTCGGTCACGAGGCGCCCAGCAGCGTCGCGCAGCGCGGTAATGTCCTGGGACGACCGCGGTGGGTGAATCATGGCGGTGAGTGCGGGGCACGGGCGCTCCCCCTCGCGCACCCACGCCACGCGTACCCGGGCGGCCTCGCCCGCCGCCGCCACACGCAAGGCCACCGCCAAGGCAGCCTGGGCGGCCACCACACCACCCACGGCCTCGGGCGCCGCCGACGGCGTCGCGGCCGCAAGGTGGGCCGCCCGCAAGGCGGCTCGGGCTGCCTCCACCTGCGCGCCCGAGGCCAGGCGCCGAGAGCGAGCGGTGCGATTGAGAATCGCCGCCACCGCCGCCAGCCGCCGTTTGAAGCCCGGCCACCACGCCAGCAGGGCAGCGTGCGCCCCCTCAGCCGGCATGGCCGCGAACGCCGCGTCGAGCCAGGCCTGCAGCTGATCCTTGAGGTCGCGGTGGCCAGAGAAGGCCATGCGGGTGCGACGGAGGCCGGGGCCGCGCGAGGCAGGAACCCGGGGCAGCAGCTGGATGCAGGGGACGCGGTGGTCGGAAGGCGAGCCCAGCTCAATGGCGGAGCCCGCCACGAAGGGGAGGAGGCAGCGGGACACATAGATGCGGTCGATGCGGGAACCACCGGGGGAGGGGGCGGAGTAGAGGTGGGTGTAATCCGTGCTGGTGGGGAAGCGCTCACGATGCACATCAGCCAACGACGGGCCCACTGTCGCGAGGACCCGAGCGGCAGGGCGGTCGCGAACCACTCGCGCCGACCCCGCACTGCTGTCCCCTGTTTAGTGAGAGAGAGACCGCGTTACAGTGGCCGCACGACAGGCGGCACCCGCCCTTATCCCGGCGGGAAAGCACTGCGGAAGAGACACGGAACCAAGGTCGGGTACGGGCAACAGCAGGCAAACAGCATCATGCAAAGTCAGCACAAGCGACGGCAGGACACGGCCCCATGCAGGCCACCCTTACGCGTCAAAACCACCACAAAAGCCCCCATTGGCTCACCTGCCCATCACCCGCACCACTCGTATCTCGAACCAGCAAAGGTGGCACCAGGAAAGAAAGAACGAAAGAACAAACAGCATCCAAGGCAGGCTAGCTAGGGCGGCACGGCGCACATGAGCCGACCCCCGGTTACGAACAAAAATGGGTGGTCCACCCCCACGTCACCCCAGTCCTTGCGGGGCAAACCCAAGCCCGCAAAGTCCCGCAGCAAGGCCCAGAACTTAGCAAGGAGGCCAGAACGCATAGCAGCAGGGAGGGTGGTGCCGGAGAGCCGATGAGAGTGTATGTACCGGCGCGCCCACTCCATCGCGTTGAGCGCCGCCAACGCCACCACATCCCACACACACTGCAGCACAGTGGTCGGATCCGGCGACACACACAACCACACATGCTCACGCGTGACCCCGCACCCACAGCAGACTTCCAGTTCATCCCAGAGCGGGCGGACGAGGGGGCAAGACCAAAAGTGATGCAAGCGCGGCGACTCGGCCACACCCGCTGCAGCGGGGTAACAGCCGCAAGCACACGGTTCGGGTGGGACCAGCGGGAGGTGAGAGGAGCCCGGCATGGGCACCCCGTCAACCGCCAGCCGCCAGAGGACCTCCTTCCACCGCGGCTCCCACTTAAGACGCTTCCACAACCGCCGCCATACCGCGCGTAACGCCACAAGGGCCGCCTCGGGCGTGGCAGCCACAGCAGGGGACAGCCCGAGCGCCTCCCGCACATACGCCGCATGACAGGCCTGCCTGGGGCGCTCCAGTTCCGCCGCCTGGAGCAGGGTGCCCAGCTTGACGGTGAAGGAGGTGAGGGGCAGCACGGCGTCCACACCCAGCCGCCACCCCAGGCGAGCAAGGAGGAGAGCATCCACCTCGTCAGGCGACGGCGGGGCGGGGCCATCGGGCGCCAGGCGAGCAGCAGCGAGCCATGCGGGCGAGATGTCAGAAAGGAGAGCGGCCACCGCAGCCCGCGCCGCGATGCGATCTTGGAGCGCACCCATGGCCAGCTCGGAGGGCGCCAGCTCGTGCCGTACGAGCGTCGTCCAGCGCTCAGCCAGCCGGCTGAAGATGGCCTGTTTAGTGAGAGAGAGAGACCGCGTTACAGAGAGAGAGAGAGACCGCGTTACAGTGGCCCTGGAAGATGACTGCGCAAAATTGGTCCAGGTATGGGGCCGCGGCCAATATGTTCATCAATATGCGCCATTGGTGTAGTAGCAGCATAGTCGCCTCCCAAATAGGATGACGCGACTGACCCGGGTGCAAATCCCGGATGGCGCAGATATGGTTTTTGAGCTGAAGGACAAGATTAGTAAGTTACTAGCCGTGGATCTGGCAGTGGGTAACAGAAATCCGAATGAACCCTGTATAATGGTGAGTTTCGTACATCTCTGCTTTGCTGCATACGTGTCACTCAGATGCTATACCCGGTGATATGAGGAGGGATGGCAACCTAGGCGGATTGGGGTAACGGGCCGCTCACGGTATATGGATGCCGAGAGCTTGGATTAAGATGCGGTGACACAGGATTAGGTTAGAGGCCTCATGGATTAGGATGCGGTTGGCCTCGGATTAGGCCGACACTGCCACGGATTCGGTTGCAGTGACCACGGATTAGGCTGACACTGCCACGGATTAGGTTGCAGTGGCCACGGATTAGGATGCGGTTCTTCGCGGATTAGGATTACGTTGTCGTGGATTAGACTTCCTGAACGGATTGTGAGCGCGGGGGGGGTCGGATTAGGAAGGGTTGCCATCCCTCCGTGATATGTCAAGCACCTATGCGGCATTTTCCTTCTTCACTAAGGGAACCCTTAGGCATGGCTCCGATACTTGTGGAAATCACAACTGCCACGAATTTGTCGTACTGCACAATGTCAGCCAATCCTTTGATTCCACTCACATTTTCCTACGCCGCCTGCAGCCATGATGACAGCCTTCGCTGCTGTAATGCTGCAAGGCTTAATCCTTCAGGAGCTGACGCTCACCTGACATGCAGACCGCGAAAACCCTCCAGTCTGCAGGTGGTTACAGCAGTCCCCGGTGACATCACAGCGCCGTACACACCCACTCAATACCAGGACTCCACAGCACCACACCGACACAATGCTCGATTGCCTTTCCAGGTCAAAGGGCCCAGTGTATCCGTCCTATCCTACCCTACCCTCGAAACGTCTTTTCTAACCGGTCTTTTCTCGCATCCACGGGTCTTCCTCGAACCCGACGACGGGGCGCAGATCTTTGTTACCTGCAACTCCCACAGAACTCCACGCCGCCTTTGCCATACGGGCGCAAGACGATCAACATACCGTCCAACACACCATCCAACATTTACTTTGCAAAATGGGCATAGAGTTGCCTCAACAACCGCAGGTAGGGAGGCTATTGCGTTTCTGTACATGTTTCTTTGCACTTCGAGTCTGTAGCATCATACTATAAGATGCACTTGGCTTCGCGCTCGATTTATACGGCAGGTTATACCTACGCTAACAACAAGAAACAGGCACCGAAGGTCTCAGCACAACATGGGCCTACAAGGGCAAGACGACACCTAGGCTCCGGCCGGTGTCACCTAGTGCTCAAGGGCCGGGCCACGGCCGGGCCCGGACCATGTCCGCCGTAAATACGGCACCGCCAGCCGCAGTTCAGCTAGCGCTGAGGCCGCTTGTATTGCCATCACACGGACAGCCTGTAGTTTCCTAGATGCAGCAGCACAAACAAACAACCCTGCCACCAGACGCATGGCGCTCCTTTCAAAACTCTCTCCGCGCGTGGTACTCCAGGGAGGGCAATCTACGTTGTCACCCCCAGCGCTGAGCACTCTCCTGCATCGATTACCGTGTTCTCCGCGCTCAATGCACTGGCCCCTCTGCAACGCCCCGCTACCCCCGGCGACAAACCGGCAGGCAGCGGCGGCAGCAGCCACGGCGCACCCGAAACACAATCACCTCAGGCAAAAACACACATACACACACCCTGCCCACCCTGCCCACCCTGAGGTCCTGCCTGCGGTCCTGCCTGCTACAGCCTTACCGCTACAACTGGGCTCCCAATACGGCCCCAGCATATGCCGATACCCCAGCGCGCATGCACTCCGACGCCCAGCACGCGTCGCCCCCCACTACGACGCCACCCTCACATGCAACTACCGCCTGTCCACCTGCCTACGGCGATGCGCCGCTGATGGCCGGCAGCTCCCTTGCCCACACACCCCGCACCTGGCTCTGCTCCAGGTACTTGGCCACACTCGGCAGCAGCTGCGCCCCGGTCGCTCCGCCGGCCTCGTCGTCTACGAGCAGCAGCACCTTCACCACGGCCGCCGGCTCAAGCCCGCCCTCCTGCTGCACGAGAAACCCCAGCCAGTCCAGCCGCTCCTTGGCCTGCCGTACATCTCCCACGCCACCCCCCTGCGCCGGGTCCGAAGACGCGCCCAGCGGCATCGCCACAGCCACCAACGCAGCAGCCCCCTCGCGTACGGCAACAAAGTCTGCCGGGTACGACACGCCGGACGGGTCGGCGGCGTCAGCCAGAAGCGCGCCGCGGCGGATGCTAGCTGGTGATGACGTGGCAGCGGGTAACGACAAACCGTCGCGCGCTAGGGCCGCGGTTAGGATGCTGTCCGCGGCGGCCTCCAGGCGGTCCAGGGAGGCCGTGAGGGTGGCCTGCTGGCCACCAGCCGGTGAGTGGGCGAAGACGGCCGCCGCCGCCGAGCCGTTGCTAGACGGCGCCGCTGCGTCGGCGTCGGCGTCGGCGGAAGCGGCGGCGGCGGCGCCGCCAGCGCCCCGGGCGTCCAACAAGCTGCGGACCATCGCCGCGGCCTGCGGTTGGGGGTTGGGGAGGTGGTTTCGGGGCGGACAGACGTCAGAGCAGAGGGGGAGATGTTAAGGGCAGCAGGAGCGGGGGGATCTAGGGCGGGGCGGCCTCCCTTACAGTCTCGCGTGTAGACCCGTGAAGGTAGGAGCATAGGGCCCAGCAGGCAGCCGCGGGTGGTGGTGGTAAAAACCGTTTACGCGACCGGACAGGATAGTTGGTGCATGGTCGTCAGGCACCGATTTTGTGGGCGCGTGTGCGGGGGGTTACAATAAAAGGACCGGTACCGCGACTGGGGAAAAATACTGGGTGCATAGCCTTCGCACACCGGGTCGCGCGCGCATGCTACTGGACTAGGGTGGCCGGCCACACACACGGACGCGACGACGGGGGGGGGGAGAGGCCCGGGGGTGCGTGTGCGACTAGGGTGCGGTGGATGGGCGCCGGCGGATTACCGCAGCATCCAGTTGCATCGTGCCGGGGAGGTGCGGCGCCGGAGTTCGATGCCGGCCCGCCGCCGCACCTGCTCGCCGCCCAGCCACTTCCGGATCTCGTCGAGGACGCCCCAGGTCGCGAACCAGATCGGCAGCGTCTGTCCGACCGTGTGCTGTCATGTGGAGGGATGAGGGAACGACAGGGGCCGACGGGGGCGATGCAGAGGTGAGGACGATGCAGGGGTGAGGGTGATGCAGGGTGAGGATGATGCAGGTTGGGGATGATTGGTGGCAACTGCCAGGCATCCGGGTGACAAATCCACGCGACGGAAACGGCCACCACCACCACCACCACCACCACCACCCCACCGCCCCGCCGTTCAGCAGCACCCGCTCCCGCGAGGGCACCAGCCGCACCAGAGCCCCCAAGCGAGCCGAGGGGCAGCTGGAGAGCCACGACCCGTGCATCATCCTCACCCCTGGTGCCAGTGCGACGCGACCCCTGCCCGCTCCCGGCTCACCGTGCTCATGAAGAAGCGCTCCAGGAGCCAGGGCTCGGGCTCCGAAACAACGCCCTGGGCCACCTGCGTCGCGGGTATGAAAGGAATGAAGCCGGTGAAGCTCGCCTCGGCGCCCCTGGGGCGTTCACCTCCCCGAGTTTCCCCGCCCTACCCACAGCCCGCCAACGCTGGGGTACGTCGCACACCAGCCCCGTGCCGTACACGTGCCGTGTCGTACCTGCGCCATGGCCCACGAGAAGGGGTCCGCGCCGCAGAGCTGCTGCAGGAATACCGTCACGTCCAGTCGCGAGCTGTACACGATGGCGCCGAAGCAGTGCAGCATCGCCACGTCCTGCAGGGCGGACCGCAGCGGCGGAAATGTCAGTGTTTGCTGCTCAGCCGCGATCCAGAGAGATGCAGTGTGTGTTTGTTTTGATCCAGAGACGCAGGGTAGGTGTTGATCCAGAGGTGCAGTTTGTGTGTGGTGATCCAGAGATGCGGGGCGTGTGCACGTGAGTGCACCAAGAGTGTCAGGATCGAAAGTTCGAAACAATAGATGCAGCGGATCAAGCGATTCAGGCGGATCAAGCGAGTCAGGCGGATCAAGCGATTCAGGCGGATCAGGCGGAGGGCGATGTCGCGCATTGGCGCTGGACGTGATGCAATCGGGGGCTTGGGGCGGAGGCTAGAAGCCGTACCGTACCCCCACACTCCGCAGCTTCCAACCGTACGACACGATCGCGTCTGCCGTACCTCCGCCGTCGCCTGGACGCCCGGTGCCGGCTCCCACCCCGCCAGCTCCTGCACGTGTCCTGGGGCCCAGGGGGGCATGGCCGACAGCAGCGGGTCCACCAGGGCCCGGGCGGTCGCCCCCAGGGGCCCGTGCTGGGCCACGGAAGCGACCCGGTCGTTGTGTTCGTGCTGCTGCTGTATCTGGTGTGGGTCGGCGGCTAGGGCCTCGGTGAGCGCAACGGCCGCCGGCCGGGTGGCCATCCAGCATTTGATGGCCCCCCGGACGTTGCCGTTGACGAACCAGTGGGGCAGCTCTTCCCCAACCCGCAAGTTTCCCGAGGTGAGGTACTCGGACAGCAGCTTCGAGGGGGAAATCGGGCGGGCGGGTTGCGAGGAAGACCCGTGGATGCGAGGAAAATCGGGCGGGCGGGGGGAGGGGCGAGTTGAGTGGGCCGGGAGCCGGTGTGCGCGGGTGCGGTGCTGGTGAGTGGGCCGGGAGCCGGTGCGCGCGGGTGCGGTGCTGGTGAGGGCACTGGCGGTGAAGTGGGGATGCAACGAACAACGCTCGGGTGAGAGGGAGCCAATGCGTGCCTCAGCTGTCATGACATCCCACTCGTACTGGCACCAGCAACCGCGGGAGTGCAGGAGGCAGGCGGGCGTGCAGGAGGGCAGGCAGGCAGAGGGTGGCGGTCAGGTGGTCAGGCAGGAGGGCAGGCGGGCAGGCAGGCGGAAGTGGTCATTCAGGCGGGCAGGAGGGCGGGAGGGCAGGGCGCTGGTCAGTCCGCACCTCGCCGTGGTGTCCAGCCTGCAGGTCGCACAACACTCGGCTGTCCGCGCTGAGGATGGGCTCGGTGCAGAAGAGCGCCTGCATGTGGGGGCGGCAGAGGGGGCGGCAACGTACCGTTACCGCCGCCACCAGTGTCATCACGATGGGCAGGTTGGACCAACATGTGAGGCGTGTTGGCCGGGTTAGGGTTTCTTGACGCATATGCCCCCGCCCCCCAAAGTGCACGGGGTCGTGTCACCGGGTCTTCTCGCCAAACCCCAACCCTACGTTGGACGTAGTCCTCCGTTAGCATGCCCGAAACCTTCACTCCCAAAGGTGAAATCGTGCAGCAGGAGGTCCACCCTCCTGCGGCCCCCGCCCGCACGCGTGATCATTGACCTACCTGCAAGTTGAGCTTGTTGCTCTTCAGGAACCTGATGAAGCTGGTGATCAGCCGTACGTCGTTCCGATTGGCAGTAGTAGCCGGCGCGGCGGCGGCAGCGGCCGGCGCGGTGGCATGGTCCGGAGCTTCGGGCCCATACCACTCCGAGTCTTGAAGAACTTCCTGATGGACCTTCACGAAGCTCTGGCCGCTGTTGGTAGGCCCGCTTGTGAGGACGCCATTGGGGCGCCGGTGCACGACGCGACTAGAGCTGAAGCCACGGCGCGCCGTGAATTGGCAACGAACAGGGCTCGATAGCGAAACGATCATATTTGCGTGTTGGCGAGTGGCAGCGCAGTGCTAGTGTATGCTATATGCTATTTGGTAACGAGTTACCAACGAAACGCTCCCGGAACACGGCGCTGGGGAAAATGTGTGAGATTCAATAGATCATGTGCAATTATATGTGTCCGTGGAAATGGAAACATATTGGCACGTAAGTAGCAAGCGCGTCTGTGTACCTTCGCCATCGTGCCGGGATGCAAGCTGTACCATGGCGTACCGCAGATCACCTCACAGCTTCTTACGAATCCAAAGGTTAGAGCGTAACGGACAGTATCATGGTTTTCTATCCTACTGCTTTACTTTTGCCGGCTTGAATGGCGCAGTCCCGACGGGTCAACAACAGCTTGAAGCGCCTCTTCCACGAGCTATTTGACGATGATGCTATACTCGAAAATTTGGATTCTACCAATGACGCGTCAGACACGAAAATCGCAGGGGCCGTTCCCGGAGATTTAACCCGGCAACCACGATTGGGTTGCCCCGAGGCACAGGCAACTCAAAACACAGATACATGTGCAAATATATTACAGAGCCACCTGTTGCTGAAAGATCTGCAGGTAATTGGCCCGTGCCGCACCGCCATCCTGCCGTGCCGCTGGTGCACTTTGGGGTTTCTCCTTCAAGTACATGCTGCATAATGGTTTGTCTCAGACGAGTATGGAGCTCTTGCGATGTGATGCGCTGAGCGAACTCAAGCCTGCCCTGCACCCGCTCCCCGGCCTCGTTATCCTTCGCGGTGCGCTTTCCCAAGATCAGCAGGTGCGATACTTGCGACTTTGGGCTTCCCTTGAGGTGTCTACCATGCCAGGAGTCCAGGGTGCCTGTCCTTATGACACTGCGCAAACAACCCACACTGTTTGTGTTTTTGGTTGGCGTGAGAGGCTGGTCTCTCCTTGCTTCCACTGCAGCTGCCACCCGCTAGGTCCTGAGTGAGCCTGTGGCCCTTAACCTTGCATCTTCATTTCCTCTCAGTTCCTAGCTTCCTCCCAACCTGCTTGCCTGCCTGGTGCCCCTCGCTCCGCAGCTCGGCGTGGCTGCGACCATACTGCAGAGTGGGTGCTTGGCGGGCGAGGGCGGCGGCAGTGGCGACGGCGGCGGATGCCGTCCTGCTGGGGCGCCTAATCAGGCCATGTTCTTCGGGAACTTGCCAGCCTGGGCGCTGCAGCTGACAGAACTGCTACCGCTAGGTACGTGCAGTGAGGCCGGGCGGCGGGATAGGCGAGCTGGCATGACACGCAGTTCATTGCCTTCATTCTGCCGGGTCTAATGAGGATTCTCAAGTAGAATACACAATCGATCCGCTCGATTAGGTCGCGCCTGGTCAGCTTCTACCGTCGCTCTACGCGCGCTTCCTAACCTCAACGCAGGCACGCTTTCCAGTCCTTTCTGCAACAGCCGGCCGAGTAGGGATTCTACCTAGCAGCCCCGGTGGCGTTCAAAACGTCAAATCAAAGCCACCGTTCAGATCAGCCAGCGCTTCGTTCGGCCTGGCGCAAAACGAACACCTGGCTAGCACACGACAACCATCCACATGTGCTATCGGGGGCATGGGTGTTGCTCGCTCGTGAGTGTTCAGGTGTGAAAGTGATGCTGCCAGCTCCTCATCACCCACTCCTGTGTGTTTTGCACGGGGCCACGCACCCTGGCTGGCCTCCGCCCCTGCCGCAGAGCACCTGCTGCCTCCAGACTTGGCGGCCCGCGTCCCCTCCTTCGACCAGACCATTGTTAACCTGTACCGCCCCGGAGAGGGCATCTGCTCGCACGTGGATCTGGCCCGCTTCCAGGATGGCATCGTCGGCGTGTCCATGGGGGGACCCGCCGTCATGCACTTCACCAGGCGCAAGCAGCAACACCAGCCGGCGGCGCCGCAAGCCGCCGTGCGGCAGCGGCAACATCAGCAGCAGCAGCGACACCCAACATTACCCCACGAGCTGCCTGATAGTGGCCCATGTATTGAAACTGAAACCGTAACTGAAACTGACGCGGACAAGAACCAGGCGCCGTACCAGCAGTGTGAAGCTCCGGAACGTGACCGTTGCATTCTGAGGTCAGGACAGGACGAGCAAGCGACGCCGCCAGGCATGGTCAGCTCTCAGCCGGCACAGAAGGCCCTCTCCACCTCATCGGATGGCGGTGGTAATGCCGGCGGGACCCAAGCCAGCGACGACTGCTGCGCGGCTGGGCGGGACGGTACTGACGCAGGAGCCTGGTGGTGCGGTCCGGACCATTTGTGCGTGCTGCTGCACGGTGGCGACGTGTTGGGAATGGCGGGGGAGGCTCGGTACGGCTGGGAGCACGGCATCCGAGAGGTGGTGCAGGAGGCGTGGGGACAGACGGGGTGCGGTTGGTGTACGACAGCAGCAGTGTACGGCAGCAACGGGGTCGGGTTGGGGGAGGAGCCGGAGTTGCAGGCCGGACGGGGCAGGCAACCGGCCCCGGGCGCCAGTGCGGGGGCTGATGGTAAGGTCGCCGGCGGCTGTGGAGGGGGTGCTTCAGGGGACCGCACTCCGCTCGCCACGATAGCGCGGGGAGTGCGGTTGTCGGTTACTCTCCGGCGGCTGTGTCAGGACATTGTCTTGACGGAGATGTGAAGGGTAACAGGCGCAACGGATGGGCCACTGGACGACGTGTTGGTTGGTTTCAACGCACATGGCGCGCGCATGCGGTGCCGTACGGTATCTGCACGCGCATGTGGTGCCGTACGATCACTGCGCTTGCATGCGGTGCCGTACGGTATCTGCACGCGCGCCTGCGAAGCACTTCAAAACGTCCACTGCGTAGTTGCCCTGCTGCGTGACGAGGGTGCTGCAGGCGCCGCCACCTCCTATCTGAGAGGAGCAATGTTCCTTCTTACACTCTCGAAGGTTTGGTCAGCACCGCAAGCAAGCTGGCCTCGAGGAGGACACGCGTTGGGAGGCGCACGTACGGGAGGTTGTGCGAGAGGAAAACCTGAACGACAAGTAATTGTAAACCGCAAACTGCCAACGCACGGAGGCAGTACGACATGTCTGCTGATGGGAAGGGTGCAGTGGAGCCCGTGTTGCGGTTGCCCTGGGGGTAGGTCGCTTGTGCCGGCCGCATTGTGGGGTCTCTCTTGTCAGCGAACACGCTGTCGGACACTGTACAGTGTTATCAACTCTCCGCCAGTAAGTCTTGGGAGAGGATTTGCGGCGTCTGCTGGCTGCTAGCGCTGGCTTCTCGTACGGTTAGGTCTCGGTATGGGCCTCCCTCTTGTTCCGGGCGCATCCGAGCTTGCAGACACTGTAACACCGCGTAATATCCATCAATTCCTGAGCAACCCTCACCATCGCGACCATGACACTTTCACAGTCTCTATTTTCCTTTGACAATTTGGTTGTATTTCGTACCTACAAAAGTTGCAAGCCGCTGTCGGCCGCTAGTTCTGTTGCCCTCGGACAATCTCGTACCTAAGATCGCTCGTACAGCCGCCGCGACACCCAAATCCGAATTTAAAGTCACTTTAACGTGACAACCTAGACGACCTAATGACGCGCATCAGCAATGAACGGGAGCCCACCGTAACGAATACTACTGCAAAGGTAGGAGCGAGTGAGGTTGCGTATTCCGGCATCCTGCTTTGTTGCGCTTTATACGGATCTAATAACGCCATCTAATCTCGGCTCGGGTGACTCTACTTAGGAGTCGGGCGGCCTTGCGCGCAAATATGGGCAAACTTGTGTAATCGCGACCCCCGGGGCGGTCCCTTACATTTCCGCCTGCGGGTTACGATGTTCAATGCTGGCGGGTGGTCCCGGATGAAAGAAGAAGGCGACAGACTAAAATGAACTACAAAATCAGACTAAAATGAACTACAAAAGGGTGTTACATACCAGGCGGCAAGGCAAATGCTACGCGTCGAGGCGGAGCACAGCTATCGTTCGCATCCGGGACCTCATTACAAGGGATGCTCGCGATGGCTCTAACTCTGCAGGCCTCAGCCCACTTTACGATTACGATTACTACTACTGGGGCCGCCATAATTCATCCCTGCATTTAGAGCTCTACTAAAATGGACACGCCATAGCCTGATACGCCAATGCGCCAGGGCTGATCTTTTAGGATAGCGGGAGGAAATGAACCAAAAATCATTAAGTCCATGAAGCCATGCTCACATGGTTCTGCCTTCTAGTCCAGAGCTCACCGCACCAAGTATTACTACTGAAGGCCTGTGATGCCAGGACACCCCCATGCCCCCTTCTCACCACCCCACACATGTGAACAGAGAGAGGTCCAAAGGAGAGCAGCAGGAATATCTTTGTATTCACTTGGCAGATATGGCAGCATCTCAATAATCGCACACCCGCGGGCGCTGTGATGGCGCACGCAGGCCCTGCGAGCGACCTCCGGTGTCCGCCCGGCACATGGTGCTAAACATTTGTTGCTTGGGGCCATACTTGCCTTCGGTATCCACCTTCGGTATCCACAATTTGCTACATCAGATAGAACAGATGGAATGCTAACTTCTTATGGCAGCGTTATCGCCAAATGCTACACCTACACCGCCACGCATCGACAGCTTGTAACTTCCAAGTACTCACTGCTCAAGCAACGTGACGAATAACGAATTCATACGGACCAAAGCGACCGACCGTACGACGTTCAGCAGTTGCGTTTCAGCAGTGGCTGCCATCAGGGCCAGCAGTCATTTTGGCCACACGTACGTTTCGCCTATGATGCAATATATAATCAAAATGAGGAGGGCAAGATGTATGACTCGCGCCTTGCTGGGTGCTGCTGGGTGTGACCTAGTCAACAAAAATACCATGTAATGTAATGAACTGTATGACATTCTTCCGAAACAAATATGGAAACTTCAGAGGGGCGATGTTGAAATGGGGACCACGAGCTAGAGCACCACGCACTGAAAACCAGTTATTCGCGCCACACAATCTTACTCGCTGCATGCTCCATCGCGGTCGCAAGGCGAAGTCGCTATCAACCGACCCAAGACAGCTATACAAGGTCGTGCGTCATTGCCGACGCCACTGTGCCTAAACACGCTCTCGCAACCGTTTGGATGAAGGATGGATTCGGTCAGGGCCATCCATATCGGTCTACGCATATCTCTCTATCTGCAACACCCAGTCGTGGCGCGCCAGACACCTGATGTAACCCCGCGGACAACCGACGTTTCCCGTCCAAGACCCTCCCTAATATCGCAATGCATACAATGCAGGGCATTCCCATTCCTATTACACGACGTAGGCTCTTCGTATATCGTACCCCAAAACTATGTTTTTGGATGAAGGGTCTTCTCCACATGCACCATCAAATCACAATGTGTCTGGAAGCCGGAAAGCTCCAGGGAGGACATGATGAGATTACTCGCCTGCATGAGGCGGGCCGTCGCCCTCTAGTGATGGCTGAGACGGCGGCGGCACCGACATTGGGGAAGGACGTGCCGGTGGCGTCATTGGGGAGGGTGGTGGTGGCGGTGGTGGAAAAGGTGGCGGCTTTGGTGGCTTGGGCGACAACGGCGGTCTTGGCACCTTTGGTGTCGGCACTGGTTTGGGTTGTGGTGGCGGCCTGGGTGAGGGCAGGGGCTTGGGGGGCCGTACGGGCGAACGTGGCCTGGAATACACGCAGGTTGGTGTGGTAGGCAGCAGGGAGCGAGTTCCTGGGAGTTAGGTCTGCGCCCCGATTAATGAATATAACCGACGACGATGAAGGTGCGACGACGAAGACGGTGCCGACATGCAATGTACAGAGTGGATCTCGCAGTATTGCATCATGTTATCCGCGGATTGAGCGACACCACGGCATTATTGCACTCAGAGCACCCGCGGCACTTTTACTAGTAATAACAGCTGTTGCAGCAATTGCCGCTGTTACGGCATTAGGTTCCTTTAGAAAGGACGGCATCGCTTACTTTTGAGCGCCAAAGCAAAAGTGAACGTGCAACAGATTGCATAAAGTGGATATTAGTAGGTTCAAAGGTGATGGACGACACTCGCACTAAAGAAAGATGCACGATGTGGCGCGTGACCGAGGTCGGGTTCCGAGCCGTACATGCTATCGTACGTACAGTCAGGAAATAAGTGAGAACATATCCAACCGAAATGGCTAGCACCAACGGACATACTACTCGAGCCCGCCCCCTCTTACGGCGAGCTTTCCTTGCACTCGTTGCTGCTGGCTTGGTAGCGGCACACCTTTACGATCACCTTCGTGCCAGAATCGGTGAGCCCTGTACGGCCGAGGGGAAGGGTCCGCGAGTACGGCAGGGACTGCGATCGGCGCTGCTGCCACCACGGCCGCCGTCTAGTCGACGAACGAAAGCGGAAATGCTGTACATGTGATAGGGCCGGGGAGCTAGTCTTGCCTAGCGCACGCAATGACCAGCAGCTTCGTAAGGGCAGGGGAGATGGGGAGACACCTCACGGGGAGACACGGGGAGACACGGGGAGACACGGGGAGGCACCTCACCCTCTGTGCGCAAGCGAAGCCTAAACGCGGTGAGGTCCAGGGCGGTATGTTCGCCCATGATGCCGATGATGCTCGCTCTAGGGTCGCCCTGGGCTGTGAAGATGTTGTCGATACCCTTGTCTACTTCATGGATGCTTAGCTGCACAGAGGGAAAGGAGGCGTGCGAGGGCGGCCAACTCAAGACGGCTCAAGCCATCGATATGTAGAGGATGGCAGGCGCTTTCGAGTTCTGAGCGTAAGCGATGTTCCTTTCCGCTTTAGATACCAGAGGTCATGTGAGGGTACTGGCATTAAGTCCTCTTCATGACAAGCGGCAAGGGCTGAGGCATGCACGTCTGGACGGTCGCGTTAATTCCTGACTTGGCCCCTATGCAATGGGCGGTCCGTCATCAATCCGAGTACTACCGGTTTTATTCTTTGAACGCTGTTAGTTAATGCCTCACGTTACCGTTTTAAATATTGGGTTACAAACCGTTCCACCTGCCTTGCGGTCAAAACTGTTCAGCAGGTCTTGGTCGCCGCCGCCCTTCGCGCGCAGGGCCAGGTACAGGTTCCTGCATGCATCCAGCCAGGGCCGGAAGGAAATGACGGGGCTAGCTGGGTAAAAGATCAGCATGGCAGGTAGGGAGCCGTCTTAACATCTGGGTGGCCTCAGGATAGTACTAGTACACGTTACTGGCCCACTGCTGTAACCCACTGTAACCGTTACAACTGCGTTAATTCGAAAGGTAGAGGCTGTTTCAAGGACCCAAAGTTTTCCCCTGTCCTTTTTTGGCTTGTTTTCGGCCATTGTGTTCATTAGTATGCACGGCACTAGTATGCACGGCACTAGATCGGGCGTCACTTCCTTGGCCCTAGCTAATAAACAGAGTGGCATCGTCGTCGGGAGCGTTCTTCACAAGGCGTTCTTCTCCAAGTTCGCTTTTGTTGGGGCCATGGTAGCACGATCCAGCGCGATTGGGCGGGGAATAGTGAGCACGCCGCCCGCGCACCCGTGCATATTCTGTCGCGCCCCGTTACAGACATCTCACACAGGCGTCGCGTACTCCCAAGACATGATTTGAAGCCGAGATGCGTCTAAGCGCACAAGGTAGTAGTAGTAGTACCTGGTGTGAGTACACGGCGTGAGAGGAAGGAATTCGCCCCGTACACTGCATTCCGTACATATAGCTTTGCCGTTTTCCGTTCTACCACAACCTCATTTTGTGTTCTTGAGTTTAGTGCATCCCGTACTAGGCTTGCCTAACAAAGCCGGCAGCCATTGGGGCCGCAATCACATCACCTAGGTAAACCTAGTGTGCTCATGCTCATGCCGGCACCACTGGTCAGAAATCTGGATCATGACGAACGCATCCGCTCGAACGTAGGTGAGCCAGCTCGGCTTGTTGAGGCGCTCTGCTGGTTGCTCTGGCTGAGGGGCTGCTTGGGCTGCAGTTGGTGTACTACTGATAGAGGGACCACGTCATGCCCCAGCACCGGCATGGTCGATTCGCGGGCATTAGTCATGGATTCGGCGCCGCTCCGGAAACGCGAATCTGAGCGTGACAGTTGGAGTGAAATACCTCGCGAGTGCGTTGTTAGGTACGGTGCGTTAACACTAAGTAACGGACTTCGTCTTATGTCGTCTGATAGCTTTCGGCGTTGGACAGTAGCTGGCTCACGACCGGAGCCGAAGGGACGACAGGGTGCGCGCATCGGGCCCACGTAGCCTACGCCGCCTTAGCACGGCCACTCCTTGTATTCTCGGCCGTGCTCAATGTATCCTCTCGCACGAGGTGCCGAGTTACAGACGTGTAACGACAGTGGCGAGCATCTGTTGCCCCGCAAGTAACAGTGCACCGTTACAACAAAAAGTGCAGCTGTAAGCCGCGCTTCGGTCGGGAGTCAGGATACCCGGGGCAGAACCCGGAAGAGGTAGCGACTTGCGGCGTTCACTTGCGAACGTGTCTACGACCTGGTCAGCTGCAGCCTGAGCGCTAACGACAGCGCACGGTCAGTCAGGCTTGGAGTCGGCCAACATGCATGGTCAGACACACAGGAATGCACGAACAGCACGGCCGGGAATCATCTGGGATACTGTAACCCCCCGGATGGTTGGTCGCGCTTTTTGTTCTCTGGGCCCTTGCTTGTTCGCGGTTTCTGGTGGTTTGCCGTCTCGTTCGACTGACTTGTTCTTCTTCCTGCGTCTCTTTCAGTGTCAGGCGATGCGCCCACTTGCTCTACCTTCTGGTCGGGGCCCACAGTAACAGTTCCTACGGTACTACGGTACTACCGTTACAACAAGGTACTACTGGGCGAGTCTTCCCGAGTCTTGACAGAAAGCAGGAAAACAAATGGAAAACCGCAGAAGACAGGTATATGTGTCCAGCAGTATTCGCGTTCATGCATCCACCTAAAGCTATTTTGGACGTACGTAACCGATTTCCTTCTTCATACACCCACCAACAAATCGACGACGTTTGCCTTTCCAACAGATACACCCAGCCATACATCGACGAACCGACTCACCGCTTGTAAGCCCCGCCTAGCCAGTTCGGCTGGATCTTGAGGATGACTTTATCGGGGCCTAGGAAGGTAGCCGCCAGCATATACGTCTTAAAGGTTCTTTCGGGGAACGTGCTGGCATTGAGCTGGTCCACCAATGTGGCCCATCCCAGGCGCCATAGCTCCGGTGCGCTGGGGCAGCTGAGGCCTTCACCCATAGAGGTGGACTCGTCGGCGTACTCGACGCCCGCCTTCCACCCGTGGTAGATGCCCAAGTTGTGGAGGCTCTCCTGCAACACGGTGCCCTTATTGAAGACGCCCTGAGGGGATTGGGGGCGGAACCGCGTGGAGCGAGCGAGGAAGCCCACATCGATGCATGCTTCTGAAGTCTACTAATGACGCCAGGCCAATCAAAACAACTCGAGGCGGAGCGGAGCGGCTCGCTTTACCTCAGGGCTGGCTGTTGCTGCGCACGCGTGTATTCGTCCACTTCACGGCCGTCTCCCCACTACCAAGCCCCCGCCGACGTACAGTGTGAAGCACTAGCCATACATTCCCGCCTCTCCATCGCCTCGCTCGCGCCCTCACCCCAACACCGCCTCACGCACGTTCTCGTCCGGCGTGTACCAGGTCTGCGTTCCGGGCAGCTCAGCCAGGCCCACCCAGCCACATGTCAGGACCATACCGGTTGGAATGATGTACGAGAAGTGAGTGTACGACGCTACCTCAACTGCACGCATCAGGAAAGTAGTGTAGTAGTGGAAGAACGGCACATATCTAGGATAGCGAGTATGGAGGGCATCCGTCAAGGACATGTCTATCTATAGCAAGACATGCAGAAGCGGGTCAATAGTTACCGGTACATCTTGCCGCGGTTCAGGGGCATGTGCGCCATACATGGGGAGCAAACGGTTCCTTACTTACCATTTGTAGTACGAAGGCAGCCGCGCAGGGGTCTGATCCGCAGGACAAATAAAGGTGGGATAGCTAAGCGAGCAAGTGGGTGGGTGCACGCGCAGGGGGACGGAGCACTGCCTCTTTCGTGTACAGCAGCCGCGAGTGGATGAGTAATGTGGTATTTTGTGATGCACTTGTCTCCTCGGATGGCATCGCGCGCTCTGCGCATGCTGGTAGTGTCAATTCATAAGCGGCGGGTTGTGTACATATGCCAGGGCAGTGTAACATAGGGAGTATGAAACGGCAGGAGATAGAGTAGCGCACTAGTACTATGTAAGGATATTACTAACGAAGCGATCACGTCTGTTAGTAGCTGCGTAGTACCAACTAGCTAGATAGATGTATGGCCTATCTAGACCGTTGCACGTGCCTACACAATCCGTTTGCGCGTCAATGTGTCTGGCCCAGAAACCGATCTCCGCCTCCTTGCCATTCGGGTGCACTGCAACAAGGCTGAAACCGTAATAAGCTTTACCAGCGTGGCGGCCGCCACACGCAACGGTCACAGTTACAACCGGCAGTGTCGCACTATTGAAGCCGAGCCGTCGCAGCGAGTAGCGATTGAGGGGGTCAGCGGAGGACAGACACAGCGCAATCAGCGGGACGGAGAACGAAGCCAGCGACGGACGCACGCAGCCGCAAGGCGGCACGTGCAACCAACCAGATCCTAGCTGGCTAGCTACCTCCCCCACCCCATGGACCCCAGTAGCAGTGCTGCTTCTCGCGCTCTTACTTAAGCCAAGCAGCTTCGTCGCAACCGCCTTTGCCGCCGTCGCCATTGCGCTCTCGTCGCACTGCAGGGCAGGAACGCTGCACGGCACCGGCGTGCCGACCACCTGCATATCGTACATGCATGTCGTACATGCATGTCGGGCAATGGGCGCCGGGTGCATATATATGCACATACCAGAACGAGCCATGCCGCTGCATATCTTATAATGCGTTTGGAACGGAGGAATTAATTTAAGGTGGGTAGGCTCCTTGCTTGGCACGACTGATACTAATAACACGTACGGCATACGCCCGATGGCTCTACCTTCTGGTCTGGGGCCCACTTATACAGTTACTAACACGTACGGCAGGTCGACCGGGTACGTAGCGCATGGGAAGCACGCGATGTATGTTATCCACATACCCGCACTGCTGCTGGTAGATGCCCTACACCCACCGTCACGTTGTCATGTACCGCTTTGCCGAAGCTACAATTTCGTAGGAAGTTCGTATGCCCGCCGGCGCTTGTGTAAGCTTCCAGCACAGATGCGACCTGCACGTAACATTCAATAATGCCGGACGGACCAGGACGGACGGCGCGGACGGATGGAACCATGCCATGCATCTATGCAGTCGACGCTGACCATCCACGCAGGCGGATTAATATCGAGCGGCGGGGCTCGACCTGGCGAATCGACGGAACCCCGGAAATGCATCGGAGCACGAATATTCTATCGCCTACATGTATCGTCAGCAGTTGGAGTCCGGGGCAGCAGTTAGTTGGGCCCGTGTACAGCGCAACTCCTTGGCGCAACTCCTCCCAGCAGGTCGCGCCCCTGACCAAGTGAGCTTCCGTTAACGCCGTTCTTACTTGCCAGCAGCGGGTAGGTACCCATCCATTGGCTTCATTGCCCTGTGCGTGTGCTCACTCCGCCGAAACGCACCTGGGCTCCCGACCTAGTGCATTCGCCACTCAGGCTAATTACCATCACCAGAAGCCGCTGCTGAGCTACTCCGGATCCTGTTGACTTCATGAAAGAAGCGGTCCTAGCGATGGCGGCGCCGGAGACCCTCCCGCAGCTGTTCGGCTTGCTGGCCATTGGTGTACAATTCTGGGAGCAGGACAAGCGAGGTGGCGGATGTTATAGAGCCGAATGCGGGTATACGACGGATGGATGGATCCTGATGGATGGACCCTGATGGATGGATCCTGATGGATGGATCCTGATGGATGGATCCTGATGAATGGATCCTGATGGATGGATCCTGCTGATGGATGGACGCGTCGCTTGTCACTGTACCTATTCTTTGGCAGCTGCATAGCTTGCTAACGACCCTCGGCCTACCCGGCGACCCAGCTCGGGCAGGAGTTACGACGCCACTGAATGATACCGATGCATGCCAATGGCACGCATGTTTCCGGTTGTCACAACCTACCAACGAGACTACGTTCCCAGCTGGTATCGCCCACCCCGTAGGGTCCAGGGGTTGTCGAGGTAGCTTGTAGCTGACACCGTCGCTCACGGATAATGTCCACAAGTCCCTGATGTGCGCATCCTTGTAGATCAGCTTGCCCTGATCCATCAAGCCACGGCCGGGGGCGGCTTCAAGTAAGAGACATGCGACCAAGCTGTGGCTGGGACGGCGTATGTCGCTGCATGCATGCCAGTGACGCAATGCCGAGGGGCGAGGACTACCCATCAATCGAGGAAGGGGGGTAGGTAGGCGACAGCGCGTTTCATACAAAGCAACACTGCGCACGTACGACATTACGGCATGCGAATAAACCGGCAATGCTGGCCATTTGTATTTGGACCCGGTAAACCGATCGTGTGTGCCCTGTACTGTTACATACATACATGCCACATCAGCATCGGTGCACACGTCGGTCTTTGTCTCCTCCGTCTTTCTCAGTGTCAGGCGATGTGCCCGATGGTTCTACCTCTTGGTCTGGAACCCACCGTAACCGTTACAACAAGCATCGTACAGAAGCCGGCGGGCTTACGTTTCCGAACGGTCCCACGTTCCATCATCTCCCCAGTATTCAGGTAGGGCCCCAACCTCGACCGCAATTCATGCGTGCAGGCAGGGCTTGATGATCAGCCCAATCGACCTAGATAGGACACAGCCTGATTTGTGTGTCTGCATGCCGTCCCCACCCCGCATGAGCGGGAGTAACTAATAACTAACATAAGCGAGCGATGCAAAACGTACCCAGAGATGTAGCGTTGGGGGGGCAGCAGTTAACGCAGCAGCCCTCGCAGCGACCACACCTGCTGTTTTGTGCACCACCCACAGCAGCAGCGAATCAGGGATTCGTTAGGCGTGCTTTGGGCGGAGGGCATCGGCTCGCCCAGCGTCGCCAGACAATGAGGGGAGGTGTACCCAGGCTTCGATCGTCGGGCAAGGAGGGGAGGTGCACCCAGGATTCGTCAGCCAAGGATTCCAAGGGGAGGTACCGGTGTACCCAGGATTCAATCGTCGTCGGGCAAGGATGGGAGGTGTACCCAGAATTCGTCGGGCAAGGAGAGGTGTATCCAGCAGGATTCGGAAGGCGCCGCACCACATCGCTGACGGGGCCGGTGGCTGGCATGTCGGGGTCGGGTGGGAGGCGATAATGGTCCCATGCTACGGTGACGGTCCAGCCATTAGGCGACGGCACGGATTGGTAGCCAATCAGTTGCATCGCATAGCTGTCTTGGCGTGTACATATGACGGTGTATGTTGGTGGGATTTGAAGCTGCTGTGTCTTAGAACAAGGGACCACGCAAAGGCCATAATCTCGCTTTGCCGCCATGCACGCGCAGCGAATTACCATTTCCCCAACACAAAAGCAGCGTGTCTAGCAGAAGCAGCAGGGCTGATGCTTTCGCCGCAAGGCGCCACCGGCTGATGATATCCATAGCTGGGTGCGTGGAATAGTTGCCAAAAGAAGAGATCCTGCAGCACAACAGGCACTTGAGTCATAAAGCAAATACATATCATAATTAGGGTTAGCAGGTATCAGGACGTGGTTTAATGGTGGGAAGAGCCGTGCGGCACCGGCGTTGGTTAAAGCAGGGATGAGTGGAAATTGGTGAGGACACACGCAACGGATGAGCCGTATCTTCTGGAATATTTACTTTTAGCAACCCTAGCAATCACTCGTTTGCAGCGCTGTTCCCATGCAGGGTTCCCTACCTTCGTAGATACAACTAGGGGTTGGCTTTTTTCTACTTCTGAACCTTCCGAAACGTGATATGCAGGCACAAACTTAACCATTCATTAGACAATTGGGGGTTACACGCCCAGCTATTCGTCGTGATGGTGGTCGCAACTGTAATGGAGCTTCTCAGGGGTAGGAAGGCGCCAATCCTATAACAGTGGTTCATATTTAATAGCATCATATTATGCCATATGGGGAGGCATCGCAAGGAAAAGTGGGCGCGTACACGATTTATACGTTTGGGTTCAGTCACGATGGGGCACCGCGTTTAGTGACGTACAGGGGGGGGGGATTGAAATCCAAGCCCAGGCCGCATCTTCTTCACTTCTTCACAAGCACCGTTATTGTTTCGGGCCACATCGAGCTTGCTGTAAGGAGAAGTGAGTGGGAAAAACGGACCTGCATTTCACGCTGCTTGCCGCGCTGCTTGCAGAAGTTCACAAATCGGCGTATGGTAACATTGGTTGGTTATGAACTGACGGATAGTATCAAAATCCAAGGGACGGACAATGAAAAATAGCCCAGGTGCCATTTTTGCTGGCAACGCGAGTCGCGTTTGACACGCACGACCTGTGGATATCGATAGGCAGTATTGTATTTATTTCGTACAATGCCACTACTGCTGACGTTGTAGGCCGTGGAAGATTTGCAATGTTTCGACACAGTTTCAGCACAGCCCAGTAGGCAAGGAAAGCCACACGCCCGTGGCTACCCTGGGTACCGTACCCATACATATCGGACATTACATTCGCAACTTAGATCAGGTATACAGAGCAGTTGCTAGGCAAACAATGCCAGTTCCGCACGTATAGCGTTGCATCGAACCCTCTGTGCTACCGGAAGTAATGCGGTACCTCCCGACATCCAAAGCGCGCCGCAAGAGTAGATACGCTGTCAAGTCCACACGTCCCTCCGCTAGGCGCAGTGCAAGCCAGGCCCTGAGGGGCGCCGCAGCCCCAAGCATGAAAGGCAACGGCAGCCGTCCGACATGCAACTTGGTACAGGGCGCGTACATGCAGTGGTAAACCCAAACTCCAACGCGTGCCCCGAGGATCGATACGCTATTAAGTAAGTTCGCACGTCGCTCCGCCAGGCGGGCTGCGTGCTATCCGGGCGTGGCTAAAAGACAGGCCCTGAGGGCCACCGCAGCCCAACCCCAGGAAATCTGGCAACAGCCGTTCGGCCTACAACTTGACACACGGCACGTACATAGAAACCCAGCATCCAAAGCGCGCGGCGAGAATCGATACGCTTATCGGTCGGAATGCTGTTCCGCCAGGTGCGTGGGGTGCAATCCGGCGGCGGGGCTCCAAGCGGGCCCTGAAAGCCACCGCAGCCCAACCCTAGGAAACACGACAACGGCCGTTCGGCTTACAACGTTGCACGCAGCACGTACATACAGTAATAACCCAGACCTCCAAAGCGCGCGGCGAGGATCAATACGCTCCTCAGTCGAAATGCTGCTCCGCCAGGTGAGGTGCAATCCGCCGGCAGGGCTCCAGCCAAGCAAGCAAGTAAGCCAACCCTGAGGGCCACCGCAGCCCAATCCTAGGAAATCCGGCATCTGCCGTTCGGCCTATCTACAACGTTGCACACAGAACGTACATACTGTGCAGTAACCACCCCAACCTGCTGCTGCTGTTCTATATTGCAGGCTCCAACAGCGCCACGGGCCCATCCAGCCAAACAAGAAGCTAGTCCACTGCCGTGTATACATCGTCAAAGACATTAGTAGCCTTATGTCCGTGCCTAGCTAGCTTTACCTTTCCCGTGCCTAGCTATTGCCGCCCTGCTGCTGCTTGCGCCCCCAACACGCAGCACCAACAGCTGCTGCCTGTGCTGCAGACAGCAGGTAGATAGGAAGGCTAGGACAGATGCGTGCACCTGCGTGCGCATGCATACATGCAGCCACGCACCCCGGCAGATGCCAGCCACGCCTGGCAGATGCAAGTTGCTGCATTGCAGATGCCAGCCCCGGCAGATGCCCGACAGATGCCAGCCCCGGCAGATGCGATGCCCGCTGCGACAGATGCCAGCTGCTGCCGATAGATAGATAGATACTGCCGCCATGCATACCAGAAAAATGCCGTGCAATGCATGCGTACGTTCATTTAGGGCTTTTAGCAGGTGATGCCCGCCCGCGGCAGCAAACATGATGCTCCAGTCCGGTAGTCACAGTATTTCTGCGCGCACTGCTTGCGCCGCCTTCTGCCCCATGTACACGGCCTGTTTCCGTCCGCGTGTGCTGCCGCCGCCTGAACGGTTACAGGCTTCCTGTGCGTGTCACCTGAGCCCCCTGTGTGCGCCGCCTACCTAAAGCTTAGGGAGCGGGGCCTGAGTGTACGGCGGGAGCGCGCCCTGAGTGTACGGCGGGACCCCACTCCCGGACAGGCAACGAAGTGTGATGCATGCGCATAGCGGCAACGTCCCTGTGCCGTAAGCATGTCGTTAAATGTTAATGTGTCGAATGTGCCTTGCTTCTATGCGAATACAGCAAGAGACCACCTCGGCTACCTAATGGCGCCGGCTGAACTGGCACATTGAGCGCTCTGGCCTCCTTCCCATACACGCAGACACAGACACAGGCACCCACATACAGCTGAACGCGGACAGCTCGCTTCCGCTAACGTCTTCACAGGGCCTGGCCCCTTCAGGGTATGGGCATGAGGAGGTTCATACGTCATGACCGCAGCACCGAAATGGAAATAAGCGGTCCGTCAGGCAGCCATCCGTCCGGCACTGGAGGGAACGATGCCCACAGCGGACCAATAACGACCTTTCATCGCCATAAGGATACGGATAAGGATCCTGTCCTAAAGCAACAAGTAGCAAATACAAAAGAAGAGGTGCGCGTCCTAGTCACCAACCAGGCTGAACTAGTGCAAAACAACATCCCAGCAAGCTATTCCGGCCATCCACGGCAGGCAGCGGCGACCTAACCCTGCATAAGCATTCAAACCCGACCTGACTGCTAGATTTTCGGGCAAATATGGCAAGCTTTGGCTCAATGACACGGCAAGCTTTTATGATGCCTACATGCGTCAGATGCAGGGCTTCGAAGTCGGCACTTTGCCACGCGCCTCCCTGGAGCGCAAACGCCAGGTGGGCAGCGCGGGAAATGCCCGAGCCGGGCAGGACTCAACTTTGCCGGGCCCGAAATGCTTTGTGCAGGCAGCACCGCAGCCATACATCTGTGTTGGTAGGTGCTCGAAGGTGCCCTAGTAAGATGGCTACATTGCAAGTAAGGGTGCTCACATGGGTTTGAACATACAAGAATCGCCTGCTATGCCACGCCAGCCGGTGTGCGCGTGCTATGCCAGGCGTGGAAAGGCGGCCCATCTGCATCTGCACCGTCATACGAGCAGAGGCACTCCATTCATGATTGCCGCGCATCATGTCACCGCTATCAGCCGACGGCGCTTGGACGAGGCAACCGGGCACCAGGCTTAGGCGAAGCTCAGTGGTGCGGGCCCACAGCAACTTTCCCTCTATGCGTGGGGGCTGCTGGAAAGACCCTGATGACTTGGAAGAAATAGGACCGGTCGCCATATCGCAAGTAACGATTCGCGGTGGAGCCGCTTCGATTTCAACTCCCCCTCGCGGGTCAATCACTCAACATGGTAACCCGTGTCACCACACACTGCTCGACTGACATCGCGTCAGCCGGTGCAAAACACTCCCCCGATCGACAGGGAGACAGAGGTGCCTAAACTACGCCAGCAAGGCGACATCTCCACCGCAGCCTCGCAGCTAGCGCTTCGTCGCCGCTACCAACGGCGTTGCTACCTGCAACTGCAGGCAAGCGCCTGAGCAGCAGCCCATGCAAGCAATGTCAGAGCCGGCGCTCACTGCGCAAGTGCCGACGCACATCGTCATTCCCACTACGCGCCTCTCGGCGCTCACCGTCCCCTGCCTCCAAAGAACTCAGGCGAGATAGCAATCCCCCAACGTGCAATACACTCCGGCGGTGGCGAGCGCTACTCGCATATCGATCTGCTGTGTTCAGGGCCCAAGCCGCCACGGGATCATGGTGAGGCTACCGGTAGGCACGAAACCCCGGGAAGGGGGTTAAGCAGATCACGGTACAATGCTGCTCTTCAGATTATTGACCCTCAGGGGGCGGGGTGAAGAATTCGGCAGGGGGAGGCGCTTGGAAATCAGGAAGAGGGGGAGATTTGTGGCGGTATACAGGAGGGGGTGATAACGACGTGCTGTTGTCGAAGACGTAGTCCTCCGGCGGCGGAGCATCCGCAAAGGGCGCGTAAGGCGGTAGCGGCGGTGACAAGGGGCGAGGGGAGCGGAGCTTCCGGGGAGGAATAGGAGGGGGCCTGGGGAGCCGGCGGCGAGGCGGAGGCGCCCGAGGTCGGACGTTTACCTTCGCCGCCGGCGGCTTTGGGGGGGAGCGAGGCTTGGGTGGGGGGCGCGGCTTGGGAGGGGAACGCGGATTGGGAGGAGGAGAGCGCGGCTTGGGCGGCGACTTAGACTTTGGTGGACTCGGCGGTTCCTTCGAAGATGACGGAACTGGCGTAGACGAATTCTTGGGCGCGGGTGGAACCGGCGGCTTCAAAGACGCCACTGGGGGGCTGGGCGGCTTGGGTGACAATGTCGGAGGCTTGGGTGACAATGTCGGAGGCTTGGGTGACAACGTCGGAGGCTTGGGTGACAATGTCGGAGGCTTGGGTGACAATGTCGGAGGCTTGGGTGACAATGTCGGAGGCTTGGGTGACAATGTCGGAGGCTTGGGTGACAATGTCGGAGGCTTGGGTGACAATGTCGGAGGCTTGGGTGACAACGTCGGAGGCTTGGGTGACAATGTCGGAGGCTTGGGTGAAGATATCCTGTACATGGAGGTTTGCGGGTTACCTTAGTTTGGGTCCCACATTGAGGAAGGACATAACAAGCACCAAAATAGCAAGCTCACGCTTCTATGCCGCTGCGCCTGCTGGGTGACCAACGAGTCATCACCACTTCACCACCTCCATCAACTTCAGCAAAAGGGCGACTGCTGGTTCCGTTGCAAACGCAAAACCCTTGTCCAGTCGTGCTGCCACGATCTTGGACGCATGATCGGCTATGCTCACCAGACAAAGCAGTTCAGGGCGTCCTTGCGGGATCTGTCCGCCACTTACAGTGATGGGAATGGCTGGGGAGGTGGCGGCGACGCCGTCACTGCGGTGTCCCTGCACTCGTTGCTGCTGGCTTGGTAGCGGCACACCTTGACGATCATCTCGGTGCCGAGGCCGGAGAGGGCTGGAGACGGCAAGAGTGGGTGGGACTTCAGTGAGACAGGGCTGTAGTGAAGGTCGCACGACAACGTCCGGGTAAAATCAGTTCATATTCTTCCCACATGCTGATGGGGATGCAACCGCTTTGTGTACGACAGTAGAGCGCAGCAAACGTGCTGGCGTGGTAACGTTGATAAGGAAGCCGTGGTAGGATCTGATCTCGAGACCCCGGGTGCCAGAAGTAGCCTGTTCTCCAACCATACACATGCTCCTTTCTTTTCGCGCACACCAACACGCCTCATTCCTTTCCGGTTTCCCGTCCAAACCGCACGGTACGGTGCAATTTACACCATCCTATGTAGCAGTCAATCAAAGGAGAGCCAGACGGAGTGCTATGATTGAGCTATGGCACAGCATGTCTGGAGTCGCGAGCGGCTGCGTCCGTGCAACCTCACCGTATGAGCGCACAAACAGCTTGAACGCGGCCAGGTCCAGGGACGCGAACGCGCCCAAGGTGCTGATGATGTTATTTCTGGGGTCTGACAAGGAGAAGGCGTTGTTGTCGGCGCTTCGGAAAGAGGCGTGGATGGTCACCTGCAGACCAAGTGAGGAGTAAACAGCGCAACGAGGGGGGTGGCGGCCCAACCGTCACCGCATGAAGAAAGGCAGCGCTCCGTCAAAATGCGCCGTGTACGCCAACGCCTAGGCTGGCAGAACGCTGTGGCTAGGGGGCGGGTGCGAAGCAAGAGAGTGGGAAGTGAGGCTTTGCGAGGCCTGGTTACTGGATATGCGCCTACTGGATGGCAGGCACGTCAGCGTTTCGTCCGATTTCCGGTTTCCGTGGAAATACTACCACGGCATGGGGAATCAAGGTACGGCCACCATTCGCTTCTGCGGTTTAAACGTAAGCGGAGTTGCCGGAAAGTAGCCTGATAGGAGGCAACCTGATAGGGGAAGGATACTGCCCGCCTACCACCCTCCCACCACGCACACCCACCACCGTCGTGCACGTGCCCCACCTTCCGATCAAACTGGGCCGCCAGGTCCTGATCACCGCCGCCCTTGCCGCGCAGGGCCAGGTACACGTTCCTGCGTTACGGTCAGCCAACAGGCGGGGGGAAGGGCAGCAACGAAGGAGTTTGTCTGCAAGGTGTGTGCGCCTGGCAGCTGGGCCAGCACGGCGACCGCGCCGGCGAGCACCGGACTTGCCGGCAACGCGGCAAGGACCGGACTCGTACGGCACGTTGCGGTATGTGGTATGGCGAAAGGCAAGCTCAGCGAAAATCCGGGCAAGGAAGGAGCTCAGCGCCTGAATCAGGTGGAAATGGAGCGCCGTGCATGACCTTGACTTTATGGCTTACTTTACGTAAGCCAAGCCTAGCCAGTCGGTTTGAATTTTAAGGACGGCCTTGTCTGGACTGAGGTAGGTGGCCGGCAGCTTGTACGTCTTGAAGATTTTCTCGGGGAAGGAGGCGTTGTTCAGCAGATCGAGCGGGGTGGTCCAGCCCAGGCGCCATAGCTCCGGTGCGCTGGGGCAGCTTTTGCCAGAACCCATAGAGGTGGACTCATCGGCGTACTCGATGCCGTCCTTCCACCCGTGGTAGATGCCCAAGTTGTGGAGGCTCTGCTGTAAGAAGTTCCCCTTGTGAAATACACCCTGCGACGTTTCACAGGCGGTTGACGTCAAGCCATACTTCTGTGTGTTCCGCCGCATGCTTGTGCATGCCCAATACCAAGGGGCCGCTGCAAATTTTTGCCGAGGCCGAATCCAAATCCAAATCCAAATCAGCTGGCTTGTTGTTCCGTTGGAGGGATGCAGGCAACACTCGCTAGCAAACGGACCGGGGCCGGCGCCCACAAGCCGGCTGGAGCCAACCGGACTGGGGTCCATCACTGGTGCCGAACCCGCACAGCCACAGCCATGCCGCACTCACGTTCTCGTCCGGCGTGTACCAGGTCTGCGTTCCGGGCAGCTCAGCCAGGCCCGCCCAGCCGCACGTGCCCTCCAGGCCCGTAGGGATGACATACGAGAAGCGCGTGAATGACCCTAGGGAGGCTGTGGGAGAGGCGGGCGTGGAGGAGTAAAACCAAATCGATTGTGAGGAGCACAGTCGGAAAGGTGTAGGTAGGCACATGCAGCGTGCCCTGCCATCGTCTGCCGAGCACGCATGCGACGGTTCCTGGACGGCGCCGTATCGTACAGGGAGCCGCGCAGCGAGCGGAGAGGGAAATCGGCGCACTGAATGATGCCCGCCTTCCGCTTCTGGCCGTCTGCGGCTGGGTTATGCCCACACATGCATCTCGTAACAACACTGGTAACAGTCTCATCTCGGTGAAATCGCTGTGTCGTGCAAGGCCGGGCTTCCGTTTGTTTTCCCGTTTTTTCCTCCCCCGTCGCTTTTAAGGGTTCTAACATGTACACCTTCATCTGAACAGGTTTGAACGATGCGGTGACCTTTCCAATTCATCTGAACTCCCCGCCCTTACCCAAGCCCGCGAGCGCTCTTACAGGCATTCAGCAGCTTCATGGCAACTGCCTTTGCCGCCGTGGCGATCGCGTCCTCGTCGCATTGCAGGATTTCGGTGCTGCAGGGCACGACCGTGCTGATCACCTGCGCACCGAGCGGCAAGCGAGTCCGGCGAGCGATATATACAACAAGGTATTACACATCCCAGGTAGCTCAAGCTATCACTTTAGCTGGCCGTAAGGAACTACCACATAGATGCGTGGTTGGGCTATGTACGACAGGTAGATGAGGGGCGCGACGGTGACGGGGTGACAAACGCAGCCAAGGAGAAAGAGACGGACAGATGGACGTCCTCCGCTTCTTCAACTCTTGCGCGTGTGTACAGCTGGCAAGGCAGTAATCGCAACACACAACGCCCGCCTGTGTTGCGCTGTGCTGTGCTGTCTGCTGCTGCGGAGGTTCCTGCACATCGCTTACCTTAATGCCGCTGTACACCACTTTGCCGTAGCTGCAGTTTCGCAGGAAGCCCGCGTAGCCGGGCAGGCCGAAGTACGCCTGCTGCACGGAAGCGACCTGCGCGAGGTAAACCGGAAATTGCAGGTGAGAGGATTCGATGGCGGGTCCTGCCCCCCTGAGTGCCGACAGATAGCGCCAGTTGCGGGCACGTATGGACTGGACATCGAGTATGGACGGAGGGCGCGGGGGTGGGCAAGGGTTCATTAATAAAGGCAACTGCCGGTGGTGTCGCCCACGTGCGGAGTTGCCGTACCAAGCGGAAGCTGCGAAGGACGGTGCGCCGCTCCCTAACACAGGTGATGCTGGAGGGACTCAGTCTGCTGTACCCTCAGGCTCTCTAAAGTCTACTCGCCCGCGCCAGAAAGGACAGTGAGCTGCGTATCGGTGGCTTCGCTGATCGATCGTAAGCGCAGCCGCCAGACCGCCATCCGCCCGAGCGCACTTCCGTGTTCGCAGCCAGGAGCCCTCCTCCCTAATTTCCCCTCCCACCGGATTGTACTCCACACTGAGGCCCACTGCTGCGCTTGGATTGGGACTGGGATCACATGGCCGAATGGATGGATGGTAAGCCCGAAGATGTATACGCCCCCATCTATGTGAGCAGCAGAAGCCGAAGCCGAAGCCGAAGCAGAAGCACTAAGACGCACCTGCGCTCCTGTTCGGGTGCAGGTGCCGTTCAGGCTGACGACCATCACCAGCAGGCGCTCCGTTAAGTTGCTTGACGGAACAGCGACACCTGGCTTAATGATGGTCGCGTTGGACATGCTTTCACAATTGTTGGGCTGGCCGTTCGTGGACGTGCATTCCTGTAGGGCAGCCAGGCGTGGCAGGGCGGGTAGGGGAGGGATGGCCAGGGCCGGGTTTACGCACGATGTTTGGAGGTCAAGGGAAGGGTAAGGCCGTCCGTACACCTGTCGCGCTGAGACATAATAGCCGTATCCGCACCAATCGTGCACCCCGCATGCTTTACCCGCATGCTGCGCCCGTCAGATCAGCGCTGAGTATGCCTACATCCAACTGGCGGTCCCTCAGGTATTTTGTTTATTGTCGCAAACTGGGGCGGGCCAATTAAACTGCCTGGCTCACCCAGGTCTCTTCACGTATGCACCTTGTTTGCCCAGGTTAGCGCGGTGCACCCGCAGGTCACACGCCCTTGTCGAGCGATCATCGAGACGTTTGCCTCCCGCCGCCACACTCGCACATTCCTACCCAGACGGGACACTACCAAGAAACGCGCCTACCAAGAAACGCGCCCCAGGCTTACGCTCCTTTAGGAGAACCCACGCACACCTCGCACCACCCCCCATCCCACGTCGCCCTGGGCTTGTGTAACGCGTACTACGGAACACCGCTTCTCCTCGGACCACTTAACCGTTTTCGCAGACCACGCTACGCACTAGCCCGCAGGCGCACGCTTGGCCTTGCGCCGCGCCGCGCCCTCTACCCTCCCCCCCCAACAGCTGGGGCCTCTTCGTTGTTTTGACCCCTGTCCACCCGCTCCGCGCCTGGATGTTGTTCCTAACGCCCCCTGGTGCCCCTTGCCCGCATGCTTCGCGTCGACCGCCTTCCCCACCCGCTCTGGGCCCTGGCCAGGTGAGTTACGCCGCTGGGCTGGGCCCCTGTTTTGGTGTTTTTTGCTAGTCGTTGCACTCTTGTCTGCGGGCGTCGGGACCTGCGTCTAGGATTTCGCGTCCCCCATGGCGGCGCGGCGCGGCTTCGGCTTCCTACCATGGACGCCGGCGGACCTTCCTTCTATGGTAATGACCGGCTTCCTCGCAACGCCCGCAACCATCTGGTCGGTATTCGGGCGGGTCGGGACCGGACCGCGCTGTCCGCTCTCCCATAGCTCACCACCTCCCCCAGTTCTCCTGTTAGCGCCCAAAACCGGTTCTGCGAAGCGTTTCCGTGCGTCGCGTGGGGTCCTCGCCTCCTGTCGTCTCGCCGTAGCCGCTTTAGCTTAGCCGCCAAAGGTCACATTACGACCTTCGGCTTTAGTATCCCCAACCCAGTTCTCCAGCATGCATGTAAAAACGTCTATTCTAAACGGTTTTTTCGGACATCCACGGGTCTCCCTCGAACCCCCCCCCAACAGCGCCTCCGTCTACTCGCCAACTACCTCTTCTTGGACCACCACCTTCATCGCCCTTAGTTTGTCGGCCGTAGATTCGCGGATATAATTTACCCCTCCCCCACTCCCCCACACACATCACAACCAACACTACGCACCAGAGAGATGTTACTACCAGGGGTGGCTAACAGAGTTGGTGGGGACGTCATAGGTCTCCCGGGCAGCTTGTAGACAGCACCAGATGAGGTGACGAGTGTCCACAGGTCCTTATAGTGCGCGTCCTTGTAGATCAGCTTGCCCTGCTCGATACGACGGGAAGGAGGGAGTCCATGAAGCCAACAACCCGATTGGTCTGGCTGCTGCGCCAAGTCGCGCTACTGCTGCTTCAAGTGGCGCTACGCTCAAGGCTTCCATCCCACCCCGCGTCCCTGAGCGGATATTGCCCGAGGCAGGTGTGAGGAGGGCAGGGTAGGCCAGGGTAGGGCAGGGCAGAGCGAGGGTGGGGGGGCTGCCATGCCCCTGGCGAGCCGGGCTAGGAGGACGCGACTTAACTAGCCCCACCCCTACCGACGGACCACTAAACCTATGACGCGAGTCAGCAGCTGCCAACACGTGCAGGTGTGCTGGCCTCGAACGACGCAGCTGCGCAAGTCCACCGCGAGAACAAGCGAAGGCTGCCGACGTACCGTGGCGGCGCGAGCTGGCGGGGGCGTTGCAATATCGGCGGATTAGGCCAGCAGGTCGCTGCCGAATGCGTTTGCGCGGCACTAAATGCATCGGGTGCTTCCCCAGGGTCCGACTCTTTCCTCAGTTGCTACAGCGTGGGCTTACCTCGAGTGCCGTCCCTTTCCCAGGGCTAGGATCGGTTATCGCGGCCTCAACGAATGCTGTGTCGACAAGGAGACAGCAATTGCAGCAGCGAACGAGGGAATTGCGGGCGGCGAATGGAGGGCGTTAGTCTCGGCGACTGCCACACAGGTGGAGGCATATGCGCCCGTCCGCCAGGTAAGCATGTGGCGGCACAGGCTCAGCACTGAAGGGTGTATGGCGTGGGCTATCAAATCCAAGTTGCCAGGAAGGGAGGCCAGGACGTACAACTACGCGCGCTACGCGGGCGGCGTGGAGCGCGGAAAACAGTCGGGCGCGCACCATTTCTGAGCAGCGGCAAAATCACGACCAACAATAACACGAGCCGTTGTGTTGATCGAAATGATTTGGCGACAGATAACCGCCAGCTGCAAGCCATGATTGATCGTTGGGCAAGGCGCCAGCAGTCGCAATACCTTCAATTACACCAGCTATTCCGGGAATGTATGGAAATGAATCAAACCGTGGTGCTGCTGGGTTGGGCTGCTGTGACTTACAAGCGACACCGTTCGTTGGTGACTTCAAAGGGCAAGCCTTACAGCATCTACGCACCGTAAGCCAATGGCAGCTCACCGGAGAACTTATTAAAATTGAGAACATGTCGCCGGGCTATATGTCAATCCCTGGCACCTGGGAACGACTGGCGTCGTACTATCCTAACGCATTATGTGCCCAGGCGATGCCGAGCATTCGCTGCACCTGTAATTGGCTAGACAACAAGACAAATTAACAAGTACCGTTAATATTACGAAATTTGGCGTAGGAAAGTGAAAGTGGCCTGCCGGCCCTCTCAGTGCGATTGACGCGCGCAGCTGCGCTTCGACAACCAGAGAAGCCGACACCACACGGCTCGCCACATCGCATACTGTAGTGCCCCATGCCTCAACTGTCATAATCGACGGAAATCGACGGAGGGCTGAGAAGTCGGGCGGTAGGCGAGACGCCGTAAAAGATCCTTATTTCAAAAATAGTGAATTAGTACCCTCATAATAATAAGACCCTCACACGATATGAGATGTGGAAAGCTATTGTGTGCGTCCTGCAAAAAAATCACTTTCAGTGCCTTGAACAGCTAAGACAACATTGTTGTACAATGCTGTCCCAGTCAACCTTAGATGTATGTCACATGGCCGCGATTATCTGGGCGTAAAGAAATGACTAGAAGCTCATTGCCGCGTAACTGTTTTAAGCCCGCCTCTCTAAAACAAGCCAGTGGTGGCGCGGCAGACACATTCTCACTTTTATGTCCTCGTTTTTCACCACAGCATCGGTGTAGGTTTACCCGTATTTGTACCCAATCTACCACGCCCAAACTGATCAACGGACTGGCGAATACGATCCCCGCTGGCGATATGCTAAATGTTTCGTAAAGTTCCCGCCAAAAATGAATGGCCCTTGGCAGACCGAGGAAACTCGTCGGATAGAGTTCGCTGTTGTTGTCTGTGTAGTTTATTTGCGGCAGGGGCAGGCAACAGCCGAGCTGTGCGTCACTGCAAAGTGTTGAAAGTAGTGAGGATCACGCATGCGGTCCGACTCCCTTGTGTCATCAAATACCCATCATAATACCCAAAAAGGCCCCACGCGGCCTGGTATTGGGAACGAGCTCTAACTCCCGCCAGTACGCCAGGGTTCGCTTGAAGTGGCGGGAATTGGAGTTCGTTGCTTCATTAAGCGAAAGCCAGCAATGCGCGCTCCATCTTTATATTGTATTAACGGCGTAGGAAGTCGGAACCTAGACTGCATGTGTGTTGGTATCCGCGGTAGGTTCGACAGTTCCTGTTCTACCTTTCCAGCGGCCCACAGCGCGGCCCCCTGCTTGGCTGTGCCTGAATGTGGGAGAATGGGAGAAACATATCATACGTAGCGGCGACAGCTATCAGATAGCACGGTATCTGCTGCAACCTGCCGCTGCAATTGCAGGGGCCGAAACCTTGTCGAGTGCAAGGGCCGAAACCCTGGGGATTCACGAAGGTTTTATCGTACCCTAGCGTAATGCAGCAGGATGTGGATCGCGTTCCGTCTCTCATTTGATAAATTTGATCTGGAGAAGGGGTCGCAGCGATCCCAGTTTTGCGCACATCATGTCCTGCGTTGTTGTTGCTCGTTGCGAGGTCGTTGATGGAGTCGTCCGTTTGGAAATGCCGGCTTTATTTTCCCCTCATCCGGCAGGCGCGCCCGCCGGTGTTCGCCTGTCCCGGAGAAGTTTCGCAAGAATACCATACCGACACCGCTGGACACCGTCGAAGTAAGCGGGAAGGTGGCGCCACGAAACTGCCTCCACGTTTCATCCACACGATTGTGCTAATCACATCTTCGTCAAGCGCCCTTGCGCATCTCTCCTGATCTCTCGTCCCCGAGTGCGCAACCTCAAGCGCCCGCCCTCGGTGGCTGCTCTCCTCCTCTCCGTCATGGTGCGGATTCCTTCCGGTGCTCCGCACCACGTTCCTCTTCTGGAGGCGTCTACGGGCCCCGCGCGTACACCTCTGTTGTGCATGTGGTGGGCCGGCGCGTCTTGGTCTTTGTCCCGGGGGGTGCTCTCTGTGGTGTTCTGCTCGCTTCTTTGGAATGCCCTTTGTGCTAGTATTCCTTTCGCTGGTTGGCGCTGTGGTTGGCACGTCCGTGTGGATCCTGGATCCTGACTGTTCTCGGTCCGTCCCCCTGCCACTTGCTGCCGGCTCCCTTTTTGGGCTGCTCTACACGGGCGTTCTGTTGTAACCCTTTCCCGCTGTTTTGTGCGGTTGTGCGTTTGTTTTGTGGTGCCTGGCGGCCAAGCCGTCGGTTGGCTGTGCTGTTGTTGTAACGGTTGGCTGTGCTGTTGCGTCTTGGCTGCTGTTTGGGCAGGGTGGCGTTTTTGTGCCTTTAAAGGCCTTCCTGTGCTCTTCAGGGCGTCTGCTGGGTTCAACCCGGCTATCATATAGTGAGGCTCGGCATGGGCCTTTCTTCTTGTCCTGGATCCGCCCCGGCTTGAGGGCACAGTAACCTTTTATCATTACAACATCTTCATCGTCGTACTTACACATCTGGTGTACCATATCATTGCTGCATGTTATTATTATCCTGATGTCTTGACCTGTGCCCCAGGATTTTCCAGGGTTTCATCCTGTCGTGCTTCGTCCCAGACGCACTACGCCTCCTGTCCCAGCCCTTCTAGCAATGTCCAAGCGAGCCAATCAGACGAAGAAGCAACTATTACACGGCTCACACTCTCACGCAACAGCTTACTCGTCACTGGTGTGGCGGCGACGACTGGCGGCGGCGACGATTGCTTCCCCGCCCCCTTCTCCCCCCCCGGCCCACTCGCCAGTCCATGGTTTCCTCGCCGCCGCCCTCACCCGCCCTCGGGTCCACGACCTTGCTTCCTCCATATCCTCCCATTTCCCCCACATTCTTCCCCAGCCCCTAGCCAAGCTCTACACTCGATTGCCCTGCTAGAGCTTTTCTCTCCTGTACTCCTCGAAGCATGTATCGCTACCTGAGCACAAAACCGCGGGCCATTTGGCCAGCACAAACAACCAGCCCGTCTGCCTCCAGGGGTTCCAAGAATGGGAACGTGAGGTGTTTGCACGCGCAAGTCACCCGCACCTAGGAGCACCTGTCGTGCTGACTGGGGCTCGTGCCGCTCGCCCGTGTGTGTATGTCTCAGGAACCCCAAGAGCCGCCTGGTCAATATGATGTCCTGAAGGACATCATTTTGTTGCTGCGCGCTACGGTACTGGGTTCGTACTGGCACATGCAAACAGGGCCCTGGGTTCGCCGGGGCTTGAAGACAGTGCAACATCACAGTATCAATCATCGTTATTCGAGGGACCTCATGGGACAGACTGGGGAACGCGACCTCCTCGAAACGTGTTTGAATGCTCCACCAGCCCCATGACGGCCCCCCAGTGAGGCGCTCAATGTTGTTCGGTCCACCATATAACCAGCTGCTGCTTGGTGCATCGCGCTGCAAACTCGCTCCCCGCTCTCATGCACACTGGTACGGCTTTGCGATGCGAGCCTGGACGACTGGACACGTTAGGTTCCATGGCGCAGATCGCCAGACACGGATGGCGTTCCAATTCCAATCGCTGCAATCAGCTAGTTGCCGCTATTGTGCTATCGACGATGCGCGTCGTAACCTTCCTTCACGAAGGCCCTGAACGGATGCGTTGCAGGCGATTTGGATTACGCTGCGGGAGCCCACTATTCAACCCCCTGCCAGCCATAGTGATTGAACATGGTAACGTTTAACAACAGGCTATAGAGGCACGACGACCTCCATCAACATGAGCGTCGTCGAGCGTTGAGGCGATGGTGGATATCGTCATCCCTCCACAAGCTGCCATGGGGTTTATTTGGTACATCACTCAGCACGGTACTGAATTTAGGATGATTCCCGCCGTGTAACCCAAATCCGCCTGCAACGCATTTTATCGCTCCGCGCATGCAACGTCACGACCCACACCGTCGATGGCACAACAACGCCATTTGGCTGATCGATGGGATAGTTAGCTTCAAACTATGCCGTCCGAGTCATTGAGGGATCGTTATTGGGCATGCAATAGGGTTTCGAAGTATTTTATCCAGTCTGTCACATGGGGTGCCCTGACCAATGTGACTATGTGAGTGCAGCAGCGTGCAGCACCTGAGGCTACTCTTCCGTTGGAGAGGAAGGAAGTCGTTTTGAACAGGCGGCGCCCGGTGGAGTCCTGTCGTGTCTGGTTTACTTTCACGCATGACGGCGCACGACGGGAACCCATCCGGCCTACGCGTGCAGATGATGGTGATGATGGTGATGATGATGATGGTGATGATGATGATGATGATGATGATGATGATGGTGACGATGATGATGATGATGATGATGATGATGATGATGATGATGATGATGATGATGATGATGATGGTGACGATGATGATGAGTTGTTACAGTGTCCGCAAGCCCGGGCGAATCCAGGACAAGAAGGATGGCCCATGCCGGGCCTCACCATACGATAGCCGGGGCTGAACCCAGCAGACGCCCCGAGGAGCACAGGAAAGCCTCGTTGCGAAGTGGGCGCATTCCATTATGAAAGGTTGGGAGCCCGACTTGCTGGCTTGCTCCTGCTGGCGGCTGGCACGTGGCAGAAACCACATACAGTCCCGGTTAATCGACCATTTTGCACCACAACGCCGCCAAGAATGCGTCTACGCGTGAATGAATGCAACCACGCTCCCCCGTTCAACAGGGGACGGAATACGATGCTGGTTGTGCGCCTCGGGTGGCGGCTGGAGGGCTGGCTGCTTATTCCGGTTAGGAGTACGTCTGTGCGAGTGGCCGTGCTTATGCGACAGTCAGCAACGGTGGCGCCTCGCAACGGCCCCGCATGACCTGCTTGTTCGAGAGGCGCTGGGGTGGGCAGAGGTGGCCTCTAAGCTACGCGCGGCCCTGTATGAACTGCAAGGTGCGTTCTGGCTGCTGCGAAGGGTTTGTTGTTGTTGTCGTAATGGTTACAGTGGGTTTGTGTTAGGAAAATTTCCAATCGAGGGGTGGTAGCAGCTCGTTGTTGTTTGGATTCCCCTGCTTGACAACTCACATAGGCGGAGGGGACATGCTAGGCGGACTCTCCCTGCGCCAGCATCATTTCTGAAACTGCCCGACGGCTTGGTCGTCGACCAGCTAACCGGGAGGGTGGGCGTTTCTGTGCTCCGAGGTCAAGTGTGATTGGTACTAGCACTTTTTACAGTGGGTTCCAGCCAGACCAAAAGGCAGAACCCCGGGTACATCGCCGGACACACAAATTAGGCGAAACAGACAGAAACCCAGGCAGCACCGCACCAGTGGCAAACCACCAAGACATCAGGCAACAGCCCAGAAGCAAAAACGCCCACCGGGCCCACGGTCGTAATTACTACTTCGACCCACAGCCCGCTACACTCCGCTTTTCGAGGCTTGGCTGTGCCCTTGAGGGCGTCTGAGGCGCTTCTGATGGGTTCACCCCTGGATGTCGTATGGTGAGGCCCGAAATGGTTCCCTCTATTTCTCTTTGATTCGCCCGGGCTTGACACCTTAACTTCTTACTGATGGGGGCTATGCTAAATCCTTCGCAAATCCCCATACAGCCCCATACGACAAGGTTTAGTCCTGCGGGAAATTGTAGATGGAGGCTGATGGAGGCGTTCCGCACGAAGCTGAAAATAGGCAGAAACCAGCATCGTTTTGGTCCCTGTGACGGCGATAGACGGCCATAGACTTCTGGAACATTGGGCCCCAAACGATCGCGCATGAAGTGCTGTAGGGAAACCTAAGCTGAATGGCCAAAATAAAGCTGAAAAATGCTGAAAATAGTTGGGTCCCTGCGACATTCCCAGACTCGCCCAGATACACGGTTTCAAGCCCGTTGACTCGTTGCTCATCACGTGTTATCAGATACGGCCGAGCGGGGAGCCGAGCGATGTGTCAACAGAAACTGTCATAGCGACGACCCAACTGGGTTGATATTTCAATCCAAGTGCCCAGCTGGGTTGATATATCATTCCAATTGCTGAAAGGTGGACCGTGCATTGCTGGCCTTGGAAACACCCGCCATTAGGCGCCATTCACATATGATGGCGAGAATGTGAATCTGATAAGTTATGACCTAAATGAAGTCTGGCTTCTGTTCATATACTGTTCATATACAACGTTGAATATCGGGTACGCTGAATCTCAACATCAAGTGAGCTTGAATGCCGCAAAAATTGCAATTGAAGCTGAAATTTAAAGATACTGAAGCCTATATATGCGTCGTATCTTGCCAAGCCGTCGCACGCAATGTACTGAGGGCACCTACAACATGTTCGACGTCACCCGCAAAGCATTGTAGTCTTTCCAAACTGATAACGGCTATGCAATTTTGCGCTGTTTGGGAGATGAGCGCTGCTAGTGGCCCCGTCCGTCAAATGGCCTTGCGCCGCCATATAATGGGTCAAGCGCAGAGTTCATGGACGTTGCCGCCAGGTATAATAAAGCAAGGATTGCAGTAGCTCCAAGAACGATGAATTATTTTCGTGTGATCCTCCGCTATCAGAACCCGTCTGTCGAGTAAAACACTAGTGAAACACTGGGCTTCTAATTCACAATATGGGTTAGGCTTGTATCAAGAACTGGTCAACTTTCGTTGCTTAAGACCCAAATTCCCTTGGAGGGACGACGGCATTCCGTATTTTTGACTCAAGGCAGATTACATGTGAACGCGTCTCGAATATGTGATTCACTGTGACTATCTTTATGCACAGCTTCAACTTCAGACTCTAAAACATTTCGGCGTCATATGTGAATGACGCCTTACGACTCGACGCACGTGCCGCTGGGCATCGCCATTTGTCCGTAGCTGCTGGTCTCAATACAATTTTCCGTTGGGAATTTTCTGCGCAGCTTTCGGTTGACTTCTTGGGCTGCAGCGATGGAATCCAGGCCGCCTGGATGTGCCCGTGGCACCCATTCCTGTATCTGTTACGGCACCACCGCGCGTTCAGATGTTAGATGGGTGCCTTCAACTCTTGGAACCTTGAGACGCTGGGCCGTTAGAAGATCGACTATCTAGTTTGCTGGCCCATTGCCGGATGACGCATTTGCGGGTACAGATTTACTGGCGAAAGAGCTCGAAGGGCGATCGGGTCTACCATCCGGCCCGGGGTTAAAGAGGAGACTAGCGATGCCGACTTGTGGTCACAGCCTTCGCCGCCGCATGCCAGGCTTCTAAACGTGCGGCGAACCAGTTGGGCTCGCGCACACACGCAGACCTCTAACAGCATCTCGGCAGCGTTAAATGAAGCCAAGGACTTTATTTTCTGTTGTTGGTGTAAGTTATTGCGGCGGCGGATGACCTCGGGTGCGGGGTAACCTATTTCATGGTGCATGGCCCCCCTCGTCCCGCTGCGGAACGTCAACAACAACCGAACCGAACCAACCCGGCAACAGCACAAACAGTAGCGGCAGGCACGCACCATGAACCGAAGCACCGGCATGGTATACCAACTCGCGAGTAATTATCACATGTAAATGTTGCTGCCAGGCAACAGTTTTTCTGTAAGCGCCAGGTGCGTAGAAGGTACCAGGTGCGTTGCGCCACACTACCTGCGGCTCTGAAGCGCCATCAGGGCCTCCTTCCAGGGTCCATCGGTCGTCAATTTCGCCGCCCATGCAATGCACATCCCAACCACGTATGCACTGTGTCCCGAACACACTACATACCAACCAACGTTTCCCAGCTCCTCCGCCGCTCTCTCTCTCTCCATCGCCAGCACCGCCAGCGCGCCTCGACTGGCAGCGCCGCACACCCGCACCCGCACCGCGGCCCCCGCGGCTACCAGCAGCCGCACTACGCTGCAAGCACTAGCTCACCGCCGTCTTCCCTGTAGATGCCATCACACATCTGCGACGGTAACTACCCAGGCATCACACAAAACCACTGCCAGCTAAACCCGGGCTCGATCCAGGGTTCCCGAAGACCTCCCGCTTCGCAGCAAGCGTCGCCTTCCCCTCTCATCCCAGCTATGCGAGCTGCCCCGGGTCGCCTATCCCCCCACCCCCTGGCCCCCCGACCCGTGGGTCATCATGCCATGCTGGCCACCGCCTCGCCCACCAGGCAGGAGCGGAAGGCCTCCTCGAAATCCTCCCGCTGCAGGTACTTTCCGATGAACACCATCTTGCAGCAGCGCTTCTCGCCCGGCAGCCAGGTGCGGTCGGGTATGCCCTCAAACACCTGGTGCACCCCCTGTGAACCACACCACACCACGCCACACATGTTGTTTTTGACGACGGTTTCGGTAGTGGATGGACGTGTAATGCTTCCATGCTTTGTTGGTTTAATATACCAATGGACAGGACAGGACGCCTCAGGACATGAGGGAGGCGGAGGGACTAAGCGGAGGTCAATGCAGCGGGAGCTGAGCGAAGCAAGACAGGGCGGCAGGGCGTACGACGATACACAACGGGATCCACCTCGCCCCGCATACCTCCGTTGCCAACCTGGATAACCCCTGCCGTACACCCCCGACGCGCCGCAACCCCTGCCGTACACCCACCTGGTACACGAAGCGGAACTCAGATCCCGCGATGGCCAGGATGCCCTTCATCCGGTAGATGTCCTCGGCGCGGGCCTCCAGCAGGAAGCCCAGAGAGTAGTTGACCTGTACGGCGGCGACCGTTGGGGTCGGTTGCGGAAGTCGGTTGGGCACATGGGTACGGCGGCTTCATAGGCCCCAGTGCTGACTGGGCGCTCCAGGTAATCCCCGGTCGCCGAGACTGTGCCCCCGACAAGCAACCCCACGACCCTACGCACAGACATGTGGTGCGCGGCCGCCGACGCACAGCTGCAAGGTCTCAGCACGCCTCTGCCATTTGTCAGCCACAGCCACGACACCCCTCGCCTCACCCCCCTGCTCCCTCTACTCCAGTGGTTTTCCCTCCTCCTCTCTTTACGCCGTTTGCCCTTGGTTTTCTCGCTGCCCTCCCGCCGCCCTCTCGCCCTCCCTCTCGCTGCCCTCTCGCCCTCCCTCTTCTGCCCTCTCGCCCTCCCTCTTCTGCTCGCCTTGTCAATGTCCATCTCTCCATCAAACTGCAGGCTGACGGACGTGACCCGGTCGTCATGGGTGGGCTTGGCCTCCGCCTCGTGTTTGTGGCTCTCGTGCCCGCAGTTGGTTCCGGAGCAGTCGTGGTCCTGGTCGTGGTCGTGGGCATGCGCGTGCGCGTGATCATGGTCGTGGTCGTGAGCATGCGCATGAGCATGCTCATGCTCATGGGCGTGGTCGTGTTTGTGGCTCTCGTGCTCGCACTTGGCGCCGCTATGGGGGGGGGGCAGGTGGCGAGAGGCGGGCGGAAAGGGGTGGAGAGGAGGGGGGTGAGGGACGGCCGTGGAGGACGGGGAGCGGCGAGTGAGGGCGGGGGGAGGACACACGACTATACGCAACTCTCTCCCGCCGGGACGACTCCCGCCTCTTAGCAAGCGGTTAATAAGCTCTTGTGCCTGTCAGCACGACAGCCGCAAGCCTGGCAGCCAGCGCCCTACCTGCAGTCGTGGTCATGGTCATGGTGGTGGTCATGGTCATGGTGGTGGTCATGGTCGTGGTCGTGGCCCTCCAGAGTCAGGTTCAGCTGCGGCAAAGGGAAGCGGGGATGAGATGGACGGAGAGTGGGAGGCAAGGTGAGGTTGCGGTGCGGGGGACCAGCCGTGGGGACACGCGTACCGACTTCGACCCCAGCCCCCAGCATCCCATACACACCAACCCCGCCCAACCCGCAGCCCCGCAGGCAGTCTCAGCCCTCCCTGGATCGTTCCCGTGGGGACCCTGACTGGACCCGTGCCCGTACCCCAGCACCGCCCCTCCCTGGATCCGTTCCCCAATACGGCTCCTCCGAAACCCGCCATCGCACCTGCTTCTCCACATTGGACAGGTCGTAGCCGCCCACCCCCAGCACGTAGTCGATCGCGACCTGTACGGCAGCCATAGCAGCTTAGCGGGGCATCCAGTAGGCACACCAGAGATGCAAGTCCGCACCCCCCCGGGCCGCGAGGTCCGCACCCCGGGTGTTTTTGTCGGAGCCCCTGGTGGATTCCGCCCCATGGCAACGACACGGCACTGCACGCCCCTCAAAGTCACGTCCCTGCGTCTGCCCCGGCCCCTACCCAGCTAGCCCCGCCCCTACCCACCTGCCCCCCCCCTCCCTACCCGGTTTTTACAATCCCCCCCCTTCCCTACCCACCTGCCCCCCCCTTCCCTACCCACCTGCCCCCCCCTTCCCTACCCACCTGGCTGCGCTGGGCGCCTTTGAATGGCGCCATCGCGTTGACCGCCCTCAGCCGGGACTCCAGGGAGGTCAGGTCGGCGGGGCTGACCTGGAGGCGGCGGGTGTGTATGTGTGTGTATTTGAAGGGGGCAGGGGTGCATTGTTGGGAAAGGCGTTGTTGAGAAGGGGATGACACGACAGAGATTGGTTGCTGTGCGAGGCTCTGCTTCCCCCTGGTCCCTCAACCCCTCGTCCTCATCTCGGCCCCCGCACCTCGCCGAGCTCCCAAAGCACGGTCCTGTCTCCTCCACGCAACACCCGTTCATGGGCTAGGTGCCGACCCATGGGTTTCCTCTCACCCCGCCCCCGGCCCGCCTAGCCAGTTTTTTCGGGCATCCACGGGTCTTCCTCGAACCCCCGCCTAGCCTCGCTCCTCACCGCCCTCCTCGCCCCACCCACCAGGTCTGTCTTGTTGATGATGACCCGGTCCGCGTACGCCACCTGCTCCACCGCCTCGTTCACCTTCTCCGGGTCGTCCTCCTTGCGGTCCAGGTGGCGACTGCGGCCCGCACGGGGAGAGAGAGAGAGAGAGAGACGGAGGGATCAATAGGTGGATCAATGCATGGACGGACGGTCCCCTCCAGGCGGCCTGGTTACCCCCTCCCCTACTGACGTGTCTTGACGCATGACCCGCACCACAACCATCACCGACGGCTTCCTCCCCCCCCGGCCCCCGCCCCCCGGCGCCGCGGCCAACATGTCGTACCCGGCTTGCATCGCTGGCCCCCCCCGTCTCCCGACTCCAAACCCTAAAACCCTACGCCCCCCCGCCCCCGCTGCTGCCCCTCACATGACGTTCAGTGCGTCCACCACGGTGACGACGCCGTCCAGCTTGACTCGTGAGGGCAGGTCCGGGTCGGCGTAGAAGGAAGTGATGATGGGGGCGGGGTTGGCCAGGCCTAGGTGCACGGGTGCACGTGCAGGAGAGGGGGGGGGGGTGAGAGGATAGCCCTTGGGGGGGTGAGGCACTTGGGCGGTGCGGGAAGGAGCGGGACAGGTGCGGGGGCTGTAGGTGCTTGCGAGGAGCGGGAGGCTCTGGTCCTGGCAGGTGCGATGACGTTCGAGGGGGAGGTTGCAGCCCCGGCTAGTGGAGTGGGAAGTAGCCGCCAGGCGACAAGGCAGAGACCACGAATGCCGGTGTGGTAGTGGGTGCCGGTTGGCTAGGAGGGCGGCACGTGACCCACGGGTCGCGCACACGCACGGCACTGCCACGGCGGGCTGCCCGTACGGCCCCAAGCCGCCCCACTGACCCGTCGTCTCGATAATGATGTGGTCGAAGTCCTTGCGGCGGTCGTACTGCAGGCGTACGGGAGAGAGGGGAGGAGCCGGTTCGGTGCAAGGTGCAGGTCCCTTTCATGCGCCCCCCCGCGAAACTCGGGCTACGGCCCCTGCTGCGGCCCCTGCTGCGGGCCCTGCTGCGGCTCCTGCAGCAGCTCAAGCTGACCCGTGGGTCCGGCCCACTGCCATCGCCAACAGAGCCGAGTGCTTTGCCCACTCCCTCCTTTCCACCATGCTTGCACCCACTTCCCAATCCTGCCCCGTCCCCTCATCGAACCCCCCCCCCTCATCGAACCCCCCCCCCTCTCCCTCCCTGCCCCTCTCCTCCCCCGCCCCTCTCCCCCCCTGCCCCTGTCCTCCCCCCCTGCCCCTCTCCCCCCTGCTTCCGCACCAGGTTGTTGAGCGCCTTGATGAGGTCTCCGCGGACCGTGCAGCACAGGCAGCCTGAGGGGGGTTCGAGGAAGACCCGTGGATGCCCGAAAAAGGGAAGGGGGGGAGGGGGGGGTGCGGGCGGGTGAGCGCGACAGCATACCTCCCGCCCCTGCTGTGGCGGGTCGGGGGGGGCGGACCCCTCCCCCTCGCCCTCACGTGGGGGAGCGGACCCCTTCCCCCTTCCTCGCGACCCTACGACATCGGTAGGCGCGGGAGGGGCAACCGAGCCGGAGGAGGGCTGCTGGGGGCGTGGCGGTAGCCTTCTCCAACCCCTCCCCCCTCTTCGTGGTTTTCTCCGTCAGCCCCTCTTCGCCGGTCCCCTCGTCAGCCCCCTCTTCGCCGGTTCCCTCGTCAGCCCCCTCTTCGCCGGTTCCCTCGTCAGCCCCCTCTTCGCCGGTTCCCTCGTCAGCCCCCTCTTCGCCGGTTCCCTCGTCAGCCCCCTCTTCGCCGGTTCCCTCGTCAGCCCCCTCTTCGCCGGTTCCCTCGTCAGCCCCTCTTCGCCGGTTCCCTCGTCAGCCCCCTCTTCGCCGCTTCCCTCGTCAGCCCCTCTTCGCCGGTTCCCTCGTCTTCCCCCCTGGCGGGCGGACGGGCCTCACCGTTAGCCAGCGTCGTGACCGTGTCGCTGCTGCCCTCCATGAGCGCCACCTGGTTGACCACAAGGCTGCTGTCGATGTCGATCTCGCCAAACTGCACACGGCGGGGGGGAATGGAGGCGTAGAGGGGAGGCGAGGGGAGGCGAGCGGAGGGGAGGTTATGGCGGTGAACCCACGGACTCTTCGGCGTCGTCAAGGCTTCATGAGCTTGTGAGCTGGTTGCTGGTGGTTGCGTGCGGGTACCGGTTTCGGTCCTCTGGTACCGGCCTGTCCTTGCCCTTGGCCCGGGTGGACGCCGCCACTTGATGTACGACATCCCTTGCCAGCGACCCCCCCCCCGGAAGGGGGGTCTCGCATCCACGGGTCTTCCTCGAAACCCTCCGGAGGCTTGACAGCACTATGAATGACAGTGGTTGACTCTGCCACGCCCGCCCATGGTCTGACGCGGGGCCTTGACCCAGCTGGGCCGCCACCATCGCCTCGTACCGCCCAGGAATACCCCCCCCCTGGAGCAGGGGAGCCCTCTCCGCAGCACAGGTGGAGCAGCCTCCCCCGCGCCCGCCCCTGGCTTCCTTGCTGCCCCCCGCCGTACAGCCCTCCAGCTGCCGGCCGCGCCCCGAGCAGCTAGACCGGATTCCAGATACACGACCCTCCCTGGCGCCTTAGCCCAGATCCTTTCGCTAATTGCTTGTTTGACCAGGAGGCCCACGCCTGCATATGCCGTACGCCCGTACCTCATTTTCGATGATGGCGATCCGCTTGCCGTGCTCCTTGGAGGTCAGGATGTGGTTCAGCAGGGTGGTTTTGCCACTGCCCAGGAAGCCGGTGATGACCTGGTGGCGGCGGAAAAGGGGAGGATCCAGGGAGGACGAGGAGCTGGACGGACGAGCAAAGCACGCAAAACGTCGCACGCTCAGCACGACCCACGGGGCACTACTGGTAGCCCTTGAGAACTATTCTATCGCATGCTTGCTTACGCTACGCGTTGAATTAGGCGACGTCTCTCGTTATTGCCCTTCCCCCCGTCGGAGGATTTGGGATTGTGGACTGGAAATGCCCCCAGCGCCCGTGTTCGGGATGGGATGCAAGGCGACTTCGGACCGTGGGAAATTGCATGGAAAGCCTAAGCTGGGTAGTGAATGGTCGCAGGCGGGCTTGCTGCACTTTCGGGCCGCCGCGAGCTCACCGTAACCGGCACCCGTTCGTCCTTGGCAACCTCCGCGGTGCCGCCGCTGGCAGTTTGGGCCGCAACGCTGCGCGTTTGCTGCCGACGGATGATGCTGGCAGTCGCTGACGCACCGCTGCGTGGAGATGTGCATACAGCGAGAGCTGCCGGCGATAGGGCCTGCACCCGCTGTGTCCGAGAGCATACTGCTGGGGCAGGCTGCCATTGCTTTGCAGCCGTCCGACAGCACAGGCGACCGGCGCGGAGGATAGTGGCCGGCATTGTGGTAGGCTCTAGAAATCCTGCTGTGTACCCAACTGTAAAAGTAATTGATCAACTAGTTGCAATTGACACGCTTTACTCTTGCAAGTCAGCAGAGTGGACAATTGTGCACATGCAAGATGCAATTCCTATCAATCGTGGGGCCGGGCACTTGGACGATAATGCCGTCCCTTCTGACAGAACTCGATAGACCAGCACACAAGAATACCTTAAAAAGGAATACACATTGCAAAGGACTGCTGCGACGTTGTCGTCCAAACGCACTTCCCCCATTGGTCAGCAACGTTTGTCCTTAAGAGCTTCCGCAGCTCCTGAGGTTTCTTGGGATGCCCTTGCAGCAGTACTAGACTCTTTCAGCACCCTCACGGCCTGGAAGTCGGACAAGACACGCGGCCACCAGTTGAGCAGTACAGGGTCTGGAATTGGCTCTGCCGGCTATTGGTCCGGCAGAAGTCCCCAGAAGCGTGTTTCATTTCGTCAACATCTTGGACGAGACTGAGCAGAAGCCTGTTTTGAGGGCCGACGCGGGACGAGCGTGTGACGAGGTCGTCCCACGAGGTCGAGCGTTGTCCCTAGTTTCTGCGATGAACGGAGGCAAGTGCCGGCTACCTCACTAAATGTGAAAGACCAGCCCTGTGCGGATGAATCGTCGGTATGCGAAGCCTATCCTGTCGGGGCCGGTCGCCTGTTCGACCGGTTTGGTCCACTAAGTCCCATGATGCCCGAACGACGATGCACGTCGGCTCTGTGTAAATTCCATCAACTCACTCCATGCTCCACCCTACCGCAGAACACGCTCGTTCGGAAGCGGAGGCCTACGACAATGCTGCTGCTGCATTGGCCGCGGCAGTTGCTAATCTTCCAGAAAGCGGGCATCACCATATGATGGCGCTCAAAGCGCAGGCAGAGCAGGACGCGGACGCGGACGCCGACCAGGACTTCGGTACAGCGGATGGCCAAACCCAAGCGCGAAAACCCAGGAAGCTGCGCAAGCCCAACGATGTAGCACGCTGTCAAGTGAGCACCTCTCGCGTCCGCGTGTCTCCTGACGTTCTATGTACCTCGGCCCCATGCCCCCCCGGGGCGCACGCCACGCGGGGTCGCTACAACTTATACAGATGCCCGCACCTGCGCCATTGCTTCAGTGAGACAAGGCTGTGGCTGGTGCTGACCGCATGAGGCACTGGGCCGCGGTATCAGGGACGGCATGGGGTAGGGGCGAGGGCGTCACACCGAAAACGCAAAACCCACCGCAAAACCCTGAAAGCTCCCCCCCCTTGTTGCCGCTCCTGTTGTCGCTCCTGTCCCCCGTGGCTGCAGGTCGACGGTAGGTGGTTGTCATCCCTCCCTGGAGGGTCCCTGGAGGGTGGGGGCCTAGGGAGAAGGAATGCGGCGGCAGGGGCGCAGCACGAACCGGAACGCGGAGCGGCAGCAGCAGTAGCGGCAGCAGCAGTAGCGGCAGCAGCAGTAGCGGCAGACGCAGTAGCGGCAGACGCAGCAGTAGCAGCGGCAGCAGTAGCGGCAGACGCAGCAGTAGCAGCAGTAGCGGCAGCAGCGGCTCTCTGAGGACCTGGGTGAAAACCCAAGCGCCCCAGGCGGCCGGCGCCCGCTACCCGCCTCTGCCTGACCTAGCACACCAGGGGAGGCCAGGCAGCAGCACCGCAAGAGGCCGCCGCGACGCGGCCACCGGGAGGCTCCAGGGGGGGTGTGCAAGGAAAACCCTGGGGGGGGCCTGGACGCATCTGGTAGCTCCGTCCCTTTTTAGGGTTTACCACCCACGGTCCTAGGACCCGTATGGGCAGCAAGTGATGTCACGCGTGGCGCTGTGCGGTTTCGCGCGCTATACTCTCGCCGCAGTCCCGTCCCTGGTCTCCCCCCACTGGTCTCCCCCACTGTTCCACCCCACCCCCCCAGGCTGCGGTCGAGACCTCAGCGACGCCAAGCTCTACCTTCGTCGCTACTCCGTGTGTGAGCCGCACTTCAAGGCGGAATGGGTGATGCTCAGCGGCGGCCGCTACCGCTTCTGCCAGCAGTGCAACAAGTTCCAGCCGCTCGACAACTTTGCAGGCAACAGAAGGCAGGGAGGGGCGGAGGGGAGGGGAACCCCCTGGTTGGGAGGGGAGGGGTTAAAGGGCATGTTGGCTTGCGCTGGAAAATTGGGAGTCAGAGGGGTGCGAGAAGAGGAAAACCCGTGGGAGTCGGGTGGAGGAGGGAGCGGATTAGGCGCTGGCGGGTGGCCTTCGGGGGGGTGGTACGGGCGGGGGCGGCAATTCGTGGAACCCGTGTGGTCGTGTGGGCCCTGTACCTGTACGGCGCCACCTGACCGCGTCTGGGTGTGTGTGTGTATGTGCTTGTGTGTATATGTCGCGCAGGAGTTGTAAGACCCGGAGCGAGGACCGCAACCTGCGTCGCCGGAAGCAGCGCACCGACGAGCGGGCGATGGCCGGCGACGAGGCGGACGGCATGGCGGGCCGGCTGCTCAAGGGAGGGCACCACCTGGGCGGCCTGGCGCTGCCCAGCCGCGCAGCGCTGGTGAGCGGGGACGACCCGCGGGTCGCAGCTTCCGCGCGCTGGGGGCCCCTCCCTGTCTCCTGGCCTACACCCACAAGCTGAAACACACACACACACACCCCAGCATCCTCCTCGCTCTCTCTCTCTCCACTGCTAACACCGCCACTGACAATGCACCGCCGCCGCCTAACCGCGCAGGGCGACAACGGCATGCTGCGGCAGCTAGGCAACGACCCCAACGACCCCAACAACCAACTGGCAGCGGCTCAGTACGCCAACCAGGTGCAGCAGCTGCTGCTGGCGGGCGGCGGCGTGGGCGGCGGTGGCCTGGGCGGGCAGGTCCAGGTCCAGCTGCCCCCGGGGATGGACCTCTCAGCGCTGGTCAGTAGGGAGTCAGTGAGGCCGCCAATGGTGGTGGTTTGGGGGGTCAGGGTAATTTGGGATTCGGGGGTTTTAAGGCAATTTGGGGTTTTCTCGGGGGTTAAGGCAACCGGGGAATCGACAAACAGTCCGCAGCCCATGTCTTTTCGCAACCTGCTAACGTCCCTAGTCGTGGCAGCACTAACTTCTTGGCGCCGTTCGTGTGTGCTTCGCGCCCCTTTGTCCGCTGGCTTGATCAACGTCCGCAGGGGGGCCTGGGTGGCGCGTCCCAAAATGCCAATGCGCTGTCGCTTCTAACCGCCGCGGCCAACGGTGCCAACCGCTGCAACGCGGGCCCGCTCGGCTCCCTAACCGACACCTCTGGGGGCAGCATGCTGCAGCAGCTGCAGCTGGCGCACCTAGCGTCGGCGCTGTCCAAGGGCGGCGGCGGCGGCATCGCCCACGGCGCGATCAACGGTGTCGGCGGCGGCATGGGCGGCGGCGGACCCGGTAGCTTGGCGGCGGCGCTGGGCGGCATGGGCATGGGCATGGGGCTTAACGGCGGCAACGGCGGTCTGGGCGGGGGACTTCACGGCGGAAACCTGCAGCAGCAGCTGCTGCTGCAGCAGGCGGCGACGGCGGCTGGCGGCGGCGGCGGTGGTAACATGGGAAACATGGGAGCCTTGTCCGACGCGGCGGGCTTCGGAGGAAACCTGGTGAGCCGGAGGCGGTGGGATCGTGGGTCGCACTGGCCGCTCCCCTAGTCCCGTGTCCTCCACCATATACACACACACATATACACATACACACACACCCCGAGTATTTATAAAACACACCCCGAGTGACCTACCCGGTGCTGTACTGTCAAGGGGGCTAGGCGCCGCCTCCGCCCTAAAACGGCATTCTAATCTTGGCCAACCCCGGTGCCCCTGATTGTGCCCCCGCGCCTCCCCCCTACCCGCCCCTCCCCGCTACCCGCCCCTACCCCCTACCCGCCCTGATGCCCGCCCTGATGCCCCCCCCTGATGCCCTACTGCCCACAGGACCTACAGAGCCTCATGGCGCAGCAGCTGCTGCAACAGACCGCTACGGCGGGGCAGGGCGGCCCATGTGAGGCGGGGTGGTTGGGCGGTTGTGGTTGCGGTTGGGTGGTGTGGTTGGTGCCGCGTCGGTTGGGGTCGGGGATCCGATGCGGCGTCACTCGCGAGGTGCGGCGCGGGCGTTGACTCCGCCGTCACCTCCACCTTACACTGGGCGCGGAGCTGGGTGCGGGCTGGCAGGGGCTGGAAGGTGCTGCCATGATCGCCTTTGAAGGAGAATGGCGGGCGAGTGGTGGGGCGGCCGGGAGTTACCTTATCGCAGTCCACTTGACTCCACTCGGCTCAGGTGCCGTGAACGACGTCCGGGAGTCTGAATTTGCGACTCCTGCAATCCGGGTTTCCTCCTCCTGGCTCCTGACAGCCCCCCCCCCTTGCTCTCCTCCGCAGTGCTGCTGCTGCACAACCAGAACGTCATGCTGCTCAGCCTGGACCAGCTGGGGTTGCTGCAGCAGCAGGGGGGCAAGTAACGCCAGAGAGGAGAGGGCGGCCAGCTGCCCAGCCACGGTGCCAGCCACCAGCCTTCAGGGGGAAGGGAGGGAGGGATGCGTACAGGTTGGGGGCGTGGATGGAGGGTTTACACGAGTGTGCGGGGGAGGTGGTTGAAGAGGGACCTGGGCCTTTTGCATGACCCACGGATCCCGCCGCCGCTAGGCACGTGGCGGTTTGTCGTCCAACTGACTTGCCAAGGGGATCGTACCGGATCCTCTCTATCCTCTCCCGGGACGGGACGGGAATAACCGAATTCTGCGGGCGCTGCGTTCTGTGGCCCTGGCGCCTCGCTGGCCTGTGGATTCTGTAATGACTGGCGGGGCGTCAGCCGCAGCTCGTGGCTTGGTTTCGGAGGATGGTTCCGGAGGAGGAGCACACTAGGCGTAGTGAGCCCTCATCACTGGAGAAACGGCGCCGGCGGTACGGTGGTGGTGGGTGGTGGTGGAGACACCACCGTGCGTCGATGGGGACGCAGACGCCGTACGGCGACACACGGGGAGTGCACGTATGACGGGGTTTGGGGGGCTCTGCGCAAGCGCGGCGGCATGAGGTCTGTGCGTTGTTGCTTGGCCGTGCATAAGCATGTTGAGAGTGGCCGGCATGGAGGGCATGAGAGGGGGCGGCCGCGGAGTGGCGGCCGGCGGCGGCGGGTGTGAGGGAGGGGGGCTGTGGAGCGAGGCCCACCTTGCGCGGCGTTGCCGGAGCGCCGGAGGTTGTACGACATCCCTTCGTACGGCGCACCGTCACCGGGTGCTGGCGCCGCGCGGTGTGGGTTTCACCATATTGGAGGAGGAAGGGGGGGGCTCGGAAGGGATGCGCGCATCCTGTTTATCGTACTGTGGTATACTTTTTTGGAGGGCTGGTTTCTATTGCCCCCGGTGTCAGGGGCGGGGTTCCTGACTTGAGGGGCTGCTCGGGGCCTGGAAGGCCGTGTGGCTGGCTTCCGTGTCATGTGTGAAGCTATGTTCTCCTAGCTTTTTTTACAAAGTACAAAAAGGTGGCGGGGCGGGATACAGGGGCAGCCATTTTGGCAGGAGGGATGGCGGCAGCTGTGTTTTTTGCAGCTCGCGGCCGCCCTGCCATTGCCGCCTGTGGACAAGAGAGTCTTAGGGGCTAGGACGAGTTCCCGCCCGCTGGCCTGTTCCAGCTGGCCTGTGCTGGCAGCGATTTGCCGGCGCTATGTGGGGCTGGCTGGGAGTCTGGGCACGGCATTCCTTTTACTCTGCCCGCCCACCGATGGAGCGGTCCAGCCTCCTTCGTTGCGGGCGGGGCCGCTGAGGTTCGTGACGCGGGGCTGCCGAACAAGGGCGGAGGCGCAGGAGTCCGCGACCTCGCTCCGACCCTTGGGTCGGCACTCCCACATCTCGGCCGCCCCGTCCGTGTGTCGTCTGCGCCTCCAGCGCGCTCTCCTGACCGCCAGCACACCACCACCACGAGCTGACCGCCAGGCGGTGGGTGGATGTGTGTGTGTATGATGCGGGCGAGGGGGTGGGCGCGAGTGGGTTAGGCCAGGCTGAAGGTAGGAGGCTGGGCAAGGGCTCCCCATGATAGGGTGAGAGGGGTGGGCTTACCTCACTCGCTGGTGGTGGTGTTGGTGTGGTACTCGACGTGGATGGGGAAAGAGGTATCTGCTAAGTATATAGCGTGTGGTGTTGGTGCCTCGCAACCACGACGGGAGGAGCGATGACCCAGTCAGCGTCGTGAGACGGCGCAGCGGGTAAAGTAGTTGGACGACAACCGGTTGTTCTTAAACCCGACGATGCGGTTTGGTGTAGTTTGGTTCGTGGATTCCACCCAAACGCAACGCTTCGCATGGCTCTGCCCATGGTCAAATAATTGTAAATATTTGTGGTGTTCAGCGAGGTACTGGGCTCTGCTGCCACACTTGGAAGACTCTTAAGAGCCATTTGGAAGGCTCTGGACACAGCGACCCTGCAGCCACCGCAATGTTTACAGCGCTGTCAGATTCGCCCCGACGTGACGTCTTGGCGCCCAGAGAGCCGTGTGGCTTCCCGTCGCGCCAGCCGGAGCATCGGTCGAGGTTAAAGCACTAAGACCCCGGAGTTATGTACGACACCTCCCAAAAGAAGTCGTATGGCCGGTAGCTGCACGACGCAGCTCGCGCCAGTTGTTCGTTTGATGCAAACCAGCGACCCAATCACAGCACTCGGCTCTGCGTGCTGCTGTTGCTGCTTAAAACCAAAGCCAAAAGCACAACGACAGCGTGAGAGAAAAAATGATTCCAAGGCGGCGATCGAGCCAAGGCGGCATTGGCCAAACGGCGCCATCTGTGGAGGAGCTTTCTTGGCCAATCGCTCAAGAGGCCAATCGCGCCGTTATTGCTCGAGGGAGGGCTCCCGACACACAGCCAGCCACGGGCGTCATCAATTTGCACGCCCGCCCGCTGTGCACCGCTCCTCCTCCTCCTCCTCCTCCTCCTCCTCCTGTGTATGCCCTCCCGATCAGTCCCCCATAGCCTACCCAAAACCAGCCGCCCCACCCAATTCAGGTTGGCGTTAGAACCCCTCCCCCTCCGCCCCTCCGCCACTCCTCCCCCCTGCCCGTTTCTCCTGCATGCACGGGCTTTACTTGCAACCTCCCCGACCATACGCCGACCATCCCCCCGACAGGGGGGAAGAAGCGGCGGGGACACAAATGCCATATGCAGATTGCCGCAGGCAGGCCTGACGAGCTCACAGCTTGGCAGCCGCAGGGGGCCCCGCCGACAGCTTCCTCCCCGTCTTCGCCGCCTCCAGCAGGTAGTCGCATGGCTTGAAGAAGCCGGCGTGCTGGGGCACCATGGCGGCGAACTGCTGCAGCCGGGCCACTATGCGGGGCGCACCCACCAGGTCCGCCCAGAAGATGAGGCCGCCCTGAGGGGAGGGGGGAGGGGGGAAAGAGGAGAAGACCCGGTTATACGATGTAGGAATTAGCCGGAGGGCAGAAACCAGCCGGAGGGGGGTCACGTAAAATAACCGGTAACTCGACACGGGAAGTGTAGCTGGTGCATTGCCGGAGGGGCGGGGGGTAAAGGATAATCCGCAAATCCACGGCCAACAAATCAAGGGCGATGAAGGGGGGGCAAGGAGGGGAGGAGTCAGGAGGCGATTGAGGGAGACACATGGCGGTAACCAATTATGTGGTTAGGTAGTTGGGTAGGATTGTGGTGGTGTGGACACCCCCCCATTTCAACCGCTGCAACCCCTTCCCCAGCAGCCCACCTTGACCGCGGGGAAGCCCATCGCCATGACAGACGCCACGTCCATGTCCGCCGCCTTGTCCACGATGCCCTCCGCCACCACCCGGCAGCCCTCGTTGACCACTGCGCGGACGACGGGCGAAGTAGGGGGCAGCAGCGGGGGGTGATGCAGCAGGGGCCGGTCAGTCAGCCAGCTCACGTAGCCCCGCTCTGACGGTGGAGACCCTACCCCGCACCTCGCACGCTGCAGTTCTCTGCCATCTGTCGCAACACTCGCCGGTGGCTCTCCCCCCAACCGGGCGGGCGCGCGTCCAGGTGTCCGAAACCTATGCACCAGCTACACTTCCCGTGTCGAGTAACCGGTTCTTTTGTGCAACCCCCTGGACACTCCTCCGCTTCCCCCCTCCCCTTCCGCGCTCTCTCCCCTTCCCCTCCAATATCGTCAACCGGGTCTTTTTCCGACCCTTCCCCTTCGCGCTTCCCCCTTCTCCTGGTTTGTCCCCCCCTCCTGGTTTCTCGGCCGTGGATTCGCGGGTTATCTTTTACCCACTCCCGGCTTGCTCACCGGGGAAGAAGATGAAGTCCAGGATGTCGGCGTCGCTGAGCGCGGGGGGCTTGGCGCCGTCCTTCACCAGCCCAGCCTCCTTGCGCGACTCAGCCAGCAGGGGGGCCAGCTCCGGGTCGGGGGAGGCCTTGCGGGTCTTGGCGTCGAACTGCGGGGGGGGCGGAAGGTTTGACGCCGGGGAGGCGGACGGAAGGTGAGGAGGCGGCGTCCTATACGGCTGGTGAGGAAGGTGAGAGGTGGCGCCGCATAGGGGTTTCGGTGCGGTGGTGATCACGGTGGGAAGGGGGGAGAGACCTCGAGCCTGTGACCGCACGGTCCGTACCCAGTGCGGGCAGAGCCGGGCGCACAACGAGCCACAACCGCACCCAAAGGCCCCACCCCACATCCTCACCCCGTACCGCCGCTCCTTGTAACCCCCACTCTCCTCCCCGGGGGTTTTTATGCCACCCCCGCCCCGCCGTCATTGCCACCATCTCCAGCTCCCACCACCACCACCACCACCACCATGCGCCACCCCACCCAGGCCTCCAGGCCGCCCCCCACCTTGTAGAATCCCTTGCCAGTCTTCTCCCCCAGCCGCTTGACCTCATTGAGCAGCGGGATGAGTCGGGACACGTACACGCGGTCAGAGAACGAGGTCACGAAGTTGGCGCCCACGTGGAGGCCGATGTCGGAGCCAACCAGGTCGTTGAGCCTGGGGACCGGGAGGGGGGGGAGTAAAAAACGGTTTGGGGAGAGGGGGGAGGGGGGAGGGGGAAGTTGAGGGAGGAAACCCGTTGGTCGAGGGAGGGGGGATGGGAAAGGGCGAGAGCGGCCGGAGGGCGGGGGGATCATGGCAGCCGGGGACGCTGGGTAGTGTGTGTGTATGTGTGTATGTGTGTATGTGTGTATGTGTGTATGTGTGTATGTGTGTATGTGTGTATGTGTGTATGTGTGTATGTGTGTTTTAAGTATGCTGAGCTGAGCCGCGAAGGAGACTGTGTATGTGTGTATGTGTGATAAAAGCCATGGCCGTGGGGATCATGGAGCATGGGAGACGTCCCGCCGAGAGCGCCGCGCCACGGTGTGTGGGCCACCCCGCCACTGCTGCTGACCTGACCTCCACCGCCACTGCTGCTCAGACACGGGCCCCCGGCCCCTGTCCCCACCCCCTCCCCCCCGCCCCACCCCCTCCCCCTCCCTCCGCTCCCTCTACTCCCTCTGCTCCCTCGCCCCCCTGTCCCCCCCCTGCCCCACCTGAAGGGCCCCATGGGCATGCCGAACTTGCCCGCCACGACTGCGTCCACCCGGTAGGGGTCCATGCCCAGATCGGCCAGCATCACCGCAGACATGGTGTAGGGGAAGAACACCTGTGTATGGAAGGGGGGAGAAGGGGGGGGCATAAAGGACCGGCGAGGGGGGGCGGTTCGGGGTTGCGGGTCCTGTTTCCCGTGGCACGCCCTCCTACCCCCTCCCGGGCCCCTCCTCGACCCCTCCCGGGCCCCTCCTCACCCGGTTGACGGCGAACCCTGTGCAGTTGCCCACCACCACGGGGGTCTTCTTGATGCGGGCAGACAACGCCAGGGTGTCCAGCAGGGCCTGGGGGGCAGGGGAGGGGGGCGGGGGGATTTCTCCATAGGGGCCGCACACCGCAAAATGTAACACCACACGACGACGACAACCCCCTCCTCCCCCCCGCCGTACAAACACACGCCTTCCCCCACCACCACACCCCTCGAACCCCCCACCACACCCTCCCTGGACCCACCTGCGCGCTGGTGCGGCTGGTGCGCACGATCTCGAGCAGCGGCATCACGTGTGCGGGCGAGAAGAAGTGCGCCCCCAGCAGCCGGGGCGCCGACTTGGCTCCCCCGCCCTCCATCTTGGCTCCCACGAGGTCGATGTCGATCGTAGAGGTGTTGGTGGACAGAATAGCATCCGGGCGGCAGGCCTTCTCAAGGTCTGGGGGTTGATATGGGGGTGGGGGTGCGGGTTTTTTTAGAAGACCCGGTTACACGACATAGGAGACGGAGGACTGAAACTAGCTGGCAAAAAGGTTTCGGGAAAAGGTTTCGGGCAGCCATTTTGAGCGTACATGCCGGTTGATTACGTTGGAAACGGAACGAGAGTAGTAGCGGGGGAAAATGATGTTGTTACTAGCCGGCGGCCGCTTACTACCCACGCGGTCGAGGCATCAGAGGATAGCGCAGAAAAGCGTGTTTGATTGATGAGACGAAACAATCGACAGCGAGTGGGGGTGACGAGGTGAGACGGGGCGTGCGCCACTCGCGACAAGGGCTGCTCCAGGGAGGGCCGGGAGTCAACGTCAAATCTTCCCCTCCGCCCCTATACCCCCCTTCCCTACACCCCCATCCCGGTTCCTCCTCGTCAACACGTTTCCGCTCTTCCGCCCTTCGCCGCCACAACGCTCGTTGCCGCAATGCAAAGGATGGGAGGGGGAGTTGTTGTGCGCGTCAGCAATGGTAGTACGACAGCACGTGGTCACGTGGTCCGTACCCGCGAAAATGCGTTGCTTGATTCCGATGTCCTCGATGGCCGCCTCGATCACCATGTCCGCCGCCCCGAAACCAGAGTAGTCCAGAGTGCCCTTGACACGACTCAGAGCCTGGGCGGCAGCGTCAGCACTCATGGCGCCCTTCTTCACCTGGGGGGAGAAACAAGTCCAGGAGGAGGGGTTACAATAAAAGAACCGGGGGGGGGGGGAGAGTTGACAAGTGGTGATGGAGGTGAAGGGTCAGAGACGTGGATGCCTTGGCCTGAGGACTGCCTCTCAACGTCGAGTTACTAACTACTACTAATTACCGCAAAATCGACATACAACCTCCCCTTCTTTTCCGCTGCTAAAAGCGCTCTCCCTGCAAAAGAGACACACCCATTTTCCGTGGCGTTCCACGGCTGGCTTATAAAAAACAACACGCGCCCCCTCCCTCGCACCCCCCTCCCCCCCCCCCGGGTCTTTCTCGAACCCTCCCCCCACTCTCCGCACCCTGCTCTGCAGGTTGGCCTTGATGCGTCCGATGCCCCCCTCCAGAAAGCCCTGGTTGACCTCCTTCAGGATCACGTCCACACCCGCCAGCACGAGCGCGGTTGCGATGCCGCTGCCCATCAGTCCGCCGCCCAGCACCGCCACGCAGCGCATGGGGCGGGGCTTGAGACCTGGGCAGGGAAGACACGGCGGCAGGGAGAACACGGCGGCAGGGAGGGCAGGGCGGCAGGGAGGGCAGGGCGGTGAGGTAGGGGAGACAGGGCAACAGGGAAGATAGGGCCGCAGGAAGGGTGGCGAGGTGGTGGGGGCGACAAGGTAGCAGGGACAGGGCGGCAGGGAGGGCGGCAGCGAGGTGGGGGGGAGTGATGGCGGCTCATGGCAGCACACCGCCAGAGGGCCGCAGCCCCCACAGCGTAGATTCGTATACACCAACTAATATACCCACCTGATCTGCGATGCGACACCCATGTTAAGTTAGCAGCCTGGCTAGCCATCTTCTGACTTCAGGACATCAGCACCCCCATTACATAAGGCCCACAACCTCCTCTGTAGTACCAACCTCCCCAGCCTCGCCCGGGCTTCTGCCCCACATCAGCAACTCCTTACATAAGGCCCACAACCTCCTCTGTAGTACCAACCTCCCCAGCCTCGCCCGGGCTTCTGCCCCACAACCCCAGGAACGTTTCCCTCCTCCTCCTACATCGTGTCCACGACTCTCCTCGCCATTTCCTCCCCCCCTTTCTCGGCTGCCCGCCCCCCTTCGGCTCTCCTAGCCAGTGCCGACCCACGGGTCATCCGCTCATACCCCTCCCCTCGCTCGCACTCACCCGGCACGTCCGTCACGCCCCGGACCTTCTTCGTGGACCGCTGCGCGAAGAAAATGTGCACCAGGGCCTTATGCGTGTCCAGGGAGGCCGCGGCGGCGAATGCGGCCCCCTCCGCCGCCAGCCCCGCGTCACCTCCGTGCTCGATGCCCGCCTGGATGGCATCCAGGCACAGCTGCGGGTGCCGCAGCCCCCGGGCCCGCCGGTTCGCCTCCGCGCGAGCCATGTCCACCATAGCCAGCGCCTCAGCCAGCGGGGGAAGCTTGTCTGAAGGGCGGGGCAGTGGGGTTTTGGGTTTTGGTGCGGCTGGGTTTTGGGTTTTGGGTTTTGGGGGTTTTGGGTTTTGGGGTTTGGGGTTTTGGTTGGGGTTTCGGTGCGGCTGGGTTTTAGGTTTTTGGCGCGAAGAAAAGAAATGTGCACCAGGGCCTTATGCGTGTCCAGGGACCCCTGGGCACGGGTAGCTAGCAGCGCCCCAGCGCCCAAGCCACGATCCCTCCCTTCCCCCCCTCCGTTTCCTACGTCGTGTAACCGGGTCTTCTCGCTCCCCCCCCCCCGTCCGCCTCACCCGTGCGGTACAGCGAGTACATCCGCGGCTTCCTGCCCTCCGCAATGTCCAGCGCCAGAGCCTTGGCGGCCGACAACAGCTGGTCGGCGGGGGCCAGGGCGTCCACCAGACCCAGCTTCACACCGGCCTGGGGGCAAGAGGGGGGGGTAGCGTAGGAACACGTGTCGGGTGGGTTGCAAGGAACACGTGTTGGGTGGGTGGGTGGGTGGTTGTGTGTCGGATCGACGCGCAGTTTGGGTCGGTGCGTTTCAACATGGTTCCACCCGTGTTGAGGCACGCGACGAGGGGAGGGGGCCGGCAGGCAGCACCCGCCCTCCTCCCCTCCGACGTGGGGCTCCTGGCCACGCACCTGCCGGAGCTGCAGCTCAAGGAGCGGGCGATGGAGGTGGTGCAGGTGCGACCGCTAACACCCTCTGCGACCCCTAACAGCGAGCGGCCGCCTGCTCACCTCCGCCTTGATGGGTGCGCTCGTGAGCATCATCTCCGCCGCCTTGGCCAGCCCCACCAGGCGAGGCAGCCGCTGGGTGCCTCCGAAACCAGGCAGGATGCCCAGCTGCAGCTCGGGGAGGCCCAGCTTGGTGCCGGGGACCGCCACCCTGGGTGTGGGGGGGGTATGAACGGGGTTTTATGAGTGGGGGTTGACTATTGTGTGACGGTTTTTGGCGGCTGAGAAGGGCCGATCGCCACATACTGCACACTAAATCGCGGCTGCACTGCATTCATTCCATCCTACTTTGCAGATCCTGGGTGCGGGAGCTTATTTTGCCTGCTCAGCAAGCCCGATTTATCCTCCTTCCGAAACCACGACTCGCCAGAAATCAGGTAATCACACCAGACGGCTCGGGTGGTTCCAACGGCCCGCACCTGGCGTTACACCCCATAGCCACCTCCAGGCCGCCGCCCAGAGCGACCCCCTGTACGGCAGCCACGGTGGGCTTGGGCCCGCCTTCCAGCACATCGCAGATGGCCTCATTGATCTTGTTATCGATGCCGCCGCCCGAGCCGGCCGAGGGGTTCTGGAACTGGTTGATGTCGAAGCCAGCGCAAAAGTTACCGTTGGCGCCGGTTAGGACGATGGCGCGAACGGCGGGATCGGCATGCGCGCGGCGCAGCTGCTCGAAGAGGGAGCGGAGGACTGCGGCAGCAACCCAAAAGAGTGGGGAGGGGGGGTGGGAAAGGTTGGCGAAGGTTGGCGGGTCGTGGTGGGGTGAGGTGTAGGGAAGTGGAAGGTGGAGGGGTAGGGAGGGAGAGCAAAGGGCGAAGAGCGCGCGGCGACTCGCGCTGGAGGGGGGGCGGACGTAACGATATCCGTCTATAGGCCAATTCGTGATCCGCTCCTGGTTGTGGATAATGTCTTAGGTTCTGCCATGCGCTCCATGGACTGAAAAGGGAAGGCGTGTCGCAGTCTTTGCAGTTAATGCTGTCACTCCTTTTGGCCCGCCGACAGGTTCTACATGCATGCCCGTCAGATTGCCAGCCCCCAAATAAATGCATCAACTGCGCCCGAGCGCCAAGACAGCGTCCTCCAGCTCCCGGCGCGTTGCGTCCCCGCTGCTGGGCACTCACGCAGCGGGTGCAGAGCGTTGAGCGGTGGAAAGTTTAGCGTGATGACCGCCACGCCACCCTCCACACGATACTGCGCTTCAGGCTGCTTGGACGCCATGTTGGCGTTGCGCTGAGAGAAAGGCTAAAAAGCGGCGGAAATTGCTTTTAAGCGGGAGGCGAAGGCTGCTACAAGGGCGATGCGCAAACGTATTGGGTAAAAAGCAATGGGTTATGGCCAAATCGTGCGGTTTGTTGCTCTTAACTAAGGGCTTCCCGAGACCCTCGTCGGTTTGTGTCCGCGTCCAGCTCAGCACGAACCGTTGCAGTCGGAAACGGCTAAGCTCCGAGGCGTGTTAGGCACCACAACAGGTCATTTTTTCAACGTTTGTCACAGACAACACAATTTTGCATACTCCACCTGCAAAGCTCTCGCATAGGATTATTTTCGCGGTCACCGGAAGCCCCGAGACCTCCAGCCAGCTACTTCGCTACCCTGACCGTATTCAGCTAGACAAAGTTTCAAAGATGGCTTCTGAGCCCATCAATTCTGCGCAGAGTCGCCTCGGCGTCCTTGCACAGCATCTAGCTCCCATGGAACGTGAGCGCGTGAGGCTGTTGTGTGGCGCAACAAGGGCGCCGCATGAAAGGCAAAATGCACACGCGTATAGGGTCCTGCGCTCGGGGCTGGAGCATATCATGGTGACGCGGCACCCTACCAACCTTGTACCGGCGGTGGACCAGCACCCACCAGCCTTTCGCCGCTCTGTTACCTCTCCCCCGCGACAAAAAACATCGCACAAATACACAAAGACACTGTCCCACGAACTGCCCGTGCAGCCGGTGACATGCTGACTCAGCAGTTGACGTCGTCCTCGTCATCCTACTCACGCGGCGGGTACGACTCGACCTTCCCCCAGGTACTGCTAGGCGTCAGAAGCGTGGAAATGGGAGGAAAGGGGTGTGCGAGGCTAAGACGACCCGGGGGGTTACAGGAAAGACGACCCGGGGCGGGGAGGAGGGGGTAATGGGACGGGCGGGATGCCGAGCTAAGCAGATTGAGGTGGTGGTCATGGGACGGGCGGGATGCGGGGCTTAGAAGATGCGGAGGGGGAAATGGGATGTGCGGGAAACAGGATCATGTGTGGGGCGAGTGACGGGGGTCGTTGCGCTTGTGCTGGCTGTACTCCCTCTGTGATCCCGTCACCGTCATTTGCACATACACAGCCACATGGAATCCCCCGTCACACGTGTTGGGCCCCCCCCTAAGCGTCTGAACTCCTGCCCCTGCTCCGGCCTCCAACCAGGCTTTCAGTTTCCCTCCATCCCTCGTTGGCCAAACACGCAGTTTTGCACTTCCCCCGCCCCCCTCAGGCCACCACCTCTGCTGCCTTCCCCCCCGCCGTTCACGACCTGCTGGCGCTGGAGGGGCTGCTGACCCCCGAGGAGCGCCAGCTGCGGGACAGAGTGCGCACCCACATGGTGGGTGCGTGGCCGCGCGTGTTCAACTAACGCTTAGCCGCGAAACTCCAACGCGTGTGTGTTTCACTGACTTGCTGTGTTTTACTGGCTTGCTGTGTTTCATTGACTCGCTGTGTTTTACTGGCTTGCTGTGTTCTACTGGCTTGCTGTGTTCCACTGACTTGCTGCACCGCTGAGCGGCCGAGCCTGCGTGTTGTGGGTACGGTGTGGCTGTGTGGGTGGTTGGAATCATGGACCACGCCGCCCCAGCGCAGGAGGGGGTGTGTCTGGGTACGACGACGCCCGCTCTACGTCCTACCAAACCCTAAACCCTAAACTCATCCTTGCTCCCGCGCGGGCTGCAAACCCAAATCAATCGCCGCCGCACCCAAACCCACGCAGGAGACCTACGTAGCCCCCGTGATTGCGGACTACTGGGAGAAAGCCGAGTTCCCCTACCCGCTGGTGCCTGGCTTCGCGGCGCTGGGGCTGGCTGGGGGGCCCATCAAGGGATACGGCTGCCCGGTGGGTGGGTGGGGGGCGGCGAGGAGATCCGGTTAGGGGGGGGGTGCGGGGTGGGTTTCGGCCGGTTAAACCGCTGAATTGGCAGAGGACATGCATTACTGGCTTGGGGGGGGATTGGCATTACCACCTGGGGCGAGTAGTAGGGGGACTGAGGACGGGGGTCTTGGGCATCGCCCAAGGGGACGCTCTCCAAGGCGGGTGGGAGGACCGAGGGTTGCGGCTGCGGGAGTAACCCTAGGGAGGATTCCGGCCACGGACCTTACGGTCTGGCGGTTGCGACACAGCGCCGATGAGAGCCCCCACCCGAAGGAACCCTAGGCAACGAACCCGTCCTCCCGAATTGCACGCGCCATCCCCTCGTCCCGCTTCTCCCCAACATCAACAAAACCACCGCAACCACCTTGCGCGGCACGCAGGGCCTGTCCATCATGGCCAACGGTATGGCGGTTGTGGAGGTTGCCCGTGTGGACGCCTCGATGAGCACCTTCCTGCTGGTGCACTCGCACCTGGCCATGCTGACGATCGGGCTGCTGGTGGGTGGCGGTTGGCGGTTGGTGGTTGGGTTGTTGTCTGCGGGACCAACGACGTGTGTGTGGTCGCCATTTTGGGGCCCCCGTGCGCGGTTTACAGACCGTCCCACCAGATCGCAAGCCAGGGGGAAAGCAAAAACGTGGTTGTTCACCCGCCTCTCCCTTTACCTGAAGATGCGCACCAGGTGGCGCACGTGGTTTACATATCCGCACGAGTCAGTTATGTCCAGAGTGTGTCAGTTACGACAGTTGATGACCTCGGTAGCTAGTTGGCTCGTCCACCGGCTCACTCGCTGGAATAAAACAATTCGATTACTGCTGCCGCTGCCGCCGGCCCCGCTGCTGCTGCAGGGCTCCGAGGAGCAGAAGCAGGAGCTGCTGCCGCGGATGGCCAAGTTCGAGGTAGGCCCCGAGGGACGCAGGGGCGGGAGCCGCAGCTCCGTCCAAGGGGTTGCACCACCACCACTGTTCGAGTCCCTTTAGGTTGTCACCTTGCCACTTTGCTTCCGGCGCACCTACTCTACCCCCGACTCAGCAGCGCCTCCGCTCCGTCTCCTTGCCGCGCCTCTCCGCTGGACCACCACCTTCACCGCCCTCGGTTGGTCGGCTGTGGATTCGCGGACTCTCTTGTTAAACCCCCGACTCGACACCCCCCCCGCATCCCCGTCGAGTAACCGGGTCTTTTTGCAACCCCCTCCTCCCCTCTTATCAAACCCCCCTTCCTCCCCCCCTTGCCCCTCCCCCCCTCCCCCCCCCCCAGCTGGTGGGCTGCTGGGCCCTCACGGAGCCGTCCAACGGCAGTGACGCCTCGTCGCTCACCACCTCGGCCACCAAGGTCCCAGGTGGGTCCGCACCGACCCGTGGGTCTTGCACCCTTCCCCTCGCCCCCGCAGCCCGGCATTGCCCTCCGCGCGCACCGCCGGTTACCGACCCTTGGGTCTTGCTTCGCCACCCGCGGCCCAATCTCAGGCGGCTGGATGATCAACGGCTACAAGCGGTGGATCGGCAACGGCACCTGGGCGGATGTGACGGTGGTGTGGGCCCGGAACAACCAGGACGGCCAGGTGGGGGCACGGAGGGGGGAGCGGAAGGGGGCAGGGAGGGGGGGCGGTAGGGTTCAGGGAGGGGGGAGCGGAAGGGGGGAGCGGGAGGGGGCAGGGAGGGGGGGAGCAGAAAGGGGGAGGGGAGGGTACCGCATGCCAATCGTCGCTGTCGAGGGTTGGCGCAGTTCGCAGACAGGCGGCTCGTGTACCCCGGTTTCGTGCCTCGCTGCCGCCCCGTGTCTTTCCATGACTCGATACTGGGATGCAAGGGGGGGCCACCGGCCCAATCTAGACACCAACATAGAAACCACTCCGTGCTGCTGTTCCTCCCCCATACGGCCCCCCCCGGCGTCTGTTCTAAACGGGTTTTTTCGGGCATCCACGGGTCTTCCTCGAACCCCCCCGGCGCAGGTCAACGCCTTCATCGTGCGCAAGGGCAACCCCGGGCTGCGCACCAGCAAGATCGAAAACAAGATCGCCCTGCGCTGCGTCCAGAACGCCGACATGGCCTTCTCGCAGTGCTTCGTGCCGGACTCGGCCCGGCTGCCCGGGGTCGGCAGCTTCGGAGACACTAACAAGGTGGGCCGGGGTATGGGGCGGGGGTGGGATGAGTGGGAGGGTGGGGGCAGGCGGAGCAGAGTGGTTTGGAGGTGGGTTAGAGGTGGGGACAGGACGGGGCAGCGGAGGGCAGGTAGGAGAGAGTTGGGGAGCAATTCACATACGTGGGCGGCAGGCTCACTTGTTGCGACACCCCCTGTCCTCGGAAACCTAAAACCCTCTCTCCCCCTTCTCTCCCCCCGGACACGGGTTTTCCTTGCTGCAATCCCCCCGCTGCTGCAGGTCTTAGCCATCAGCCGCATCATGGTGGCCTGGCAGCCCGTGGGTCTGTCTGTCGGAGTGTACGACATGTGCTGCAGGTGAGTCACCGGCGCTCCAACCATGTTGCGATGTCTTCTCAGCGCCCGGGCGCACCCGCTCGTCCCGAACGACCACCGATTCAAGAGGCTTCACACGCATCGTTGCTCATCCCCACCTCCCCTCCTTTCCTTTCCTACTTTCCCTTCATCGGTTCACCGGTTCCCTCCGTCTCTCTCTCTCTGGGCCACCTCGCCACACCCACTCTTCAGCTCACTCGCGCCAAACACCCCTCTCTTCGCCCCACGTGTTCCTACGTCGTGTAACCCGCCCCCCTCCCCTCCCGGGCCGGTACCAGCTACACCTCCCACGTCGAGTAACCTCTTCTTTTCCGTACGGTCTGTATGCCACCCCCCGGGCAGGTACCTGACGGAGCGCAAGCAGTTCAACGCCTCCCTGGGCAGCTTCCAGCTGGTGCAGGAGAAGCTGGCGCGCATGGGAGGCAACATCCAGGTGTGGACGGACGCTGACGTGGCACCTAGCGTGGGATAAAGGGGACAGGGATCGCGGAGCAAGGGAAAAAGGGGGGAAGGCCGAACCCTGGGGGGTGGCGCACTTGAGGTCCCTAGTTGCCCATGCGCCCGTCCCAGTCTGCTCCGAAACCCCGCCCCTGCCGCTCCCCTCGCGCCCACCCCCCCAGGCCATGTGGCTTGCTTGCTGGCGGCTGAGCAAGCTGTACGAGGAGGGCAGGATGACGCACGAGCAGGTGGGTTGCTGGGTTGCGTGGCGGCCGGGTTGCTGGGTGGGCGAGCGGGCAAACATGTTGGTCGGTCGGTTTCCTCGGGGCCACCGCGATAATTCCGAAACCACCGCTAACCCCACCCCGCCCCGCTCCTGGCTCGTCCCGCAGGCGTCCCTGGTGAAGGCCTGGAGCAGCGCCCGGGGACGCGAGGTGATGGCGCTGGGCCGCGAGCTGCTGGGCGGCAACGGCATCCTGGCGCACTTCCACGTAGCTAAGGTGGGCGGTCGAGCCGGCTGGGGGGGGGGCTAGCTGACAGGCGGGAGCCCGGACAGACAGGAGGAAGGGGGATGCGCGCTTCCGCGTTTGGGGTAACCGAACTAGCCTTGAAGACGCTGTGTATAGCTGCTCCACCCGAGCGGTGCGGCCCCCGAGCCCCGGACCCACGTGCCGTACCCCCCTCCCTCCTTGTCGTACCGGTGCCATGCCATAAGGCCTTTTGCGACCTGGAGGCCATCTACACGTACGAGGGCACGTACGAGGTCAACGTGCTGGTGGCCGGCCGCCGCATCACGGGCGTGTCGGCGATCCGGCCCGCCTCGCCGCCCAAGCAGCAGGGGGCGAAGCGGACGAGCAAGAAGGCCGGAGAGGGCGAGGCGGAGCGCAAGTAGACGGCCGGCAGGACGGGGTGCGCAGTTGTACAGTCCAGCGCAGAGCAGCTCTCGGCCTTGGTCTGCTGGCGGTGGCGGTTTGCATCGCGCTGGGTTTTATGGGTGGTTGTTGCGTCGGTGAGGCGACTCAGGGCGATGGTGGTGCCGACGTGGTGATTGTGGCGGTGCTATCGAGGTGTGCGCGTCGAGTTGGGTGCTTGAGTCTCGTAGTACAGGACGGCAGGGTCCGATGGCTCGTTTTTTCATACAGCCCGCGGTTCTGGTCACCTGTATATGTAGTCTTCGTTTCTTCCACGGCTTAGCCCAACAGTCTGGGGACAGGGTTACCTACCGTACCGGAATCGATATTGTACCGGTAGTTGTGTCTCCTGTGGTATCACTTTTGTGCCGGTGTTGGTCTGCGCAAATAGCGACGCTGCAAGGCCACTTGCTGATTGTGAGGCGCATGGTGGTGCCCTGTCGGGATGCACAATTGCGCCAAGTGGATGCCGTACTGCTGACCAAAAACTGAATTTTGCCAGACACGCATTTTGTCTGTACATTTTACATTATTGGAAACGTTCTTGACACGATATGACCTTGAACCGTTCATTCTACATCCGTGGGCTCCACGGGCCACGCCGACCTCTGTAAACTAGTACTGGCTAGGATCCCAGGAAAATGGATAAAGCTATTGACTTCAATTCCGACAAAGCACGTATAGAGGTTAGCACGGTCGCAGCAGGAGGAGTCTCCGTCTCTGTTGGACTTGATACGGCGTCTCAACCCTGTCATGTTGCTTTCTCAGGAAGCCATCCTTACTGCAATCAATACTTCACTCCAGCCAGCGGAGGCAGCAAGGAAGGCGCTCCGGGGAGCATTTCCATCCGCGAGCTTCGTTGACAAGGTGCGACAGCAGCTTTGGGTCGGTAATTGCATGCCTTGCATCGGCACACAACTAAATAAGTAGGAAATGATCATGATCATGGTTGGCACCGTGCAGGAGGATGGCACGCTCAGCGTCCAAGGGCTCGATGCGGCGCAGCGGCAGAGCCTGGAGGATACCCTGTTTGAGTTAAACCTATCGCTTGCCAGCCAGGCTGTGGCAAAGGGTCTCCCGCTCATGCAGTACCTGCACCCGGACGCCACGCACGATGGCATTATGACCATACCCAGGTACACCTGAAGGTCTTGCAGCGGCCCTTTCCGCCCCTGAGACTGGTCGAAGGGAGTGTGCACGGAAGTGGCCGGTGGGCAGCATAAGCGGTGGCCCCGGCAAGGGGGGGCCGGCGGCAAAAGTTGACCCGGTCGCATGCTAGCACCCGACTCTGCGAATGCGCCTGGCCTCAATCTCTTCTCATCTCCATGTTCCTGTCAACCTTGCGATCTGGGGTCGGCACCAGAGGGCTCGGCCCCTTGCAGCCTTGCCAAGACGCCTCCCTGGATCCACCCCTGGATCCTCGACGCCCGCCCGCCCACCCACCTACTCAGGTTCCTCCAGGTGTGTCTGGAGTTCTCTCGGCCGCTGCTGGCGGAGCCCATCAAGGACCTGGAGAAGGCGGGGGGCCGCAGGCGCCTCATCGACTACGGTGCGACCGGCTCGGGGGGCTCCGGAACCTCCTGGGGCCTCCCGGGTTGCGATTAGAATGCGCAGAGAATGTGGGCAGCGGGGATATACTAGCGCAAGCAGCGTATACCCCCGCTTGTGCTCCCAAGCAGCGTACCAACAATATCACCCACCCACCCACTCTCCCGCCTGTGTGTGCGTGCAGAGGGCTGGGCGCGCCTGTTCGAGGGCCTTATGGAGGTGGGCACCATCGCCGACTGCGCGGACCTCTTTCGTCTGATGGAGGGCGCCACTGGGCGAGTGCAGCAGCAGGGCGCCACCGGCGCGGAGGCCGACCTGGGCTGGGCGGCGGTGTTCTGCATGGAGGACTTCCGGCGGGAGCAGGGCGCCAAGCTGGCGCTGCTGCGCATGAGCAACATGCTCTTCAGGCGCCTGTCAAAGGTACGGCAGCCCTGCGGCCGTACAGCCGGACGTACGACAGCGTTCGTGAAGGGCGCGTCGCGGGCAGGCCGGGGGCAGGCGGCGTTGCGTGGTGGTGGTGGAGGAGCCTGTGGACTGATTGGCCGTGGCGCACCTTCGTTCTGGCTAGGACTGGGTTTGCGTCTCGGGGAGGGTGGAGGCAGGAGAGGACGGAACGGGGGAGGCAAGAGAGGAGGGAAAGGGTGGAGGCAGGAGAGGAGGGAACGGGGGAGGCAGGAGAGGAGGAAACGGGTGGAGGCAGGAGAGGAGGGAACGGGGGAGGCAATGATCCGCAGCATAAAGGACGTGTGATGTGTGATGTTACAGGCGTACGACGTGAGGTTATGCGGGCGGCTGCTCATCTTCATCTCGCGATGCTACGAGCTGAACGACAAGAGCGGACTCAACGTGGCGGTGGGTACAGGCTGGGGTTACAGAAAAGAACCGGTGTGATGAAGTGGGATGGGGGGCTCCTCGCAGGGGACGGGACGTGGGTTCAAGCCCGGAAGGGTGCTCGGCCGGGAGGGGGGAGGGGAGAGGGGCTGCCGGATGATGCTTTTGCACTACTGGGGTGGGTGAAGGTGGGGTGGGGTGAAGGTGGTTGGGTCGGCGTGGGGCACCTCCATAGGACGGGAGCTAGGGACGGCGAGGCGGATGGGCGGGTGGGCGGCGGCGGTGGTCTGCGTGAGCGCTATGCGCGAGGATGTGGCGTCATGGCTCCCGGCAAGTGGGGGCGGCAGCCGGGCGGCAGCAGCCCGCGGAGGGCATCAAGCAGCGCCCTGACCGAGGGAGCCACCTGCCCTTGCGGCGCTCCGTTACCCCAGGGCGCGCTGAACACGGGACTGGCGCTGCCTGTGGACGAGGTGGAGGCGGGGGCGGTGGACAGCATCGGAGAGCAGATCGACCGGCGCCTGTACACGTGCTTCTGGGGGCTGCAGGCCGTGTTCCAGGTGGGAGGGGCGTGTGCGCGTGGTGCGTTACGTCATCTGACCGGGCCTGAAGTTGGCCATGGGAAGCTACCCTGCCTAACGGAAAGACCGCCGAAGCACTCCCCTATAAGGAGAGGGGCGTGAGGGACCGCAGTCCCCTCCTGTGGGTGCGTGCGTGTGTATGTGTGGAGAGGAAACGAAGGAACTGTTGGTCGGCACCGAAAAGGCGGGAGGGAGCAGGGGGTGGGCATCACCAGGGCACCGTCTTATACAAAGTGCCGCCGTTACAACGGCAGGGGAAGGGGAGGGGTGTGCGCAAGGCTGAAGGCGCAGCTTTACCCTTGGGCTGCAGGGAGGGCAGCTAGGCGCGCCACCTGCATCTCGCACCCATTTCCCATCCCCCCCCAAAAATTGCCGCCACCCGCAGAACCCCGCGCAAGTGCTCCAGCCAGTGGTGTACGGCAAGGTGCTGGGGGACATGACGATGGTGCTGGACGAGTTTGCGGCCATCAAGAACCCAGTGGCCGCCACCGGCCCGTGGGTCGGCTCGCGTCCCGGCCAGCGCTCGGCAGCCGACGCCGGCGGTGACTCGATGGACGTGGACGATGCGGCGGCGGGCGCAGGGGCGGCGGCGGACGCCTCCAGGGATGGCAACGGCAACGGCGACGCCGGCGGTGTGGGCACTCGCTACCTGACCAGCAGCAAGCTGTTTGGGTTGCAGCTTCGGGACTGCACGTTCAGGTGGGGGGGGCTGGTGTGAAACCGTTGACACGAAAAACGGCAAGATAGTGGGCGCATTGTCGGCGGACAGCGAGGATGTGGGCGCATGCTGGAACATTGGGATGAGCAGGTGGGGGGGGGGAAGCGGAACTGAGTGGGGGAGGGCTGAGGAAAGCCCGTGGACTAGGAAGCCGAGTAGGAAACCGTTTGGTGCGCACATGTTAAAAGAGCGGGGAGCAGAGCTGAGCGCGGGGGGAGGGGGCCGCGACCAGCTGCCAGCTTCCCTCCGAAACCTGTACGACGTCCTGTCCTCAGCGGCACTCTCCCTCTGTAAGCGCAGCAGGCATCAGGCAAATACGACACTGTCTACTGTAAGCTGCGAGTGGTACCGTACTTAGGGTTTAGGAACGTACACGCACCGTCTCCCTCCTCCCTTTCTCCCCGTCACACGTCTCCTCGGCTGAAGCCTGAAGCCTTGATTGAATCAAGGCTTCAGACCTCCCAATGGGAATCAAGTTGATTCCCATTGGGCTCCGTCCCTGAGGCCAGGTGGCTGGATGGCCCGCAGCCCCCCAGCAGTAGGGGTGGTTGACCGGCGTCATGCTTCCACCAGCTCACCAACGGCGCCGCGCCCCACCCCCACCCATCCGATCCCCACCCACACCCATCCGATTTCCACCCCCACCCATCCGATCCCCACCCACACCCATCCGACCCCCACCCCCACCCATCCGACCCCCACCCCCACCCATCCGACCCCCACCCCCACCCATCCGACCCCCACCCACACCCATCCGATCCCCACCCGCGCGCGTGCTCCCCCTCGCAGGCGGCACTTCCTGCTTCAGTGCCTGGCGCTGCTGCAGTACATCGAGCAGCCCAGCAAGGCGGACCGCTCCACGGTTGGGCAGCGGCCCGAGGGGCTCGAGGCGCTCAGAGCCAAGGTACGGCACGTACGGCAGGGGAGTAACTTACCCCCCCTCGACTCATCCCACCCATTGGCCAACCCATTTCACGCTACGACCAGCACACACGGGTACATGACCCACGGCACCCCACGGCTTAGCGTGGAGATGGAACGCGGCCCGATTCCAGGGCCCCTCCACCCTCCTCCTCCTCCCGTTTTTATCCCCTCCCTGGACCCCCCCTCCCTGTCGGCCGTGGATTCTGCGGGGTATCCTTCACCCCCCCCCCTCCTGTAGCTCTACACGGCGCTCTCCGACACCAAGGACTTCGGACCGGACTTCGCGGCGGCGGTGCGCTGCGTGCTGCAGCACGAGGCGCACTGGGTGGCGTGGAAGCACAGCACGCAGCCGCCGGGCGGCGCGGCGGGGGCGGTGGCGGCGGGGTTGGGGGCGGGTGGGGCTCCGGGGGCGGGCGCCGCGGCGGCGGCGGCGGTGGCAGCTGCACCCACGGGGTCGGCGGCGGCTGGTGGCGCCGGCGAGCTGTGTCGGGACTTCTCCCGGCCGTGCGCCCCTCCCACCAAGGAGATTACCTCGACATCACACGGGGTGCGTGGCTCTGGCTGGCTGGTTGAGAGGGGAGGTGGGAGGAAGGGAGGGAGGAGTGGCGCCCCAAGCGGGGCTGGCCCGCCTACTGGCTGGTGGCTGATGGCTGGTTCTCTTGGAGCATGCAGTCAGGCTTGGCGGCGGGTGGGATGGGGGCTGGCTTGGGTGCGTCGCATTGGGAGCTTTGGGGGTGAGGGTGCGCACCGGGGATACGCGGGTTGACTGGTTGGTTGGCGGGGTGGCGGGAGTGCGGGTTAGTTGGTTTCGAGGTGGCGGGAGTGCGGGTTAGTTGGTTTCGGAGTGGCGGGCGTGCGGGTTCCTCCTGCGGCCTCCAGGGTCCGAGCCTGGGCGCAACGCGGCGGCGGACGCCCCGATTTCGAGCCGCCCTCGCGCTCGCCCTTGCCTTGACGGCTTCACCGAGGTATCGCTCCCCACCCCCCCACATCGCGCCCCTCAACCCTATCCCACCCCTGCCGCCCCGCAACCCTATCCACGGGTCTTCCTCGAAACCCCTGCCGCAGGACGCCACCGGTGCTGGACCCCCGAAACGCAAGCGCGGCGGGGCCGCCCGCGCCGGCGGTGGCGGTGGCGGCATGATGGGTGCTGGCGGGCGCTTCGCGGTGTCCCGTGGAGTGACGGGCATCTCGGACCCGCTGGCTGGGCTGAGGGTGACGGAGAGGCGCACCCGGTCGCGCAACCAGATGGGCGAGGAGGAGATGGTGCCCATGCTGCCCAGTGCGCCGGTGCGGATGTCGTGCGTGCGGGGCGGGAGGGTGGGAGGCCGGGGGTTTGATCAGAGAATCCGCGAATCCACGGCCGACAAACCGAGGGCGGTGAAGGTGACGGGAGGCCGGGGGGCATGAAGGAGGGAAGGAGGGAGGACTAAAATGTGGGAAGCGTGTAGGTAAGACCTGTGAACGGAGGAGGAGGAAGAAGTTAGGAAGTAGATAGCTGGAGTAAAGGTATTGGCTTAGATAGCTGGAGAAATATTTTGGACATGCATTGGCAAGGAGGGGAGCGAATGGTGAGGATTGTGGGAGTTGTGGGAGGGGGGAAAGCGGTTGGTCTTCCCTCCGTGCATTACGTAATCCCGCCCGTTGTAGCTCCGCGACCATGTTTGCGGCCCCCCCTGTAGTCTGCTTTGCGAGTTCCGTTTGCGGCCCCCCCTGTAGTCTGCTTTGCGAGTTCCGTTTGCGGCCCCCCCTGTAGTCTGCTTTGCGAGTTCCGTTTGCGGCCCCCACCCTTATGCACCTCTGTGCTGCTATGCCCCCTGCCAGGTCCCTGTGCTGCTATGACCCCCCTATTCCCCCCCCCCCTTCAGCGCCCCACCAACCCGACCGACCCACCAAGCTCTCCGGCATGCACACCCAAACCGACTTTCCGCACGCCTCGTGTCCTAGCCTGTACGACGCTTTGCCGCGTTTGACCAGTCCGCGTTTGACCAGTCCGCGTTTGACCTGTCCGCGTTTGACCAGTCCGCGTTTGACCGGTCCGCGTTTCCTACGCTACCTCCTGCTGCTTCGGCATGCTCCTCGCAGACGCATTTCCTGAACTATCACTGTTCACAGTAGAACGATTTCTCGCGCTATATACCATAGCTGCCGTGCCCAATGGTCCCCCTCGGGCCCCCCTCCTGCTGCTGCAGGAGCTCCTGGCACCCATCCTCGAGGATCTTGATCCCGACAACGATGTGGAGCCGGCATTGCGGCGGGTCAAGGAGCAGGTGTTCGGCTGGAAGCGCATGCGCACGCTGGCAAGGAACTGCCTGGAGGTGCGTGGCAACGGGGGGAAGGGGGGCCGGGAGGAGGCAGGGGCCTGGCTGACGGGTGGGAAGGGGGGCGGGCGCGAGAAGGGCGGTCGAGGGAAGCGACATCGGCCGGTTGTGGTGGGGAGGGTGAACGACCAAGGCGCAGGGCAATTACGTAATACATGCTGGCGGGCGTTTTTTCCTTTGTAATACCAACGGTCGCAAACGTATAAGACGTATTATTAATGTCCTAAATGTATTTTATTGTATTTCCGTTCTGGATACTACGCTGGCTGATTACATGACAAAGTTTCCAAAAACCTTTGGCGTTTCTTTGTGATGAAAGTACAAGTCGACATGTTACTCATTGTACAATTGCACAGGACGGTACGTGACAACTGGATATTTAGTACGTAGTTTCCGAAGAAAACTACCTTCTCCTAAACCCTATTACCCTGGAACCCCTTCATCCCTGAATTGTGGCTCATGTGATTCGCGCAATTTGAACTAGGAAACAGGTGTTAGTCATGTCAACATATTTAGTAATAGATTAGTATCCGAGATGTTACAGCGTCCCCCGAGCTCGTGCGAACCCAGGACAAGAGGAACGGCCCATGCCGAGCATCACCATACGGCAGCCAGGGCCGAACCCAGCAGACGCCCCCAAGAGCACAGGAAAGCCGCGAAAGGCACAAAGACGCCATATTTAGTATTCTACGGCGGAATGGGCCCCTCTTGCCCTGGGTAATAGTATGATAATATGTTACAGTATCCTCAAACCCGGGCGAATCCAGGACAAGAAGAGGGAACTATTCCGGGCCTCAGCATTGAGCGCCGGAGCTGAACCCGGCAGGGCTCCCAAGGGCAGAGGCAAGCTCGAAACTCACAGAGACATTCTCATTATCAATCCCTGAAACATTAGGCCCTTGCAGTCCTGCAACCCAGCGAACAACCCTAGGAAAACCCTTGCAATAAGAACAGCATCAAGGCCCTCTTCATGCATGACAGGACACGGCCAACCTCGCAAGGATTACGATCAGTTCACGGTGTAAGCACTCTACGGTGATCGGGCAGACGTTCGTCACCCACCATCCACTGAGCCTACCTCAGTTTCTCAGTGTCCTCAGGCTCGCGGGACTCAGGACATAAGCAGGGGCTGGGCCCAGCAGACGCCCCGAAGACGCCACCACGTCTGCGCCGACGCACCCACCTGCTCACGCCCTCCCCTGCCGCGCGCAGTACTACAAGAAGGGCGACGACCCGGAGGAGTCGGTCCTCGAGATGCACCCTGAGCTCAAGGCCAAGATCGCGGCGAAGAAGGCCGAGAGGGAGGCGGAGCTGGCGGCAGCGGCGGCTGCGGAGGCGGCGGAGGCGGGAGAAGCTCCCCCGGACGACGCCGGCGACGGCGGCGATCCGAACAAAATAGAGGAGGGGGAAGCGGTGGCAAGCCCGCGGGGCAAGGGCGCCACGGGGTAGGGTAAGAGCAGGGAAGGGACCCGGTTTGAGCGGTTACTGGTCGTACGCCCGCCGTACATGCACCAGCGGGCAGTTGCAGGGCGCGGACACGCAAGAGGAAGTGGTGAGGGCGGAAAGCGCGGCGGCGTCTGTTGTGTGGAGTGACGGCAAGCAACGGGTGCGCACAAGAGGGCATCCGTCGTCGACGCGTGCTGGGGTCATCGCCCTGACGTGTAACGTCATGACGGTTCCGCTGGCGATGACGTTGGAGGGGCCGATGGGTGGTGGTCGCAAGCGGGGCGCGTGCGCTCTCCAGCCCTCGACGCGCCCTACAGCTAGTCGGGCTACTGTGGCGGCACCGGTATGTCCGGTCCATCTGGATTAGGAGCTGCACTGTGCAATCCTGCCACGTCCATGTAGGCCGGAGGGGAGTCATGACCTGGACTTGCCATTCCTAATCTCCTCCACGCATGCCTCTTGCGACCTGCTTCGAATGATCCTCTACCACCACTTCCTGTGTTACTGCAACCAGGAGTTGAGCCGTACAAACTGAGGCTTGTACGGTCCCGACGAGCCACGAGGCTTATGAACCGCGAAAAGGCACGCCTAGACCAAAAGGGAGTGAGAAACGTGGTAAAACTGGTGCTAAAATAGCGGGGGGGCCCCATACTTCACCGTACGACAAAGCCAACGCTAGCAGCCAGTAGACGCCCCAAAAGGCACAGGGGGAAAACACACAGGAAACCCCGCCGAGCCCAAGAGGGCGCGGGGTCCCGGCCAAAAAGAACAACCCAGGTAACCCCAGGCACACAGCCGGAAAATCGGCGGTTCCTGGACGTGGGGAGTAAGGAGCAGTAAGGAGCCTAGCACCCGATGCTCATCAATTGTCCTTAAATTTGGTAGGAAGCGTGTTACAATTCCTTATTATCATCAAGCTATCATAGAACGATGGCACCAAAATACCACACACTGGTTTTCGGCAAAGTCTGTATTCTGATACAATGCCCCCCAGCCGCCTCGCTTCTGCATGCTTGGCTCGCTTAACCCTCCCCCACCCGAAACCTGTTGAGAAAGGTCTGGTTGTAGGTACGGCCAGCACGAGAGGGACAGGCTAACCCCGAACGGCCCAAGGACAGTCTACAGACTAGGAGACTAGGACCGTCGAAGCTAGCAAGTACATACGTAATGCGTTTTGAAAATTACCCTTGGCGGACAGCAGCAGCTGCTAAGACCGGGAGCGTCGCTCCAGAGCCACTGCACTCCGAAAGTTGCAGGAAACCGCGGTTTTCTGCGCTATGCCCAGGAAAGTCCAAGGTAATGACAAGGTGTTACAGTGTCCTCAAGCCCGGGCGAGCCATTCCTGAGCCCAGGAGAAGAGGGGAGGACCATACCGATCCCTCACTGCACGAGGAGCCAGCGCTTGCAGCCAGCAGACGCCCCAAGAGGCGCAGAAAAACAGGATGCCCCGACTCGCCCAAGAAGGGCGGAGCTCTGACAGAAAAGGACAACCCAGGCGCCCGAAGGCCCACTGCAAGAAAAGTTGGAGAACCAGACAGTCCGGACCGGCGGGCTGGAAACAGAACCCCCCCCGGCGGCCCAGTTCACCACCCACTCACGAGAAACGCCCCACCCGAAAGGACGGTCAGCAAAGGAACCTTCAGCACAATGGGCTGTCCCAACAAGCCGACGCCAAGAGGACGGAAACAACGCAAAACCGGACAAACGGCGCCCCAGGCGCACCCATAGACACGGCCCCAGGCAACAGAAATAGCTAGCCGGATCAAGGCTTTTCTGTGCCCTTCGGGGCATTTGCTGGGCGTCGTGTGGTGAGCCCGTGGACATGGGCCCCTCCTCTTGTCCTGGGTTCGCGGGGGCTTGGGGGCACTGTAAAGTCTCATTGTTTTTATATATAACTATGACAAAACATGCTCCCTTTTGGGGCTGCTCTGCCCGGGCTTTTTGTTGTCGGCCTTTCCCGTTGTTTCGTGCGGTTGTGCGCTTCATTTTGTGGTGCCCGGCAGTTGGCTGTGTTATTGCGTCTTGGCTGCTTAACAATGCCCGCAAGCCCGCTTCTGTTTGGGCGGGGTGGCGTCTGTATGCCTTTCGAGGCTTTCCTGTGCTCTTCTGGGCAGTTCTGGGCGTCTGCTTGGTTCAGCCCTGGCTGTCGTATGGTGAGCAGGTGAGGCCACGAACACGGGCCCCACTTCCTTGTCCTCGGTTTCCCCGGGATTGGCGACATAGCAACATTTATATATTACGACATTTTGTGGCCTCTGGTGATTGCAGCCGTCGGATCTCGGGCTCGCCGCGGTCCGAGCGTCCGACAGTGGTCGCCTTGCAATGTCGTAACTTGTCAAGCTCATTACTTAATCAGAAATCTCGCGTACCTAAGATGCATATAGAAACAGCAGGATTAATGCGGCGCCACAGGGCGTTGTATTGCTGTAGTGCTGTGCGGTTGTCACGAAGTTTTCGGGGCGTCTGCGGAGTTCAGCCCTTGGCTCTCATATGGCGAGGCCACGGACACGGGTTTCTTGCCCTGGGTTCGCCTGGCCTTGAGCATACTGTAAACATTACCATTTACATAACCGTTAAAGGCTGCGCGTTGTGGTTGCGTCAGACGATGGATTGATGATTCCTCCTTACTTTTACGCAAATAAGTTGTTAGAATGAACGTGCTTGTAACTAGGCGTAACGTCTCGGGGTTCCGTCACTCTTTGTCTCTTGTACAAGCTTACGAAGTGGTTCGAACCACGCAGTACAATATCCAGCCACCGCACTATTGCGTTAAGCGCTAAATTTTATGTAGTAATATGATGTTACGGTGGCTGCCTTTGTTTGGTGCAAATGAAACCAGTGTACAGTCACCTAGTGTTAGCTTGCGGCTTAACGACAGGTCGTAACCTTTTGTCTGTGGACCGTTTCGGTGTTAGTCTATAGTGACGCAGGGATCGCGTTCCTTTCATACGCCCCGTGTCGCCGTGTGCCGCGAAAGGAGATGCGCTTGCTTTGGGAGTGTTTTGGCCGTTCTAGCGCCCAGGATGGCAATAAAAACAAGGAAGCCTACTGCAAAGACTCAGTAGATGCGCCCGCCGGCAAGTTTCAGCCGGTGGCCACCGCGACAGGGGGGTTCCGGTCGACACGGTTTGGCTGCAGTGAGGATAGCGGAGACCGACTCCAACATTACAAGGACGTCCTGTTAAATGACCTCTATCGATTTGCAAGTTCACGGAAGCCGCTTATGGCCCAGGAAGAGGACTCAGGTGAGTGCCGGTCCTTCGCGGCGCCACATCTGTCCAACGCGTGCCGCCCGACCAGCATGTGCATGAAAATAAATCACAAGCTGTCCTGTATACACAGCGGCGCACCTGCGCCTTCGCCCTAATTGACTGGTTCCCTCAAATTCCGCCAAATCTCCCCCTACCCCTTTGCGGCTTGCGGTGCTGCAATTGCTGGGATCTCCCTACCCATTCATGGTTTGCGGTGCTGCAGTGCTGGCATATGGCGCGCTGATGGATGCTGTGGACAAGTGCAGTGATCCGGCAGTAATACTGGTGCTAGAAACGGTTCGGGAGTGCTCAACCGCGGCCGCTGGCAGCATCAGCCTCGTAGCCTTCGAGCCCCGCGGCTCCCAGACACCAGTCGTGGACCTGGGTCCCCTGATCCATGTCGCTGAGGACGGAAGCGTTCCAGCCGGCGACGGGTGCAGTGGGCCCGAGGGCTTTTCATGTGTCGGGGGCGGCCTCCGGTGTAAGCGGGAGCTGCTGCTGCTGGGAGCGCAGGCCGCCTACGCCGGATGCTCCAGCGTAAGGTACGACAGCGTACGACACATACAACGCGTCAATCTCGCAAGTCGCCGTCCTCCCCATCTGGCTTGAGCCCTGTCGGCTGTACGATGCCGGGTTTCCGCATCACGCACCCTGCCACGTGATCCGTCCCCCCTCCGTCTCCCCCTCCCCTTCTCCAGGCTCTCCGCCCGCCACCTCAACGGTCCCGCCCGCTCCCTCCTAGACTGCCCCTCCGCCTCCGATTACCAGTCTCTTCTCGCGGACATGGTGTCTCGCGAGCCGCTGCTCACTGCGGCCCTGCGAGACAGCTGCCGCTCCGTGTTGGAAGGAACCACCCCACCGCCCTCCGGCATCAGCGGGGCCGACGGGCACGGCGGCTGCGGCAGCAGCCCCGTACTGGTCGCAAACCACCCCCGGCCCCTCCGAAACCACGCGCCGGATGGAGGCGCGGCTGCGGCCACCACCACCGCCGCCGCCGCCGCCGCCTGCGTGCCGCTTCCGCTCACGCTCCTGCCGCTCATTGTCACACCGCCACCTCCAGATGCGACCGCACGCGCGGCGGCGCCGGTGGCGGCGGGGCAGGGCCAGCCGACGGCGGCGGTGGTGGTGGTGGTGGTGCGGTACCCGGTGTCGTCGGGGCTGGCGGGGCTGCAAGACCAGCTGCAGCGAGGCTACGCCATGCTGTCGGCTATGCCGGGTATGGTAACCCTACTGACGCAGGAGGGCCGCGGGGTGCTGTTCCAGAACGCCGCCTCCGTCGCGTTCATGGGGTTCAGGCGTACGGCGTACCAGGTGGCGGCGGCGGCGGCGGCGGCGGGGGAGCCGCTGTGGTCGTCGGCGCGCAGGAACCCCGGTGGTGGTGGACCGCATCGCGGCAGGCTAGGCGCCTCGTGGAGTGAGGCACAGGCGGATGACTTCAACGTCGTCGGGCCCCTGGGGAGCGGTGGCAGCGCAGCTGGCGGCGGTGGCGGGGTGCTGGCTGAGATGTTTGAGTTGGCGCCCGAGGGGCAGCTGCAGGACTTGCTGCGTCAGGTTGGTACCTTGGCAGCAGTAGCAGCAGCAGCAGCAGTGGCAGCAGCAGCAGTAGCAGTAGCAGTAGCAAATGGCAGTAGCTGTGGCAAATGGCAAAGGCAGTAGTTCGGGTCAGGAGCGGGTCGAGGGTCCCAGGGAGCAGGGGGGTGGACGGCACCTGCCGGGGCCAGGAGCGGTGGCTTTGCTGTTCCGAGCCAAGCGCTAGGGCGTCGAATTGCTGCTGGAAACCGCGGGGGCTGCGGGGCTGGGGGACGGCGTACGTCATTTGTTCCGTTGTACAGGTGGCTCTGACCTAAAAACGCCGATCGTAGAGCATATATAGAGCTTTCCAAACCGCCTGCCCACACCGCCTGACCCACACCACCTGACCCACACCACCTGCCCACGCCGCCTGCTGTTGCGGGCCTCCCAACATGGTGGCCGCAGGTAGCTGCTGGTCAGGTGTGGAGGAGCATTGTGCCCGTACCCCCTGACCTCACCGCCGGCAGGGGGGCGACCCACCACCACCAGGAACACCAGGACCTGGATCAGCACCCGGGCGCGCAGAAGCGTGCCGGGCAGGCACCTGCTGCCGCCACTGCCGCTATCCGGCCAGCCATCGCAGCCACCGCCGCCGGGGCGCCGCTGCCGCTGCCGCATCATGCTGTCGGGTCGCCACCGGGTCGGCTTGAGTCGTCGGACTGGACCAAGATGCAGGTGGGCAGGGGGCAGGTGGGCAGGGGGCGCTACGATTGCGGCGGTTGCAGCGGCCGGAGAGCGCGCCCTTTGTCGTACCGTGTCGTACCGTGTCGTACTAGCGCCTCTGGGCGGGGCTGCTGTGTCGGTAGTAGTGTATGGAGGTCCGGAACGGCGGGACAGCGGCTCCCGCTCGACGCGTGCAGATGCCGTCACCTTTCCGCTGGAGGGTCCCAGCGACGATGCTGGTGGCGGCATCTGCACGCGGTGCTGGTGACGGCATCTGCACGCAGTGCTGGTGACGGCATCTGCACGCGGTGCTGGTGGCGGCATCTGCACGCGGTGCTGGTGACGGCATCTGCACGCGGTGCTGGTGACGGCATCTGCACGCGGTGCTGGTGACGGCATTAGTTGACCTAGATTCCCGTACGGGATGCGGGTGGCGTGGCACGGCTGCTTGTTACGTCCGCTAGGCCGCCTTCCCGCCCAATGCCCCACCCAGCCACAGCGCCCCCCCCCCTCCCCCCCGCACCCGCTGTACCTACGCCAACACCCTCACACGCGACTCGTCCCTCGTCCCCCCTCCTTCCTCTTGTACGACATTTCGACTCTTGTCAAAGTCATCTCTCCGCGGCGTCAGCAGCAGCGGCAGCGGCGCCGTTCCCGCGCTCCCCGTCCCTCCGCCCCGCGCCGGCGTCACCGCCGCCGCCGCCGCCGCCGCCGCCGCCCCTGACGCCGGCCGGCCCAACTCGGTCCGCGCCTCCTGGCAGGCGCGCATGCTGCCCCAGCTACGTCAGCTGACCCGCGGCCGGGGCCGCAGCGCGAGCCGCGCACCACCCGGCCCTGGTCCTTTCCGCAGCGCCATGTCTATGTCTGCGGCGGCTCTGGGCGTGTCCTTCGCCTCCCACGGCCACCTCCCCATAGAGGTCCAGGAGTCCGTCGTCAACGGCATCGGCGGTGTGCTGTACGAGTCCACGGGCACCGCCCGGGGCAGCCTCAGCCCCAGCGACGCGGATGAGATCAGCATGGTGCTGCTCTCCACAGCGGATCTGGCGGCAAGGACCTCGAGCATGGTGTCGATATTGGGCGGCGGCGGCGGCGGCGGCGGCGGCGAATCCGCAAATGTGGCCTCGACGGGATCCCCCGGGAGTCGCGACATGGCCACGTCAGCACCTCCGGGGAGCGCAATGTCTCACTTGCATCCGGCAGCTCCCGGCAGCACTGCAGCAGCTGCGACGACGACGACCAGCCATGCTTTGCCGGTGCCGGCGCCGACCGGCAGGACCCGGTCGATGGGCGGCCGCCGGCGGATCGCGTTTGCGCCGCCTGGGCCGTTGGGCTCACATGGCAGCGAGCTGCAACCGCTGAGCACCAGCACGTGGGGCGTCCTCGAGACGATGCGGTGGTTGGAGCGAAAGTCAGTGGCGCCGTACGCCGCCAGCCCCTCGTCGGCGTGTGGTCTCGGAGCCAACTTCACAATGTCAATGACGCCAAGTGGCGACGGCGCGTGCAGCGGCTCGGGGTATGCCTCCCGCCGGGCGTCGGCGACGATGTTGCGCTCGGCGGCGCCGCCGGTGTCGAGCGGCGGCGGCGGCGGCGGCGGCACAGGATCTGGCCAGGATGGCGAGGAGATGATGTCCGAGCAGGCGCTGAGCTTGATCCCGATGCTCGACGGCGCCGGTGACACGGCCGGTGAAGAGGGCGGTAACAGCGACGGCGTCAGTGGCGGCTGTGCGCAGGCTGGCAGCGACTCCTTCGCCATGACGGCCCCGGCGCCCACCCAGCCGAGCTTCACCTCCCGACGCAACATGCGGGAGCCGTCCGCCCGCTTCCTCACAATGGTTGAGACGGCGGCTCTGGGCGGCAGCGGCCGCGTCAGCAGCCTACACGTCACCCCCCGCGCCAGGTCGTGTGTGGGACTGGCGCTGTACGGCATCGCTTCTGGCCCAGCCTCCGTCGGGGACCGGCTGCGGCAACTGCAGCAGCCAGGTCAGGGGCAGGGGCAGGGGCTGGGGCCCCAGCCGTCGGGTAAACCACGCAACGCTCGAGCCTCCATGGACTGCCTGCCGCCGATTGTGGCGGACGGCCGCGCCCGGTCCTTTCCTGACAAGCTGCAGCCGCCGCCGCAGCACTCAGCGCGCCAACCGGCCACGGCTGGCGGAATCAGCAGCGTCGGCAGCGACGGCACCACGCAGCAGCGCGAGCAGGGCGGCAGGGTGAGCTTCGACGTGGGGCCCGGGGCGCAGCGCCCGCCGACGGCCCCCCGCCCGAAGCACCACCTGGCGGCCTGCTCGGCCAGGGTCTCCTCCAGCGCGGTCGGCGCCGCCAATGCGGAACGCAGCCAAGGTAGCGTCATGGGTTACATCGCAGCGAGCGGTGTGGACCTGGGGGTGGCCCGGGGTGGAGATCGGGGTGGAGATCGGGGCGGAGATCGGGATGGAGATCGGGGTGGAGATCGGGATGGAGATCGGGGTGAGGCGCTGGGGTGCGAGGCGCCGGCGGCGGCCGCCTTGCCGGCGGGCTGGCAGGGCCTGCCCTGGTACGCGTCCGCTGGAGCCTCCAGGGAGGGCGGTCCGCAGTCCGCTTCGGCTGGAGGCGGTGGGGAGGGCGGTCCGCAGTCCGCTTCGGCTGGAGGCGGTGGGGAGGGCGGTCCGCAGTCCGCCTCGGCTGGAGGCGGTGGGGAGGGCGGAGCGCAGCAGCTGGCGGCAGGCGAAACAGCAGACGTGGTGGCGGCGGCGGCGGCTGCAGGTCAGGTGAATGGACGCGGGGCCGCCGCGGCACCTGCGGTGGCGGCGACTGATGACGTCATCACCGCCGCCGACAGCCAGGTTGTGCCCGCGAAGACGCCTGTCGACGGCGGCGCAGCGGGCGGCGTACAGAACGCAGCATCGGGCGCCGGCGGATCGACCCTCCCACGTGGCGGCGCTGCCGGCGGCGGCGGCGCCGCCGCCGCCACTGTGGCGCCGCCGCCGCCGCCACAGGCTGCGTTGCGGCAGAGCGGCGGCGGCGGGTTGAACTGCTGCTGGCACGAGGTCACTGCCAGTCCGCTCCGAGACCCGGTCAGCGGACAGCAGTCGCTGCTGCTGATGCAGGTGGACGTGACGGCGAGGGTGCGGGCGGAGAGGCAGATCGCCGAAGTGTTGGAGACGGAGCACCGCCTGCTGGAGGCCATCTTCCCGAGGTGGGGTTGGGTGGGGCGTCGGGGGGGTGGGGGGATTGCAAGGAAAACCCGTGTACGAAGGAAAACCGTTTAGGACAGACGTTTCGAGATGCATGCTGGAGAACTTGGTTAAGAAAACTAAAGTCGGAGGTGGTGTGGTGTGGTGTGGTGTGGAGTGGGGTGGGGTCGAGTCGGCAAGGAGGGCAGGGGGCCGGTCTTGTGTTGCAGAATGGCCACAACGGACACCCCGGGAGTAATTGGCGATGCTCGCCTCAAGTGTTATTCGGATGTGGTTGTGTCACATCGCGTGCGACATGTGTCACATCGCGTGCGACATGTGTCACATCGCGTGCGAGGGGGGTACCGCATGTGGCTGGCATGGCATGGCATGGCATGGCATGGCACGGGGCTGAGAGCTGCTATGGGTCGGGCATGCCCACATGCACAACGGCAGCAGCTGCTGACAGCCATTCCGTACTGTCGTACTGTCGTACCGTAAGGTTAAACCGCTCGGCCCACGCAGGCACGTGCTTGAGGTCGCGGCCGCTCGCCGTCGGGACTATGACGACGGCGTGCTTCTCCACAGCGACAGCGGCCGACCCGCGGGTCGCACCCAGGCGGGTGACCGACTGCACAACGCCACCACCTGCCGCAGCCTGATGCAGCTGCCGCTGGCCACGGACTGCACGTCGCTCGCGACGTACCACCCGATGGTGGGTCCAAAACGACGGACCTGCGTGGGGTGGTGGCGGTGATTCTGACGGATTGATTGTTACCAGGTGGTCGCAACCCTGTCCTCACACGCACGATAATATGAACACTTCCTAACCACGCGCGCGCCGCCCGCCCACCCGCCCGCGCGACGCGGCTGGCCCGTCTCTGCACGGTTATGTACGACAGGTCACCATTTTGTTTGCGGACATCATTGGCTTCACGGAGATGTGCCACTCGGTGCCGTCCACCATCGTCATGCAGTTCCTGAACCAGCTATACTCGAGATTGGGTGAGTGGCGCCCCTTTCCGCGAGGAGAGCGTTCGGGGAGAGCGGGGAAGGCGGGGCAATGGAGCGTAAGACGAAACACTCGGGGAGGCGGGGGGCGGCCACAAAGACCCGGTAATACGACAAGGGTATAATAGCTGGCGTATTGCCTTCGGACACATAGTTGTGGGCGCATGCTGGAGCACTTGGATTCACTGCCGAGAAACCTGTGGAGGTGGCCAGGCAGCAGCCGTTTACTGGAAAGGAAACAAGCGAATGTGCGGTAGCGTGCGACACACCCGGGGAGGGGCGGCGTACATTGCTGGGTATGTTTTCTTAATCATAATCTGCATGTGGCTTGGAGCTACCGGCAGTCTACAGATTGGTCCATCCAGAAGATCCCCTCAGTCGCTGCATCTGCTGATCCCTCCCGCGCACCCACCCCCGGCTGCCCTCATACACAGACTCGCTGCTTGATGTGTACGGCGTGTATAAGGTACGAGCGTTCCGCATTTGGCACTTTGACAAAATACACTTCGCACGTTTCGTGCTGCGGGTTTGAACAGTGCCCCCTCCGCAATCGCACGGACGGACTCGCCCTGCTGCTTGTTAGCGGTGCATGCACATTGGTGTCCATGTGCCCTGCCGGTGTCCATGTGTGGGCATGTGCGCACGTTTCCTCATCTCCCACATCCACCCACGCTGGTTGTCTGCCCGTGGGGTTCTATACCGCAACGCCAAGCGAACAGTCCCCGCCCGGCCGCACCCGGCCCCCTCCCACCCCACTCCCACCCTTTGCCTCATCCCCTCAACCTCTCACCTTGTGCGCTGCCGCATGACGCCCGGGCGCGCCCTCCTCTTCCCCCTCCCCTTCCCCCTCCCCTTCCCCCTCCCTTCCCTCTTCCCTCTTCCCCTTCCCCCTCCCCTTCCCTTACCCGACACCCACCTCAGGTCGAGACCATCGGAGGTAAGCACCATGGTCGGGCTGTGTGTGGGGGGGGGGGAAGAAATTCAACGCGCGGTTCTGGCCCGGCTCCCATCCCGGCCCCGACTCCGGTTCCATCCCGGCCCCGAACCCTGCTGGTTAGGCCTCTGCGACGAGCACGAGATCCGACCTTGCGTGCTGCGCTTCTCGATCAGCACCACCATGCAACTACCGTTACCGCGCCTCTTGATCAGCACCAGCATCCCAATACCGTTGCTCCGCCATGTCCCTCGCCGCAGATTGCTACATGGTGGCAGGAGGTCTGATGACTCGAGACGAGGAGGGCTTCACGGCGGTGCGGGGGCAGGAGAGTGTGGACGAGCTGCACGCGGCGAAGGCACTGGCGTTCGCTAAGGTCGGCTAGGGGGGAGAGGGGAATGGGGAGGGGTGCAGGGGAGGGGTACAGGGGCTGGCAGGGGAGAGTTGCGACGAAAACCCGTGTACGAAAAGGAAAAGGGGAGGGGAGGAGAGTGGGGACTGGCAGGTGAGGGGTGCAGGGGAGTAGTCTCATGGAACGGACAGAGGACCCACCACACATGCATCTCCTCGTACTGTGGCCGCCTCGATGTACTTCAAAGACACGTCCGCGATGAGGACGAGCACCTCACGTCTGTTTGGCACACTCTCTAGTAAGGGCCCGGTGCTGGTGCTGGGCATTTGGGCATTTGGGCTGGCTACGACGGCGCGGCCTGTACCCAGTGCAGTTGCTCTTACTGAAGACGCCCACCTACGAGTGCAAAGACAAATTTATTCACACCGACCAACACGCCGGGCGCTCATATCGCAGGCCATGCTGCGCGAAGCCGCTAAGGTGAACCTGCCCACGACAGGTAAAGCCGCTCGCGGGGTTCGCGGGGCTTCAGAGGCCGCATCCCCAGTGTGTGCGTCGTACTTGCGTCGTACTCGTGTCGTACTTGTGACGACACGTGACGACGCGCCGGTAGCTGGGACGTGGGGTGTAGCTTATTTAATATTAGATTACATTACGTGTCGTACTGGCCGCCGTCGGGACTTCCGTCAAAGGTCGAACATAGAATCCCATGGGTGTGTAACTCCCAGATGCCGTACATCGACAGCGCCTTCCCCAGCCCCAGCTCCGCCTGGTGTCGCCTTCGCCGCCCAGCCGCCCACCTGGATGCTTTCTCACCCTCTCACCTGAAACCCTAAACCCTAACCCCACCCCATATTACCGGTTACTTTTCCTCGCTGCCCTCACCCTACCCCACCCCATGCCATGTACCCTAAACCCCTCCTCAGCACGCAAACACTCCGGCCCCCGCTACCCTGCCCCAGCTACACTTCTCATGTCCAGTAGCCGGTTCTTTTCTGCCCCCACGCCCCGCTGGCCCGCAGGCAAGCCTGTTCTCATGCGTATCGGCCTGCACTCAGGCCCCGTTATGAGCGGCATCGTCGGGTCTAAGATGCCGCGCTTCTGCCTCTTCGGTGACACGGTGGTGAGTCGGCTGGGGCTGTAGGGTTTTGATGCTTTAGGGTTTTGCGGCTATAGGGCTCTAGGGTTTTGCGGCTAAAGGGCTTTAGGCTTTAGCGGCTATAGGGCTTTAGGGTTTTGCGACTGGGGCAAGGGCTCACTCAGCGTCCCTGTTGTCTTGCGCCACCGCCATCGACACCGGTCGATGCCGCTCGCAAACGCCTTGCCTGCACCAAGCCCTAGCCGTGGCGGTTGGTGGCGTGGCCGGGTAACTGACTGGGTGCTGCGCGCAACCGGAAAACCATAACCCGATAATCCGTAAACCAACGAATCTCGGACCGCAGAACACCGCCAGCCGCATGGAGTCTACCTGCCGCCACGGCTGTATCCACGTCAGCGCCGCCACCCGCGAGTACCTGGCGCGCGAGGGGGACGACTCGGAGGGCAAGTGGCGCTCCACCGGGGGCGTCCAGGTGCGTCTACGTGTGCGGGGGGGGAGGGAGCAGTCGGGGCTGAGGTGAGGGCCGGGCGGGGGCCGAGGTGAGGGCTGGGAGGGGGCCGAGGTGAGGGCTGGGAGGGGGCCGAGGTGAGGGCTGGGAGGGGGCCGAGGTGAGGGCTGGGAGGGGGCCGAGGTGAGGGCTGGGAGGGGGCCGAGGTGAGGGCTGGGAGGGGGCCGAGGTGAGGGCCGGGAGGGGATCGAGGTGAAGGTGAGGATCAGGGCGAAAGGCATCGACCGTCAGGGAGATCCGCACAGAGCAGGGGCGGGTTGAGGGCAGACCCGTGGGTCGCAGGGCTAGGTTGGTGAGACCCGTGGGTCGCAGGGGTCGGTAGGCAACACAGGAGCGAGGCCATGACCTCATGTGCCCTGCACGTCCCTCCGCTGCTCAAACCCCAGCCGTCTCCCGCCACGGCCATCACCCCCTCGCCCCCGCCGCCGCTGCTCCCCTTGCCGCGGTCTGCTTGCCGCCACCGCCGCCGCTGTGCAGGTCAAAGGCAAGGGCTTCATGAACACCTTTTATTGGAAGCCCAGCTCCAGCAGCGTGTACCCGACCACCACGGGGGGACCGCACGACGACGCACACACCCCCACCGCCGTCAGTGCGCGCCGCGCGCGCCGCGCCTCCGACGTGTCGTACATCGGCGGCGGCGCCGCGTGCGTCAACCGGCGCGTCGTACCCCGTCCCACGGAACCCAGTTCCAGTTTCCGCAAGGTCTGCTTCTTGGCAGGGGAAGACGCGAACCAGCGGTCCCTGAGCTCCGCTTCCGCCCTGGCTGGCCCGGCCGACGGGGCCGGCAGGCCCCACGGCACGGATGCTGCGGAGGGCGGCGCCCGGTCGGTACCAGCTGGCCCTGGGGATTCTACCCATGCGCCGCCGGGTGGCACCGCCACCGCCGCCGCAGCCGCAGCGATGGAGCTCCTGGCGGCGCATCCGACGTCAGGCCGCAGCTCGGGCTCGGTGAGCACGAGCTGGAGGCCCGGTGCCAGCGGCGGTTCCGTGCGGCGATGGAAGCCGCGCAGGACCCGAAGCGCGGCGCTGCTGAGGCCGTCGGCTTGCATAAGTGGATCGGTTCAGGAGGAAGGGGGAGAGTGCTGAGGAACGGGACGGAACGGGTGACCTGCGGCTCCCGGTACGCACCCGGTACGCACCCGGTACGCACCCGGTACGTACCGTACGTGTCTGCAGTCGCGATGACGTCGTCGTGGTAGCGTACGGCGGCAACGACGGAGCGTACGGTATGTACGGCTGGACAATCGGCCGAGGCTAGGTATACGGCCGGATGGGACGTGAGGAATGAGTGACGGCAGACCGGCGCCTGAAAGGGGCTGGGGCGCGTTTCAAGGGAGGCGCCGCTGGTCCTAAGCCGCAGTAGCAAAACCGAGAGGGATCGATCTACCGGGCAGGGTAGCTGCGCTCGCCGGCATAGTTTTTCGTTAGTTTAACAGCCGACGTGTATCCAGGGGTTTCGGCTGCGGAGCCAACTAACACGGGTTTCCGTGTTGCCGCGACTCCATTATGTTTAGGTGGGTGTGAACATGTTACGTCATGAAATATGAAATGTACGGGGCGGGGGCAGGGATGAGCAGCGGCCTATTGTTGCGATCGTTATTGTTTTCTCCTGGGGTTATGACTTTTCAGCGCTGGTGGGCTGGTCTGTGGTTTTAGTTTGGCTCGAATGACTGTTTCCAAACATTGTTGCGTCCATGAGCTGCGATATGGCGACGAGGTCTTTTCTAGCGCCGAGCTGCAATGGGGATGTGGGTTCAGTTCTTTCTTGGTGGAACCTTAAAATAGGCGGAGGGGGTCGGCCTCGTCGCGCCGTCAGGTCGTCCCATGGGTCCGACATGACTCACACCTGATTGGTAGTCATCTCTAGGGGACATTGTCCTCAAGGGACAGTCATAGGGGGACATTGTCCTCAAGGGACAGTCATAGCGGCATCGCACTGATCTTAACCTGAATCATAGCATGTGTGTATGTCGTACGGAGGCATGTCGTACAGCAGCAGCAATGAGGCGTACGGTTGGACCCGCCAGCCGCCATGCCATACTGCGAACACGAGATGGGCGTGCGCGACTTGATTTGGCGCACCGCGACACCAAAATAGCAACAATGGAGAAGGGAACAAATAACTCGAAAAGAGGAAACGAGCGCCGACGGCACACCGAATAACCGTATGGCGTCGGTGTGCGCGGAGCGGGCCCTGGCCCCCGGCACTTCACTAGGGGTTTTGTTTGGTCGGATTAGGTGAACGCTGGTTGGACAAAACGGGTCTTCATGGGCATGTGAAGCTGAGGGCACGGATGTAGGTGCCGTTTTTTGTTGGGCGCGGGCGCTGGTGCTACAAACTCCTGCCGTACGCGGTCAGTATCGTCGCTCTAGGTATATGGCACAGCATAGCAGCAACGCTCCGGCTTGGGCTTACTTTGCAATTTATCTAGGGGGGCGCAGGAGGTCATCCGGCAGGTTGCGTGATGCAGCTCCCACCGAGGGCGGAACACGCGGTGCTGGGGTGAGTATGTAGTGCGCGGAAGGAGCCCCCTGCGGCCCTAGCATTCATTGTTGCCATTGGAGGGCGCCAGGTGTTGCTTATTTGCTGTTCGGATGTTAGGTTTCTGTCTTACCTCTTGGCCACCTAGCACCCGCACAGGTGCGGAGGTTAATGCGGATTTCCGCTACCGCCTCAACTGTTTTTCATGCTGACTTCTTGGTCGTTTGCTTTCGTTTCAGCGATGTCATGCGCCCAAGGAACGGGAAATTCGCAGCTTTGTGTTTATTTTGCGGTAGGTATCGTCATCGTGGGCTCGAGACCATAAGATAGAGCCATCAGCCTTCTTTTGCGTTCAGAGAGGCGAATGCGTGGCAGCTTGCGGATGTCTAGAAGCCGGTGGAGCCGGTGAGAGGGTTTGTGGACTGGTCGCGTCTTGAGAAGATTTGCGAGCTGGGAAGGTTTAGAAGCTTGGAGATCTGTTACCTTTATGTTATGCGAGAACTGAAAATCCTGGGGGAGCTGCTGTATCGGGCCCTGCCGCTTAGAACGCAGTGCCGGGCCCGCCAGCCAGCGCCTGGCCAGCCTTACAGCAGCGTCCATGTTCGTACGATGTACGTATATGCCCGAGCCAGCACTTTCGCGAGAGCAACGATTCGGAGGTATAATAAAGGTGTACGGTACTGGTAGCTTGGTCGTTTTGTTGCGGAAGTATGCTTGCAGCTCCGCAAGAACGTTGTACGAGTTGCACCTTGGCAGGGTGGGTCATCAGTTGGTTGATTACCAGTACTGACCTTTTGTCGACGGCCCCACCTTTTGGCCGAGCGGCTTGATTATTAGGGAGGCGAGGAGATCTAGTTGGACACACCAGTGGGTCGGTGACGTAGAGTTTCCGCATCATAATCTCGTGTGTCCCAGTACGATGCTTCTAGTCCACCGGGCCAGCGGAGGTGCTGCATATCATTTCCCTGCTCAACGATATGTATTTCTTGTGATGGACTCGTAGAAATCATTTCGGTTTATTGACGTCGATCGCTCCCTACTGTATGGCCATATGGCTCCTTTTCCGTTGAGCTCCCTTTGACGTCGCTCCTATCCTTATGAGCCCCCTTCTGCATAGCTCCCTCTTTGTAACTGGTTGAAACCGCCGCGAATCCGGGGGCCAAGTACTAAATCCTTATCGTTGACTGGCTTACATCCGAACCTGTCCGAACGGCCGTGGACAGAAAACAACTCGCAAGTAGTAAGAAATGAAACACTAGATGACAATAATACTAGATTAGTTCACGTGTCTGATGATGAGAGCAGGTACTAATCGGCAACTCAGTACGTGCAAGCACTTGATTCGAAATGCGGTAATAGGATAGGTATGGCCGTTGCAAGTAAAATGCCCCTAACTCCTCGGTCAAGTGCATGCCCTCCTGCCGTGCACAGGGGACGACACTGGCTATGCTTCACCAGTAACGTCTGTCATAAATGAGTGTAGCAGCTCCACCCAGCGCCGGATTACCCGGGAAGATGCAGGGAAGGTCAATGCGTCACTTGCCACTCACACAACGACACTAATACTCTGGTACCAGATCCATACAGCGTGCCACCTGCCACCTTGCCTTCGAGTCCAATAGCCACGTTTTATAACATGAGTGAAGGGAAATGAAAAATTATGGCGCGCAAATTCTATGATAATGTGGCTCTGCTTACTAGCAAAGAAGGGCCGAAACGCCCTGCTGCTCGCGTTAGAGGCAGGCCAGCCGATCGAATCCCCCGAGCACGTGCAAGCACGTACGTCCTGACAACGATTCCGCCCACGTCCGCATGCACCTACCTAACATTATTGTCCGAGCCAGTCCGAGATGGTTCCATAATTCGAAGTTTTAGCCAGTTTAAGCCAATCAGCATGCAACAAGTAAGGACAACCCGATCCAAAAAGACACAACGGCCAAGGTACCCCATCGAGGCAGATGTATGGCCTGGTTTAGACCACAGAAGCAAAGACGACACAACTCTTCCTGGCGCTCTGAACAAGCTCAATGCTCATCTATCGCTTTCAGTTGCCACCGGCCGGCGCCATCACGGAGGGGACTGAGAGCGACCCGTATGTGGGGTGCCCTCCACACGCTACCGCACCTCATCGGCTGCAAATTTCAAAATGCATGTATGGAAGCGTCTTCCCATCCTTGTTCTCGTCGTTTCGTGTAAGCCTGGACATGCGGCCGCTCAGTATGTCGTCCAGCCGGCCAGCTGAGGATGAGTTTGATATTTAGGTACAGGGCTTGGCAATCCCACTCATGCAGTTCATTATTCTGCTGCCGCCTTGGTCCTGTCCCGGAGACTACGTGCCTCTTCTGCTCCTACCAGCGACACGGATGCACTTCGGGATTCCTCGGGCGCCGCACACTGAAGGATGCAGTAGGCTGCACCTTCATAGCTGTTTCGCGGAGCCGCTGACATCACGCTCATCTGATGCCATGCTGCTTTCTTCATCCTGTGCGCAGTTTAGGCCATTGGGGCTGTCAGTGCAATGTCAAACGCAGAGGCTTAGTACAAAGACACATCATGTGGCGTCTGTAGGTGACTTCTGCGTGATTCATCTGGCATAATACAGCGTCTAAAGGCTGCATGCGCTTCATGCTGAAACACCAGGTCCATATTTCCTTGTGCCGTTCGGCACCCATGCATGCAAACCACGCTCAGCTGGGTGCGCGACATAAGGTAGGACGGATATACACAGATCGGAACAAAAGCATTATTCTCAACATGAGTATTAGTTATCAGAAGGACATGCAGCTGAGGAAGGGCGGATACGCAGTCGCTCGCTTGTAGTCACGCCGTTGGCTGCCGCGCACGGGACGCGATACAGGTATGCGACCGGAGAGGAGACTGGGAACGACGAAATTCATGAACCTACCTGTTAAGCATCAGGCGCAATCGACGCCGGCCTCCTCGAGCAGCAGCAGAAAAATGAGAGGAGGAGGAGGCCAGCCACGAACATGACCCCCCCAGCAATAAGCTCCGCAAGTGGACCGGTGGCTATGAAGCACCACCCGTAGAAGTTACTTCTGGCATCGATCTCAGACGCAAGCTCTGGCTCATAAAGCGAGAACGCGAACACCTTCACGATGCAGTCTTTGGTGATGTCCTGGCCCTGATTTAGCTGATCGTCAAGGGTTTCATAGCATGCTCCGCAAGAGCCAGTTTCAAGACCGCCAATGATGAGCCAGATGATGCCGTTTGCCAGTAGTAGAGCGACCCATATCCACACACCGAAAGCAGCTGGAGTTTTATAGCCCCAATACGCCATATCACTGATTTTGGTCAACCCGAATAGCTTCACGTGGAGTTATGTTATAGGATACATTGCCCAATTGCCCGCCACTTTTATATCCAGCCGAACTTACTTATACAAGATGGGCCTCGTACTCATCACCATTCAACCTTCCCGTAAGGCATTACTATGTATGATTATTGCATTAGGGTGGAAGTAGAAGACAGGTGTTGGCGTTCCCTTGCGCTTTAGGTGGCAGGCTATCCTGGCCGTCCAACAGTACCACCTGCGCATATTTTTTCCTAATTGCTATTTGAATACCTGTAAACCAAAACAGCGTTAAAGCAGCTGCGCTCCTAGGGCTTACGTATGCAGCGCCGCTTGACTGCGGTCCTCCTTCGTTTTTCACACCCTGGAAACATATATAATATTTATAACATATTTGGTATTACTCGCAGCTGGTCGCCTCCACCCCGTCTTCGGGGTGGCTACCGACCCCGAACAAACGGCTTTCCTGTTGCACCGCCGGATTTCCGACTCCGATCTCCTACAGCGGCTCCTGCCCGCCCTCCGTGCGGAGCTTGCTCCTATGTTGTGGCTTTCCTCGACTTGCGCAAGGCCGACGAGACGCCTGACCGGACCTTCTTCTCCGAGTGCACCGTGGCCGCGTGCACCACCCGGCGGCCGCCGGCCACCAGACCGGCGGCATCCGGGGCCACAGGACCAGCGGAGGCATGCCCCCGGCTGCCGCCATGGCGGCAGCGGGGCAGGCTGGAGGGGGGGGGGGGCAGGCTGGGTTCGGGCGCCGCCGGAGTTTTGACCTTGCGGCCTGTAGGGCTGCTGGCCGGAGGCGGCATGAAAGGTGCGTGAACATGGCGGCTAGGAAGCGGGAAACGTGGGCGAGCGGACGGAGGAGGGGCCCACAGTCGTACGTGTACTGGGAGGCTGTGAGGCGGAGATCGGCCAGGGAGATGCCAAAGCTGCTGCAGCCAGGAGATGAGGGCCTCGGCGGGGGCGAGGTAGAGGAGGGCCTGGGCGGGGGCGAGGTAGAGGAGGGCCTGGGCGGGGGCGAGGTAGATGAGGGCCTGGGCGGGGGCGAGTTAGAGGAGGGCCTGGGCGGGGGCGAGGTAGAGGAGGGCCTGGGCGGGGGCGAGGTAGAGGAGGGGCGCCGCCGGGAAGCCCTGCGGGACTCCTGCAGGGATGGGGACCCAGCTGGACATGTGTTTGTTGACCAGGATGGCGGACCGGGTGCCAGCAAGCAGCCGGCGCACCCAGGCCAGGAGGCCAGGGCCGACGCCCATGGTGTCAAGATCTCGACACCCAATTGGGTGTCACCTACCGCTCCAGGCGCCCTGGCCCCTACTCAGTGGACCTGCGCACCGCGTCTATGGCCACCGGCTGCTTGCCTGGAGCCTGCCGCTGTCCACGTCTGGTCGCGCTTTTGCCGCCTCGGGCTACACACTCAGCCGCGTCCACTACCACAACGGGTTCCTGGGCCTCCTGCCCTTCGGGCCCTGACCGATCTCCGTGCCAACAAAGCTGCTTTCGCTTTGTAGCGCCTGCTCCTGGATGTGCCTTTGGACTGGGTGGTGGCCGCGCGCACGGTGCATCGCCAGCCTGCCAGCGTTCTAACTTTATTGCGCCGCGACGCCGCAGAGGCGAAAACAACACCGTTAACCCACAAACAGGTGGAACCATGCATGAGCACCAGACGTCCCCATGCCTGCATGCATTCCGTGCAGCCATGCCACGCGCGCCTCGTCACTGCCAAAATTAGTTAGTGACGTAGGCAGAACCCGTACGAGCCGCTGCAGTTGGTGGCATTGCTCGCAAATCCAACGCCAGCAGGTACCGAGAGGTCCGTCGCTGCGTCCTCGAGGTTCAACCCCACTGTTGTACTACGCCTTATTAAGAATAACTCGCAAGCGGATGTCCATCCTCGATCCATCCTCGTAGTGCCCAGGATACATCACCCACGACATTCATTGTTGTTGTAACGTTACAGTGGGTTACATCCATGTACATGCCACTCCGGCGTGCCACATCATAGCTCCTATGCTTGGCCGGCCCCACGGTGCGGGAGACACGACCCATGCGCAGCGGGCAGCCCTCGTCCCTCAACTGATGGTCAGTGGCCTACTCCTATGACCCCGCAAAGGGGCGCTTGCGTACTTGTATCGGCAGCAGTAAAATGTATCTAGCCAAAAAGCGGCGTGACGTGACGGTCGTCCCTGCGACAAAATAACACCCCCAGCATCCCGCGCCATGTTGGAAGCGGGCTGCACAAGGGCGCCACTGTCTGCACCTCCATGTGCATTGAGCTACTCGTTGGCCTAAACCCTGATACCGTTGCGAGTCGTGCAGCTACGTAGCCACAACACGGCGCGGTGTCCTAGTTGGGCACTGATGGGTCTGGTCCGTCCCCCATTTACGGCTGTCTGTGTAACGGTGTAGTTTTCCGCTAAGTCGTAAGACGGCCGCACGCACCAACTCCGCCGTACAGTATTTTGCCCAGACAATGAATGCTCCCATGTCATGCCAGCAGGAGGTGATGAAACAGCGATAATATTATACAATTGTAAAGGAAAGTGGATGTTGTCGTTTTGTGTAAATTCATCGATCATAAGAGGCCCGGAAACCCAGGGTGGGGCCAGCAGCCGGCAATGAAGACCGATAGATCCCTGCCTGCAGTTCCAACAGCAAGTAAGCCCCCCTCAACGGCGCAAAGTCATTGCTTGCAGATATGGGAATATTTGCGTGCATGATCCAGTGTAACGTCTTGAAAATAAAGAAACCCCAAATCAAGTTAACGAGAATAACTCGCAGGCTAGGGTAGGAATAACGGAGCCACAATTGTACCTCCTATGAAAACCAAAGCTGCTTGTCCATGCTGCCGTGTGAGGACACTGCAACAAATAATTATGTAAAAGCGAATCATAGGTCTGGGGATGTTATAAAGACCCAGCAAAAGTTTAGCCCGCTTCCGCCGGGCTCCTTTCAGCTCTTAAGAGCGGGCGAGCCCTGGCGAGCAAGCCGCCCGCCGTCATCCCATCCAGTCCCGTGGCCGTCGATGTCATGAACACAGCTTGCGCGCTACTAGTACCAAACTATGAATGACGGCAAATCCGTCATCAATATAAGGAGGAGCTAGTGCTCGAGCATATGTCGTTAGCGGATGCATGACGACGGATGAGCACATAGACTTGGCAATCAACATATATATTGAGGCAACCCAAATCCCCTTCAGCGCATGTACGATTAAGATGCGCCTAAATAGACAGGAGACACCCTCGATGAACACCAACTAGCCACGTCAGGCACTTCGACCCCTCTCCGCGTTCTTAAGGGGGCCAGTTTTCCTTGGGTGGCCTCGATCAGTTCGCCTTGTTCTGCAATGTCATGGCGAGTTTCTCCGCCCGCGGCTCTCTGGACATTACTTAAGCGCGTTAGGCACGACGACTGCCAGGAGCTTAAACCTTGATTGGTTCGGCCGTAGGCACTGGAGCTTCTGTGAACAGTAGGGGTAGAATAGGATGCGGAGGCACTTATCATAATTCGTATGCACGCATGCTTGCCAATCCCAGTGCCCAGGTCCTAAAGGATCATAAAGCTTGAGCAGCAGACGCCAGTTTCACCTGATGGATGCATACTGTCGTGTTTTGTGGCAATCAAGTCCCCACTCTGTGCAAGACTACGAACGCAAAGTCATTTGTATGTACTAACATGGCAGCGCAGCGTCCATGCGTAATGATGCGCTGGTGTATTACTGCAAGCTTTCAGTCTAGATACGTACGAGCCCCAAAGGCCTGTCTTGAAAGGAAGCAAAAGCCCGAACGTCAACATGCAGCTATGTTAATATCTTACCGGTACGTGGCCTCTTTGCACAGCAGCAGAAGTGGAATAGCAGGAGGAAGCTGGTGAGGAAGACGATGCTTCCAGCTATGATTTGCGCCAGGGGCCCAAGGCTGACGCACCAGTAATAAAAGTTGTCTGCTGCGTCGTCCTCCTGAGCGAGGTCCGGCTCCCAAAGCGCAAATGAGAACGCTGCGGAAACGCAGTTCTTTTCGTTACCGATGTCGTCATTCTTATTGCGAATTTGATCCCGGCAGTAATCGCAGCCCACTACTCCAGCGATACCAATAGGAAGCCAAACTGCTCCAGTGACGAACAGAACTGCAACAAACATCCACACGACGAAGTTAGACGTAGTCTGAAACCCCCAGTACGCCATTTTGCAGCACGATCGTTCTTAACACCAGCAGGGCAGAAGGAGTATTTATAGCTGCGCGAATGGCTATTCTTGTCAGTTGCCCTAAATATATAAAGTCACGATACTGGCGCTCGTACGGACGACCTAGGTGTCACCAGTCAAATATATAGCAATTGCTTTCATTCAGCTGTAGCTTTACTTAAATAGGTTAATTACCCTAGTGCATGCAGTGCAACTTCATGTTGCATTGTTGCTGGCAGGGTACGACAATAGCAAGCATCCATACAAGCTAAACTAGCATCACATATAGTGCGTTCACGAAGGCCAGAGCGTAAACGTGGGTGAAGTGCCAGTTCAACGTACAGGCGAAGGACGAAGGAAACCTTAGTGCGGCAGTTGGGCCCTGCGGGTTTGCTGCAAGCCACTCGCGATTGTAGCCGCCTCAAGCCGCCCGCCCGCCAGCTTGCCACGCGCACACCGTCGCTCAGAGGCTGGGAGCCCGCAGCAAGCAGTGTCAAGACTGTGTAGATAGGAACACCGGGGGAAACACCGCCACCAGTTACCACAGTGGCCTCGCGATGAAACTGCATTCGGTTCGGTCTGTCTGAAAGCCGGAATTGTTCAGTAATTACAAGGATGCTTCGGGAAAACAAGTAGTAACGCCATGCGCACGGGGGTGTACGAATTACAACCGTAGCGTAGAAGGCCCGTGACACCTTGCGTCTTGCAACGCAGCTGGACGGGACGAAAGAGAGAGCTGCTGCGGAACTACGGTAATAAAAAGTTCTTAGCCCGACATAAGCAATGCCCTACCGACTCTGCAGGCAATGCGCTTCCTTTCACGATCCCCCTCCCCCCCATGGTTGGACATATGCAGAGAAAGTTGTCTCGCCCAGGTACCATACCATACAACAACCCATGCGCAACAGAGGGCACCTAATTCAATCATTGAGAGCTTTGGGAGCCACGAGTATGAGCCGCCGGTCCTCAGCGGTGCGTGCTGGCACCGCACGCACCGCACCGCAAGACACACGGATTATTCCGGTCCCACTGCCAGCCGGCCACAAGTGCCCTGCTGTAGCGCACCATTATCGCCTGCCGAAGCCTTAGCAGTGTAGCATAAGCATACCCATCGTCAACTTGCCCATCGTCAGGAGAGGCTCTGCGCGACGTGTATGCCGCCGCCACACTCGGTTTGAAACCCCTACTTTCCCACACTCGGTTTGAAACCCCTACGTTCCCACACTCGGTTTGAAACCCTTACGTTCCCACACCAAACGGCTCCGAGGAAGGCCTGTAGTGCAGCCGATGACAGGTTCATAAGCGACCTGGCGGATAGGGGTTCATGACGCCCAGTGCAGCGGCCTTCCGCATGCGTCAGACATATGCGCATACGGACACGCAGTGTCACCTCCGAGCCCTGCCCAAAAAGCAAGTTCGCCGCCATCGGCGGCTTCACGTCATCACTGATATGGCATCACTCTTATGTACCTACAGTACCTGATGGACAGCCCGTTAGACACCATCGCCAATATTACGGAAAAAACCGACCTTACCCAGCCATCAAAGGGGCTGAGGGTGTACGGCAATCATGCGGAATCACTGAATAAATAATATAAACCCCAAACCCTCGACCACGTCCCGCAGCCGCCCTAGGACGCAAGACGTCAGCTGTCACGCGGTCGCGTCCGGCGACTGGCCCGGGCGGTTCTGGCCCTGCAGCAGGCCAGTTTAAGCAATGTTCGGCACTAAGAGCCCCAATATGGTGTCATCAAGAACTACCTGAAAGATCCCTGGCCGACCGCCTGACTCGGCGGCAGGCGGCCTCCGCAGGGTGCGGGTACGCGACAACGTCGGGACTGGACGCATCGCCCGAATTACCCGTCAACACCGTCAACACCGCTGACGCGCGCCTGGCAGCACCGCGGACCTGTTCGCAACTAGCCCGGCTACAAACCGCACGAGCCTGCCCCACTGGATACACGGCTGGGGCCCCCCTCCCTTCGGGCCGGCACACAGGAATCTCACCCGCCCAACCCCCACCTGTTACGCTGTCACGATATATGCCCGTCAGGCTCGCGGAGCTCGCCAGCGCAAACACTGTTTCTGTTGGATTATATTCACGTACAAACCCAACTTGGGCCCATCTCCCGCGGTGCGGTTGAGCCCGCACCCAAGCCACAGCAGTTGTAACGACAACCGCCAAATTCCTAACCGCACCGCAGAGCGCGCTGAACCTGGGTCGCGTACTTGAGCTGAGGCGCAACCAGTCGAGTCGAGTTACACTGCTCTGCTGTGCTTACTTAGATGCCTGATCGCGGCGCACCACGCACTGGTGGCACTGCCACCTCCTCTCACAGCCGCCGTGCCCAACCCCCATCAGCCTACTGCTCCCAGCGCTCTCTCCCGACCGCGCCTTGCGTGTACGGGCCCGCATAGGGCCCCCCGGATGCTGCACCAGTGGGGTGCGCGCCAGGCCCCCGCTGATACCCCCCGCCGATGCCGTCGGCGCTGTTGGCGTGATAGCCCGCGGGCCCTGCCGAGTGCGACGGGTGGCGCAGCGAGGAGTTGAAGTTGCTGTTCACGGGGATGGCACGTAGGGATGCGTTCAGGGTGGCCGTGGGTGCGGAGGCGTTCGTCACGGACATGTAGGGCGCCAGTGGCGGGAGGCCGCTGCGGCGACCCAAGGTGCCGTTCAGGGTGCCGTTGGCGCCGTATATCGGCAAGGGCGGCGAAGACGCCGTGCCCACACCAGGCGGAAGAGGCCCCGCCGATTGCTGCCAAGGTGTCCCGCCGCCTCCGGCCCTACTACTCCCGTCCGCTGCTATCTGCGACGCGGACACTGAGCCGCTAGGCGCGTCCGGGTGGTGCTGGCCGGTGGGGTGGGACCGCTGGTGCGTGTAACTGTAGCTGCCACCCACGTTGCTCCGCAGAGCGGTGGCGTCGCTGCCGCCATCTGCATGCACGAAAGCCGAGTTGGGATAGGTGACATAGCCGTTGTTGAAGCTGCTGTTAAGCTGGTGCGAGGGGGCACCTCCCGCCGTGCCCAGGGCCTGCTGGAGCGGCGGCACAGGCAGCACGGGGCCGCCGAAACTCGTGCGCTCGGGCTGCACCGGGAACTTGGGTGGCGGCAGGTGTGTGGACAAGCCCCCCGGGCCGCTGCTGACGTGCGCCGCCGCGCCGGTCCGGGAGATCCTGCCCGCGGCTGATCCTGCTGTGGAGTTGAGAGCCGCGGAACCATTTGCTGTGGGGTAGAGCGGGTAGTCCTGCGCCACCGTGGGGTCGGAGCCAAGCGCCGCGGGGACCAGCGAGTGGTAGAGCTCTGTACTCTTGCCCTGCGGGGTTGGGGGCAGGAGGGCGGGGGGTTGGGGGGAGGAGGGCAAAAGGAAGAACCTGTACGAAAGGAAAACCGTTTAGGACAGACGTGGGAGGAGGGCGGGGGGTTGGGGACAGAGAGACAGGTAACTGCCACGGACGGAGCAAATCCCGGACGGAGTCGGGATGACGCAGTCTGGGTTTGCAGAGACAACCCGTGGACTGAGGGGGCTCACCAAGTGCGGGCGGCGGGGGTACGCGAGTGCGGGGGGCAAGATACTGTGTCGGTTGTGGCTCCGGATACGGGGAGTGGATGCATTCCGTGTAGGAGCAGTTGGGAGCGCAAGGCAGGGAGTGTAGGGTGGGTGGTGGTGCCGTGCCGGCGAGTCTGCGGCTGCTGAGTGAGGACGAGTGGAGTGAGGACGAGTGGAGTGAGGACGAGTGGGTGGCGACGGCACCGGCAGCCGAACGGGGCCCGGCTGCAGAGCGCGAGTGACGGACAGGTTGCTGCAATGACCGACAGATGCCCCAGACACGACTCGGGCCCCCTTCCACACAGGGCGTGTCCGAAACCTATTCGCCGGTAGGTTTCTGCGTTTCCTTTGTTGTGTACAACCGGGTCTTCTCGCCCACCCCGGCTGGCTCCCCCGCTGCGATCCCAGCGCACTACTGTACGGCGCACCTGCCGAATCGACCCGCCGCCGTTCTTGCCGCCCATTGTGCCGTCCAGGCAATTGGGCGGCAGCGTGGACGCGAGGCGCAAGGTCATCTGGTTCATGTCGCCGTTCTTGAAGTTGTTCACGACGGTCCGCTTAATCTACGGCAGCAACAACGCGCAATCGTGTTAGGCGAGGGAGGCTGCGGCTCGTGTGTCTTGAGCTGCTTATCATCACGCGCTGTGTCTCTGCCCGAGCGGCCCCCCCCCCCGCCCTTGGTTTGTCGGCCCGTGAATTCGCGGATTATCTTTTATTCCCCCCAACACACAAAACACGACAGCGATGCAGGGAGCAACCAGCACGCTGGAGGTCGTCCACACGACCCTAATAGGATGAATGATGAGGCGGGAGATAGTGGGGGGGTGCATGGCAAATTGGCCTAACGATACGGTTTCCCCCAATTTGCCTCCCGCGGGGACAGCAGCGCGACGGAGCAGCCGGCACCTGCTCAGCGCTGTTGGGACGGGTTTGTGGATGCATGCAGGAGGGGGTTCGCAGGGAGGTCCCCTTGCAGCTTAAAGGAAGAGAACTGCGGCACTTCCATCCCATGCCGGAGCCATCCACACCCTTACGCTTGCTGCGTGCGTTTCTCTCTCCTTCCTCGACACGCACCCACGCATTCGCGGCTTCGCTGCCAAGAGACGTACGCAGGCCCCGCAGCACCGCTTTCGCCCTCACCTGACGTTTGCGCTTGTATCGATACAGCAGCAGGCCCACCAACACGATGACGACGACTCCGACGCCAACGCCAATCCCAATGAACACCGGGACCTTACTCGACTTTTTGCTGATACTGCCGCCGCCGCCGCTGTCGACTGGCGTAGGAAGCGGGCTGGGGGTCCAACACTGGGCCCCGGCCGCCCCGCAGATGTACGCTGCGGGGGTTCAGATCCAGATCCAGATCCAGCGCGGGGGGGGTTAGAGGAGACCGGTAGGTCGGCACCGCGGGGAGGGGCGCGTCAGCGCAGCCATAGTGTCAATAGTGAAGTGGCGAAGGCCGTGCATCGACCCTTTCTCCGCCTCCACATTTCAAAGCTGCTGGTGTTGATACTGCTACTCGCCGTCCGTGGCTGTGCGTTGCTACCTTACATAAGAATAAAAATATGCTCGCTCGCCTTTAGACCCAATACGCTTTGCCACCGCCTATCCTGTTGTTAGCCATCCGCCGCTTCCCGTGGCCTCGATTTTCCCGAAGTAACTCACTCGGCCCATAGGCGACCTGCTCATGCTCGCCCCCCCCCCCTGCTCCCCAGTCACCACCGCCCCCTGCCCACCTTTATTAATCGCCGCTTCCTCCATTCGCTTCGTCAGCGCTGCTCCCGTGTACCTGGTCGCGATGTTCTGAATGGCCGTAACCAACAGCAGACCGCTGTTGTAGTCAGCAGACATGGCCTGGGGGCGGGAGGGGGGGGCGCCCGTACATACACGTGTTGGCAAGATTGGGGTTGCCGGTTGCCGGTGTGGATGAGGTCAACCGCTAAGTCAGGAGCTCGAACATGCACCCCATGCAGCCACCCCTGCTTCCATGCCACCCCTGCTTCCATACAGCCCCTGCTTCCATACAGCCCCTGCTTCCATGCCGCCCCTGCTTCCATGCCGCCCCTGCTTCCATGCCGCCCCTGCTTCCATGCCCACCCATGCTTCCATGCCAACCCATGCTTCCATGCCAACCCATGCCTCCATGCCACACGGTCCCAACCTGCAACAACTTACGTTTGCCAGTTCACTGTAGAGGCTGTACTGCAGCACGAAGCCCAGCTGTGCCGACTTGGTCACCAGGTCGGTCAGGTTGTACGATGTCGTGTAGTCGGGGGTGCCGGCAGCGGCCTTCGACTGGAACTGGATGGCCTGCAGCCGGGTGTTGATGCCAGACAGAATCTGGGGAGGGAGGGGGCCGCAGCACGGCGTCCGGGGCAGCATGAAGTGGCCGAGGTTGAGGGTTGCAACCATTGCGGGTGGCTCAAACGACCCAAACGAGCCACAGCATCATCGCAGGTCTGCGTGTGGGTCGCGAATGCAGCGCCCAGACAACAGCCCCTTGCGTGATGGTTCCAGCGAACCCACCCCGACCTTCAGCCCTGAGACCTCCAGTCCTGAGACCTCCAGTCCTGAGACCTCCAGTCCTGAGACCTTCAGTCCTGAGACCTCCAGTCCTGGCCTCATACCATGGCCACCAACCGCAATACACGCTCTAAAGCCGGCCTCACCTCCGCCACCTTATTGTACACGTTGACCATGTCCGGATCGTCAACGTACACCGCCAGCCGGCGCCGCTTCCGCCCTCCGGCTCCGTTCGTCCGCCGGTCCATGCCTTTGGCCCTTCCGTCCGCCCTCTCATCTCCTCCCCAACCCGCATCGCCACCCGCCGACTGCCCCAGCTCGAGCCCCAGTTCCATCTGTTGCCGCATCAGCGCCTGCGGGCTCACCACGCCCCCTAGGACCAGGTCAGCACGCACGCTGCGCGGAAGGCTTGCGGCTGCCAGGTGCCGCGAAGAGGCAGGCCCCAGGCTCTCCTGCACGTGCAACTGCCGCTGCGCCTGGAGATGGCGGCGCCGACGGTCGCGGGCTGTGGCAGCGCCGATGGCACTGGCGCTGCCCCCCGACAAAAAGGTCCCCCTTGCGACGGGAGGTGCGTTCTACGACCAGGGCGGGACGTGAGGCGGGGTTGGACGAGGGGTCAGCCGGTGGGGTGGCAACACGTGCTCGGCCGGGGCCGCGGCTCTCCGACGGGCAGCCAGCAGAGCCGCTTGACAAAACACGGCTGCCCCCGCGAGCTTCGCGCTCAGGTCGGCTGGCCGCGGGAGCTTCGCGCACAGGTCGGCTGGCCCCGGGAGCTTCGCGCACAGGTCGGCTGGCCCCGGGAGCTTCGCGCACAGGTTTGCATGCTATGCCCTGCGGTAAAGCATGCCTTCAGACCCGGCAGGTCAATATCATCACCAGGGAAGTATCCATCACCAGGTGGGTAGTCATCACCAGGTGGGTAGTCATCACCAGGTGGGTAATCAACCGACCCGCAGGTCCCTCAACGTGTACTGTGGTGCTTCAAGCGCCTAGCAGCACCGGCGCCTGACCAGCCAGATCCCACGACGGCGTGGCGGGCTGTTTGTGACCTCCACGACCCCCTGCCTCATCGTCACGTGCCCCAGTCAGCCCGAGGCATTAGCGGCACCCACCGAGATCGCCTTCGTCAGCACCGTGCTGTTAAAGTAGCACGCCTCTGCCACAAACGCAAACATGGCGTTGAGCTGGTCCTCGGCCGTAAGGTCCAAGATGCTGTGTATGAGAATTCGCCGGGCAGGGGGAGGGGAGGACAGCAAGTTTGGGTTAGGAGGACGTTCGTCTGCGATATCGTTAGGTGTTTGCGAGGTGGTGCGAGGTGGTGCGAGGTGGTGCGGTCGTGGACAGCAGGTCACGAGCCATAGGCTGGTGTCCGGGTTCGCAAGAGCCACGCGACTCGGACGTCGTACTCGCCATACTCGGACGCCGCACTTTGGCATTTGATTGCACCGCTAGCAGGAGACCGTAGCGACCTGACTCACGGACGATTGTGGGTTGTGGCCGCAGGTTTGGTCCGAATTCGACATAATTGAAAGCAACAACGGCAACGCAATTCATAGCAAAACCGCAGGCAGCCCCATTGCAGAGCAGCCCGTCGTGGCCCTCTGCTGGAGGTCAAGGAGGCCCCCCAGGCCCTTGTCCAACCACTTCCGTTGTCCAACCACTTCCGTTGTCCAACCACTTCCCTTGTCCAACCACTTCCCTTGTCCAACCACTTCCCTTGTCCAACCACTTCCCTTGTCCAACCACTTCCCTTGTCCAACCACTTCCCTTGTCCAACCACTTCCCTTGTCCAACCACTTCCCTTGTCCAACCACTTCCCTTGTCCAACCACTTCCCTTGTTCAACCACTTCCCTTGTCCAACCACTTCCCTTGTCCAACCACTTCCCTTGTCCAACCACTTCCCTTGTCCAACCACTTCCCTTGTTCAACCACTTCCCTTGCCCAACCACTTCCCTTGTCCAACCACTTCCCTTGTCCAACCACTTCCCTTGTCCAACCACTTCCCTTGTTCAACCACTTCCCTTGTCCAACCACTTCCCTTGTCCAACCACTTCCCTTGTCCAACCACTTCCTTTGTCCAACCACTTCCCTTGTCCAACCACTCACCCGCCGCCTTCCTCCGCCAGCACTGCTGCCACGTACGTCGTGAGGGTGCCGATGAACGACACCGCGTTCTCACCGCTGTCCAGGTCGTACGCGTAATAGCAGGATGTGGTGAACAAAGCTCTGCGTGCGTCGTGAAGGGGTGGGCGGCCGGCGGGAGGAGGCGGAAGCAGGAGGGGTGGTGAGTTGGTGGATTGACTGAGAGGTCAGAGAAGGCCAGTGAAGCCGCAAAGAAGCCTCGCCTGTGGAGGAGAGGTCGGTGCTGAGGGAAGCGGCCGCTACGGCGGCCGCATGATACGCCTGGGCGGAGGCAGCAGCAGCACCAACCGAGTCGTACGCTGCCTTACTACGTAAAACGGCATCCATATATTCACGCCGCAAGGGCCGTGCTGGACGGGGGGCTGAAGTAATCCCGTGCCTAGTAGACGTTTGGGGTTTTCAATCCTTAATATCAGCCCATGTGGGGACCTTTTTACAAGGATTACTACCCTGGCTTCCGAACTTTAGGTAGCGTTCATGAAACCAACCCCCTTCTGGCAGCGCAGGAGTCCCGAACCCAACCTGACCCAACTGCAGGAACGCGCAATTCCTCACACGGCCCAGGCGCGCCCATGGATACCTGATCGCGTAGAACACGCCCACCATCTGCGAGTTGGCAGCGATTACTGCACCCATGAGTGGATGACTCAGGTTGAATGTTTGAATGCTGGTGAGGACGATTGGAGCGGGAGGCGATGGCGGCAACGGCGGCGGCGATGCCAGCTGCGAGCTCGGCGAGGGCAGTGATGGAGGCGGCGAGGAGCTTGTGTTGGCGGGAAGGTTGACCATGAACTCGTTGTACGCCGCCAGCTCCAGGCCCATCGCGGTGAAGGCGGCGGTTTGCTGCGCCATCGTCACGGTGGTTAGTCGCTGCGTCGCCTGGAGCGTGTAGAAGCCCTGGTGCGGCGGCATTTGGGGGTCGGTCCGTGGAGAGACGTTAGGGTTCCATGGGGATTGAGGCAGCGTCGGAATGGACTTACGGAACGGGCGTCCGTTTCAAACCGGCTGATACTTACTCCCATGCTATTGTAGTGCCACGGTGCGATCCGTCGGGCGCGCCGCGCGCACATGGCCATCGTCCTGCCCACCATCAACGTCATGCCCAGCGCCAACAGCCCAGGGAGGTAATACATATGATATCCAAATACCGCCAAACCTCCTCACCACGCGCTGCATTTCGGGCCCAATCCTACCCTCATTGCCCCCATCTCCTCCTCCCTTGACTGCTGCCATCGAGCCCCAACCATCCATGCACCTCCCGCCTGCCGCGACTGCCCATCGTCATGCTGCTTAGGGTTCGCATCTGCAGCGCTCTTGTACTTCCTCGCCAGGTGCCAGGTGGGCTTCCAACCTCCTTGCTGACTGTTCCCCCTACCACCCCTCATCGACCCTGGCCGCCGGTCTGCGTGGCGTCCCCGGTTGGTGGCTAGATGGCGACATCCGGGCTGTCGTCTGAACTGCCTCTACTGCTTACACGGACGCTGGCCCGCGTCAGGTTGCGCAGCTAATGGCATTTAGGATGCATGGCTGGTTTCGTCCGTCCCGCATTCTCCGGTCACCAGCCCACCCGCCCTCAGCCCAGCTCGGCCGGGCTGACCCGGACCGGACCAATCCAGACCCGCCCGCCTAACCACCGCAGACCCACCTGCGCCAACATCGCCACAGGTGACACGCTGACAGCGGGCATGGATGGACCCAGGTTTGACACCGTCATGGACAGCTGGATCAGGGAAAGATAGTCTTGGCAGTACCTATAGGGCGACACTGCCATGGAGCCCTGTCCCTTGGCCCGCAGCGACACCGCTCCCAGGCCGGTGGTAACGAAGGCCTCATATCTGGGCGTCCACATATCGTTGGCCTGCCCCACGCAACCATTCAGTGGCCCTATCATGTGGACGGCGCCCGAAGCTGCCACCGGCGCCGCGGGCGGGGGCAAGCCCACGGTGACGTGTATAGCAGCCACATCTACGGATGATTTGCTGAGCCGCTCAGGAAGCGCGTCCAGGACGTATGTGTGCAGCGCTGCTGGGTCCGACCCCAGCAGGTTGGACATCTGGTTGGCTGCGTCCGCCTGCGTGGCGCGCGGGCGATGCGAGCGTTGGTACCGAAGGGTGGAACCCACACCCACGAAGAAAGAGCGGCCGCCCGAGAGGTCCGCAGGAAGTAGCCAGGCGGTGGCGCACGCGCTGTGTACGTGGCGGGAGGTGTGTCTAGAAGGGGAAGGGGAGCCCCCTTGAACTCCACCACGCATCCGGCCGCTTAACCCACGCCCGGATTCTCCCCCGGTGCTATCTTGTTGCGACCTCCGTGTCAACGCAACGCGATTGACAACGCAGGATTTCAACAGGCTCCACTCCTAATATCAACACGCATTGTTTGATCTTCCGGGTTTGCACCCTATCACGAAGGTCGGCCCGGCCGTTCTAGGGCCACCTACAAGAGAGCGGGCCTACCTGTACGGCCGCGAGCCGTGTGAGTGTTATAAGGGCATTGAGCGGATTAAGGCCCATGTTGCTGCCCATCAGCTCCAGGAGTGCCACCCGCTTCAGCACCTCTGCATAGGACGAGATGCCGGACACCACCTCAGCGGTGGCGTTGAGCGCGTACGACAGAACGGAAACATTGGCGCGGTTTGCGGCCGCGGTGAGGATGTCGTACACCACCTCCAACGTGTACAGGCCGCCCACGGATGCTGCCAACGGCGCCGGCGGCGGCGAGGGCGGCGAAGGGACCGGCGAGCCCAACGTGTTGGTCGCGGCCGTCGCATTCCGTGCCGCTGCTTCTGCCGCCTCCTCAGCTAACAACGCCTGCCGCATCGCTTCCAGTTGGACCAGCTGTCGCATTCCTTCCGCTGCCACAATGCGTGCCAGCACTGTCACGTTGGCGACTCCCCCGGTGGTGGAGTATACGGACGCGTTCAGCAGCGCTGCGCCCAGCACTGCCAAGGCACCCATCTCTACATCCGCCGCCAGCAACGCCACCGCCAGGTTGCGAGTCGTCGCATTGGCACTGGGTAACATGCTGAACGGCTGTAGCTGCAGCGAATCTAGGCCGTAGGCATGCAGGCTGATGTTGAACGTGCCATAAAGCTCAGTCATGTTCTGCCGTATTACTGAGGCGTTGTTGGTTAGCTTGCTGGTGGCGCTGGTGCTTACGTCCAAGTCGGTGCTGTCTGGCCCAGCTGACACCACGAGCTCCAAGTGCGATAGGCACATGAAGGACGCATAGCCCACACTTGCTTGCGATGCATTTAACGGTGCGGCCGCCGACAGCTGGAACGGCAGCGGCAGTTTTGTGAACAGGTCGACGCAAGAGGCGCCCGGCTGAATGTCCACCTACGGCGCAGCGGAAACGAAGGTCCTAATAGGCGAAGATGCATAGCAGGACAATCCGAGCGTCAATGCAGTCATCAGGCGGGGGGGGGGGGCACAGCTCGCTACTTATGCTGCATGCGCGATGAACCCTGTCCCCTTTTTGCAGTAACGGGTAGTCACCGAAAACACGCCAGGTTACACAAAAACCCTACGGCGCTGCCTGACTCACTCTGTAGACCTCATCAGCATTTTCCGAAAAAGATGCATTAAAGACACCGTTTATGTCCGTGGTGCGGTTCGCGGCCAAGCTGCCACTGCGCATGCCTGATATCCTTGCCTGTGTACGTTGACCCGGCAGCCGACAAAGAATGTTGGTCAGCCGATCTTTAACCTAGCCGTGCACATACGATACCGTTAACCTGGAGGCAGCTAATAGGGAGGCGCGCACCTGGCAGCTGCGCAGTGGCCCTGACAGCCGGGCAAGGCCACCCACGATACCTTGACCTGTGATCACGTGAATAGCATTAAAACGAAGCATCCCATGCAGAATGCATCATCCGCCATCAATTGTGCAGTCTGGCGCGGGACGGCCGACTTAACAACGTCGACACCCACCTTGCACCAGTCGTGGAATGGCAAACCATAAAAGCAGGAAAGCAGGAGCTAAAACTGTGGCCCTGAAGTCAGGCCTCATGTGTGGCCAGGCTCAGAACATTCAAATGTCTTGTCCGGTCATGCGGCAATATCGGCAAATTATCAAATAGTCACTGCTTTAATAGCTGAACCAGTTGCGGATGCGCTTCGTTATACAGGAAGGTTGTCGGTGTAGGCGATAGCGCGATACTCATGGCGTTCATAGACACGAAAGCTGTATTCATCATATACATACTGATTTGCGCTGTGTATTGGGTCACCTAATGATTTAGCAAACCCATAAGGTTTTCGTGGGCCCAAGGCTTGCGTTTCGTTTGCCTGCCGTATATCACACAAGTCCGGCCCGACAACTGCCGCAAGTGCCGATTGAGTCGGCAAGCATTCCGACCTTTTATAATAACTATTTTGTGCTGGCTCATCTGATAACATTGGTCCCTTATCGGAATTTGGGGCAATATCCAGACTTTCCAACCCACCTGAAGGTCTACCACGGGTCCTGAGGTTTACCGTCCAATGGAAGGCCCGGCGGGCAGCAGCTATCGGAGCCAAAATAATATATACAGTCCAGATTAGTTGCTTTTGGGTTTCGCGTCTTGGAGAGTGCCAGAGAGGGATGCGTGCTCATTCGCTGGCTTGGCGGTTCACTGGGGATGGCTTCGCGAAGGACAGGATCGGCGTGTAACAGCAAGATGGAGCAATGGACTGCTCTGATGGCGATCCAGCCGACCCAGCCGGTGTAGTACAGGTGACCCCAACAGGAAGGGCTGCGCGTCGTGAAGTGCATGGTCGTTCTGGTAACCCTTGGCAATCCATCAGAACGCAAAGTGAAGAGGTGATGTCCTTCCAAACCTGAATTATATGACTGCCCCCAGGATTGTGAAGGTGGGGGTCTTAGTGAACCTGCCGTCCTCGACTGCGCCGCGCTAGCGACCATCTCGCACCTTTTGGTGCCATTGGTGCCGGTCTTTTACCTGCCCAAACCCCAGAGTCACTATCGGACTAGGGGCGCCGCTGGCGGCTGGAACGAATGTCCGGTGGGTTCCGGCCGTGCTGTTCGTGCTTTCCTGGCTGACCGTATTGGCCGACTCCAGGCCTGACTGGACGTGCGCTGTCGTTAGCGCTTAGGCTACAACTGACCAGATCGTAGACAAGTTCGCAGGTGAACGCCGCAAGCCGGTTCTGCCCCGGGTATCCTGATTCCCGACCGAAGCGCGGCCCACAGCTGCACTGTTCCTTGCGGGGCAACAGATGCTCGCCACTGTCGTTACACGTTTGTAACTGGGCACCTCGTGCGAGAGGTTACATTGAGCACGGCCGGGATTACCAGGAGTGGCATCCAGCCGTGCTAAGGCGGTGTAGGCTACGTGGGCCCGATATGCGCACCCTCAGCACCCTATCCGATTGTGAGCCAGCTATTGTCCAACGCCGAAAGCTATCAGACGATATAAGACGACGTCCGTTACTCAGTGTCAACGCATCCTACCTAACAATGCACCCGCGAGATATTTCACTCCAACCGTCGCGATTCGTGTTTCTGGAGCGGCGCCGTAACCATGACCAATGCCCGCGAATCGACTTTGTCGGTTCTGGCGCATGACATGGGCACCGACGGGGCGGCATGACCATGTCAGACGCAGAGTGCCCGCACAGGCCCGCAATCAATGCGAATTGGTGATACTCCAGGACAGGCATCAGAGGCAAGATGAGCAGCCCACATCAATGCCTGGAAGGGCCTGAAACCAAACCTCCAATCCGATCTGTGCTTGCTGGTTCGACCGTAGCCACAGCCAACCCTATGCCTTTTGGGGCGTCTGCTGGCTGCTAGCGCTGGCTTTTCGTACGGTGAGGTCTCAGTATGGGGCCGCCCCTCTTGTCCCCAGCTTGACCGGGCTTGCGGACACTTACAATGATGATATCAAGACGAAGCCCTAACCCGCAATAGATAATTGTCGCGGCGGCAAGCAGATTACATACGCCCGCCTGTAAATGCAGGACGTTCAGAGGTAAAGCTCTGCGTCGACCTTCGGCAGCACACTGCAACGTCCTAGGTAGGAATAACTGCTACAGTGGGCCCCTGACGCGCTGCTAGGCATATGAAAATACAGGGTTAGGTGCGTGCACCTGTGGCATGTGTAAAAAACATGTACACGGTTTGCCGCAGCAAAAGCTGATGAGCTCAGGGACCGCGGCTGCCGTTAGCACTAGTCGTCACGACTAGCCACGAGCAAACGGGAGACGGAATCAGGATGACGCAGGCCTCACTAGTCATCGGCCGACTCTGACGCTATGTGGCGTAAACTGGCAACCAAGCAATGGCAGCGCAACCCAGTGTAAAGCAATGGAAAAGCACATAGGAATGCAAGACGTTTTAGAGACCTATTAATCGTGTAGAACGATAAAAAGTGGGATAGGGAAGAAAATCAGGACATGGCCGATAAGGCCGATACTTGGCAGACGCAGGCTTTGGCTTCAATTTCCATGTACCACACAATCTGTAAAGTCATGCATTAATCTTTTCCGCATGGTCCGCATACCTCGCTCCGGAGCAACACCGTAACAGAATTCCCCGCCATCCCCTGGCCACAGCAGCTGCCAGTGTCACGAACGAACGCCCAGGAGCCGAGGGAAGAAGCTACCTCCATGTACCTCTATAGGCTCCGCGGTGGGGATCTGGTTGGGGCATGGGAAGGCGAGGAGGTGCGCAGGGGCACATGCGGGGGGACGTCAGCACACAAGCAGCAGCACCCATCGAAATACAGCTAGCAGAAGATATAATGCACAGGCGCGCGACATGGGAAGCCGCACGGAGAGGCCGCACGACTAGTTATCCAAGTTAAGGGATAGGTTGGGATTAAGCCCCGTAAGGCCCGGAAGGAAGGTCTCACCGGTGCGTCGTGGGCGGTGGGGCCGTAGCCGAGCTGGGGACCAGGTTCTGTGGTGGGGAAGATGGGCGGGGCCGAAACGTAGTCAGCCAGGATTTTGCGGTGCATTGGAGGGTACGGGGTTTAGGGTCGCTGCGGTGCGTGGGTTACCAAGGTCACTAAGAAATGCCCATGACCAAAGGAAGGTGATGACGTGAGGTGGAGCCTTGCAGCCGGCATTACATATGACGTGCATTGGAAGGAGCCTACCCAGAGCCAAGGCACGCAAATTGAGGCCTAAACGTAAGAGAAGCCATTGAGGACTAATACCATCCACTGTAACCGTTACAACCACCACCTGTCGATTGGCGTTCTGGTGGTTTGCCTTTGTTCCGGTGCACGTCGGTCCTCCGTCTTCCTCAGTGTCAGGCGATGTGCTCGATGGTTCTACCTTTTGGTCTTGAACCCACTGTAACCGTCACAACAACCACCAGCAACAGCACCATCCACAGGCACGGGCGCCTTCACACGCTGCCTGTTGTTGTCTGCCACGTCGCCCCTGCCACGTAAGCACCACATACCGGTGGGGCAAGGCCCTGTGATGAAGGATAGCCTTGGGGCGTTGCAGCAGCCTGCGGCGTTCCGGGCGCGTCCGGCGTTCCGGGCCCCTCGGGCTGCAGCTCGACACCCTCTCGAGCGCCTTCAACCGTATCGGCCGGCTCCAAACGGGCATGGGTGCAGTCGTTGTCGCCGTTATTACCGGCAGCGGCAGCAGCAACTTCGGCAGCGGAGATGTCCGCGGTCGGAGCGTTGGATGGCTGCTGGTCGCTTTTGCTGCAACCAGCAGCAGCAGTAGCATTGGCGGTTGAAGGTCTATGACCGTCCGGCTCGACAGTCACGAGCTGCAACTGACTGGGCTTCACAATCGGTGGGAGCTGCAGAGCGGCAGAGATCGTGCGGCGGGGGCATACGCGGGCGGCAGAGTCAGACGAGGGAAAATGTGGACGCTGCGACAACCGCACCTAACGGGGCTCGTTCTGGTGACGTACGCAGATGTATCCCTGCCCTGCCCACCTTGACGGCCCATCCGGGCATTATGCCGTTCTTCCCAGCAGGCTCGCCGCCGCCAGGCTCGATAAGGTAGGGCAGCAGCGGAAGCGGGGGGTAGTCCAGTGCGGCCAGGTCCGTGTTGTCGATGACATTGCCCTGGAGGGCCGAGGAGGAGTGCGGAGGCCCGTTGGTTGGTGGGGATACTAGGGGCCACGAGGATGCGGATGGCGCGGTACCAGGCGAGTCCATCGGCAAGGTGTTTGGGCTTCTCTGGCCTCACATCGCCATCCCTGCTATCTTCGTCCTACGACGGTGTCCGCCCGGCGAGCCCGCTCTTCCCTGGCGAGTCGCTCTTCCCCTGCCCTGCCCATCCTTCCCCGGCGAGCCCGCGCTTCCCCTGCCCTGCCCATCCCTCCCCGGCGAGCCCGCTCTTCCCCTGCCCTGCCCATCCTTCCATGCGAGCCCGCCCTTCCCCTGCCCTGCCCACCTTGACAGCCCATCCGGGCATCATGCCGTTCATCCCAGCATACTCGCCGCCGCCAGGGTAATTGGCGTAGGGCAGCAGCGGCAGCGGGGGTAAGTCCAGTTCGGCCGGGTCCGTGGCGGCGATGCAATTGCCCTGGAGGAGAGGGGTGAGGAGGAGTGCGGAGGCACGTCGGTTGGTGGGTGCTACGGGGCACGAGGATGCGGATGGCGCGATACCAGGCGAGTCCATCGGCAAGGTGTTTGGGCTTCTCTGGCCTCACATCGCCATCCCTGCTATCTTTGTCCCATGATGATGTTCACATAAGTGTCACCCCACGGCACCATGGATCCGAACGCCCGGGCATACGTGCATACCGGGGACCCTTCCCTAAGGCTTCTTTGCCACGCGCCGCCCCCAAGCGCTTCATTGCTACCCCAAACAGATAAAACACACCGCACGATACGCACCTGACCACGACGTCTACGACGGCACTGACACACTATAAGGCAGATCACTATCACTGCTGCAATTACACTCGCAACAACAACTGGTATTAGGAATATTAGTCTGGGGAAAATGCTGCCTGGGGAATTGCCGTCGTCTGGCTTAAAGCCGACCGGGAGATTGCCGCCGCCAATGCCGCCACCGCCATTGTTGTCTGGCGGTGTCGGTGATGGCGAAGATGTCGGGGGCATGTACCCTGACGCCTCCTGGGCCTCCGCGAACAACGCTGCGGGGAAGAAAAACGCCACAGGGGCGCGAGCATAGGGAATCCAATGTAAGTCTGCGTACTATAATTCAGGTAAAGGACCAGGACATGGTCGAGGTGCGTGCCCCCTTGTTTCCCCTAGTGCTCCGCCTGTAGTGTCAACGGTAGTAGTTATTCCAGTATCCTTACAGTATCCCATCCGTAGTGTCCATCTTTGTTGTAGCCCTAGCGCCCAAGGCACCCCTCCCTTTCCTGGGGATCTTCACCTGCGTCAAGTTTCACCGCCGCTAGGGCGCCGGCCAACCGCGGCTCGACGTACGTGGCCGCAGAGGACCACATGGTCGATGCAGACACACTCAAACCGCTTCCAAGGGCCTGCGAACGGCCGGTTCACCAGATGCAGGCGACGAGGGCGATTCATTCACTCGCGGCTGTGAGGTGTGGTCCAGGCGAGTTAGCGCGGCAATCGCGTCGGGATCCGAGACCGAAAGGAGGGATGGGACCTCACTACTGTGGCGAGGAGGTCCGCCGCTTGCGGTAGCCGCAACATGCCGTGGAGGAGCGTGCACTGAAACCCTGAAACTGCACGGCATTGTACGATGAGATGAGACCAGACAACGTGCCGTGGAAGGAGCGTGCACTGACACCCTGAAACTGTACGGCATTGTACGATGAGACGAGACCAGACAACGTGCCGTGGAAGGAGCGTGCACTGACACCCTGAAACTGTACGGCATTGTACGATGAGACGAGACCAGACAACGTGCCGTGGAAGGAGCGTGCACTGACACCCTGAAACTGTACGGCATTGTACGATGAGACGAGACCAGACAACGTGCCGTGGAAGGAGCGTGCACTGACACCCTGAAACTGCACGGCATTGTACGATGAGACGAGACCAGACAACGTGCCGTGGAAGGAGCGTGCACTGACACCCTGAAACTGTACGGCATTGTACGATGAGACGAGACCAGACAACGTGCCGTGGAAGGAGCGTGCACTGACACCCTGAAACTGCACGGCATTGTACGATGAGACGAGACCAGACAACGTGCCGTGGAAGGAGCGTGCACTGACACCCTGAAACTGTACGGCATTGTACGATGAGACGAGACCAGACAACGTGCCGTGGAAGGAGCGTGCACTGACACCCTGAAACTGTACGGCATTGTACGATGAGACGAGACCAGACAACGTGCCGTGGAAGGAGCGTGCACTGACACCCTGAAACTGTACGGCATTGTACGATGAGACGAGACCAGACAACGTGCCGTGGAAGGAGCGTGGCTGGGGCTGACTGGGTTGGAGCGGGTCGAGACCAGCCTGGAGGTACCGGCGATCGAGACCTATTGGGACCCGTTAGGCGCGGTGCACTGACACCCTGAAACTGTACGACATGTACGATGAGACCAGCAAACGCAGGCAAAAGTATGGTGCGCACGCACTCACGCGCAGTATGTCGTTGTAGAGGTTGTCCTGCAGCACGACGCCCAGCTGCGCCGCCTTGGTCACCAGGTCGGTGACGTACGATGACGGGTAATTTTGGGTGGCGGCGGCCGCGTTCGACTGGGACTGGATGATCCTCAGCCGGGTGTTGATGCCAGACAGAATCTGGGGGTGGTGAAGAAGCCCGTGTAAACGACGTAAGGGAAAGAGGCGGAAGGACCGGCGAACAGTTTGGGATCACGCGTTTTAAATTTCGCAGGCCGGAAACGATCGGACAGGGTATAGGGAGTTGAGCGGCAACATCTGCGTGCGCCCTTGAGGGAGCGGCAAAACGCAGCGATGTATGCAGGGGGCTGGAGCAGGCAGTAAATGCATTGGCAGGCACGCCATGTCTGAAACCCTAAAAGAGTGAATCCCATGACGTAAGTCATCACACGCCTGAAATACGCCTGGTTGAGATCCGGTCAGGGCCGGGCAGCGCGGCAACGCGACAGGAGGCAGGCAGGGCAGGGAAGCAGCCTAACTGACGACTCATTCACGCCCCGCCAGGGTCTTGCCTCCGGAAGCATCACCTACCTGGGAGACGGCCATGTACAAATCGACAAGGCTTTGCTCATCAAGGGACAGCGCCCTGCGCCGCGGCCCGGTCGCCCCATCTCCTGCTCGGTCGGAAGCCCCCGCATCTCCTCCCCAACCCGCGTCACCACCCGCCAACTGCCCCAGGTGCAGCTGGTGCCTGAACAAAGACTCCGGGCCCAGCACTCCGAATCGCAAAAGATCTGCGCGCAGGCGCTGCTGCTGGCTAGTGCCGGCATCGGGCTGGTAGGTGTCCGACCCCTCGGCCGGCTCGGGCAGCTGCGTCTGCAGGCGCCGTCCGTTAGCTGTAGCGGCGCCGACGGCGACGACGGCGCTGACCCCTGATAACAAAGTCCCCTTCCCACGGGACGTTGCGCTCTGCAGCAGGTGCATACGCAGCAGGTTCTTACGCAGTAAAACAAGAAGCGAATGCAAGGAAGGGACACCAAGGCAACGGCGTTTGGTATTGAAGGGCACCTAGGACAGGGCGGGCAGCGGGGTGGCTGGGGGACGAGGCCACACCCACCTCGCTGGGGGGCCCCAGCTGTGAGTTGCTGAAGTAGCAGGATGCAGCCACGAAGCCGAAGATGTTGTTGAGGACCTTCTCGTTCGAAAGATCCAGGATTCTTTGTTCGTACAATCAAACGAACGGGCGGGACGGGGGCACATGCGTCATGGCGCGGAAAGCGACAGGGAGTGAATTTCCGCAGGCAAGGCGGGCGGCGTAAAGGCTTAAACGCACTTTTTTTCCAGAGCCGAGCAACTACTTAACGACGACAACACGCCGACGCGACCAAATTGTAGCGTATGGTCCTGGGGCGATGGGCAGGGGGCTGCCCTTCCACCCGCCAGATCGCCCCCTGAAGATACGCCCTAGTTGCGCAGGAGTGGAAGAGCGCCGCAGCAGAAGGTGGCGAAGTGGAAGAGCACCACGGCCGAAACGTGTCCCGCTGCATCTATGATAGCACATCAGCCCGAGCCCCTGCACACGCACCGCCGCTGCTGGCAGCCCAAGCCCCTGCACACGCATCCGCCGCTGCTGGCAGCCCAAGCCCCTGCACACGCATCCGCCGCTGCTGGCAGCCCAAGCCCCTGCACACGCACCCGCCGCTGCTGGCAGCCCAAGCCCCTGCACACGCACCCGCCGCTGCTGGCAGCCCAAGCCCCTGCACACGCACCCGCTGACAGCTGCTTGCTGCGCGGCCGCATACGTCGTGAGGGTGGTGGTGAGGTCAGCTTCGCCCCCCGCGCTACTGCCGTACGCGTCGAGGCAGTGCTTGGAAAACATTGCCCTGCAGGGCGAGGTAATCGCCGGGGGCTTGTGAGGAAAGCCCGTGTACGAGGGAGCTGACTAGGAAACCGTCTGTAACCGCCGGAGGCATCTGAAGCGGTGCTGGGTTAGCCAACGGCGTCAGATGCGGTGGCAATGCTTCATGGCGGCGGGAGAGGAATCAGACCGCCAGAGGACACCTTCGGGAGCTGCGGGATTTCATTGCGCAAATCGAAGGCCCTACATCATCACAGCTCAGCCGGCGTGCGACTCCAAATGTTTGGGGTTACCGTCATTGTTGCCACTAAGATCAAGGCGCTACCACTACGCAACGGGATCAGGTATCAAGGTTGGGCACAAGGCAAGGCATTCATTGCGGTTATGCGTCGACATTAGGCATCAAGATCGCGCAAAAGTTTTCCTAGGCACCAATGTTAGGCTGGGGGAACGGCCGAGCCTGCAGGGTCCGCCCAGCAAGGTACCTACCTGGCCGCGTACAAGACGCCCACCAGTTGCGCGTTGGCGGCGATGACGGAAGCCATCAGCGGGTGACCGACGTTGAAGACCTGCTCGGCGGCTTGGGCTGGCGGCATAACCGGAATGGCTGGCGCGACCCACATTAACGTGAATGGGTCTAAGACTGGCACGGGTGCTGGAGGCGGTGGGGGGGCGGCCTGGACGCGACGAACCATGAAGTCGTTGTACGCCGCCAGCTCCAGGCCCATCGCGGTGAAGGCGGCGGTTTGCTGCGCCATCGTCACGGTGGTTAGTCGCTGCGTCGCCTGGACCGCGTAGAAGCCCTGGTGCGGTGGCAGCGCGTGTTGGTTGGGAGTTGGTAAGGAAGTCGATGCAGGTTGCGTACGGAGAGTGAGGAACGTTTGCAGCGGGTCTAGTTGGCGGCAGGACGTGGCTGGAGCTTGATTTGCGGAGTGCTACCGCCATACTTGCGCGTGCTTGCTTCGCACCCCGACCTACCTGCGCCAGCATCGCCACAGGCGACACACTGATGAAGGGCATGGCTGGACCCAGGTTGGACACCGACATGCCGACACCCAGCCCCGTGAAGCGGTCCTTGCAGTACACATCGGGTGACGTGGCCAGGATGCACGTGCCCTTGTCCTGCAAGTCAAACGCGCCGGAGCTGGTGGTGGTGACCTCCGGGCTCGGTGGCCAGATGTTACTGGTTTGGACGCGGCAATCGGCCAGCGGTCCAATCAAGTGGGCGACGCCCAGTGAGGCTGCTCGCGGCGGGGGTGCGGGTTGGTTGAGCGTGGTGTGGATGGCGGCCAAATCCACGTAAGCCTCCCGGAGGCGCTGCGGCAGGACATTCGGCTCGTAGTATGAAAGCCATCCTCGGCCAGACGGCGAGGGCACGTTTCCGGCCGCAGCAGCCTGCAGCAGCAGAAGCAGCAGCAGCAGCAAAAGATGGAGGGAGTTGCGGCCGAGGCCGCCCTTCAAGGGAGTGATTGGGAGGGAAAAGATTCAACGGCGGCCTTGGGTCGCAACGGAAATTGTACGACGGTGTCGCCCGCTGATGGGTAAAAGGATCCCGGGATATATAACGTTCCTACCTAAAACGTCGATCTCACTGCGTTACTACATTTCTTGTTGCTCTTAACACGCGCTGCATGGTGAGGTCGGTGTATTGCTTCCGGGCCGGACCTGACATGACATTGCACGTAGGCATCAAAAGGCCTACCTGTACTGTCGCAAGCCGCGCCAGCAAGACAACCGCGTTGAGCGGGTTAAGGCCGGCCTTAGATCCCGCCAGCTCCCGGAGGGCAGCTTCCTTCAGGGCATCCGCATACGCGGCGATGCCCGCCACCACGGCTGCCGTATCGGTGATGGCCACCTCCGGGACAACAATGCCCGTGCGGTTCGCAGCGCTGCGCAGGACATTAACCACCACATCCGCAGACAAGCGGCTGCTCGGAGGATTCCCGGGATTCAGCGCCTTCAGCTGCACCAGCTGCTGCATCCCCTTCGCCGCCACAACATGTGCTAGGTAATCCACAAAGGCCCGGTACCGATCGTCCATCATATCCTCGGGCAGCAGGTAAGCATCAGGAGCCGCAAACACGCGCAACAGCGCTCCCCCTAGCATGACCAACGCGCCCAGCTCTGCCTCCGCCGCGAGCACAGCCACTGCAAGCGCGCGAGTCTGGCTGTCAGGGCTGGGCAGCATGGAGAACGGCTGCAGCGTCAGCGGGTCTAGGCCATAGTTAGATACTTTGACGTCCAAAGCGCCGTAGAGGTCTGACGCGGCTTGCCGCACCGCCGTTGCGTTGTCTCGATTCGCACTGGGGTTGAAGGTCGCCACCACGATGTCCAGGTATGCGAGCGCTGTGAGAGATGCGTACCCCACGCTCGCCGTCGTCATGCCCACCGGGATTGCCGCGGGCAATGTGAACGGGACGAGCTGGCCCGTGAACACGTCAATGCAGAATGCAGTTGACTTGATGGAAATCTGATGGCAAACGGGAGGGCAAGGGACGAATTGCGGGTGATCAAAGTGGGTAGCAAAGAGAATCGAAAGGCCATGGGGGGTTGGTTATACGTCATAGGAGATGGAGGACAGAAACTAGCCGGCGAATAGTTTTCGGAGGCGAGGTTGATTGCATGCCTAGCAACTTGGGTTGACTATCTGGAAATCTTTGAACGTGGCCCGTCGAGGGTGTGCTAGAGGAAAAGAAACAAACTAACTAGGGTTAGGATTTGGGGCGCGTGGGGGGGATGCCTACTAATGCGTGGTACGCTGCACACCGAGGAATGCGAATGGCTCAGGGGAAGGCGGGCGTTTTGCGGAACGGCGCCAGAGACGGGGACGGGCGTCTGTGCCCTTCCGAGCGAGCAATGACATAAAAAAGTCGATGAGAGGGGCGGAGTTAAAGCAGAGCCAGGGGGGGCGCAGTACGTCGTGCAAAGGCAGCCTTAGGACCAGGTGGCAGCAGGAAATTGCGGGCAACGCCTGTTTGGTAAGCAAACGAGCTGCGTGCCCCAGCGTCAGTCCCCGATGGAAGCAACTGGATGATACGGGATGAATCCCGGACGGGTCCCGGATTCCAAGAGTTAATTAGGAGGCGAAAAGTCGGCGTTACAAAGTGCGTACCGGACGTAAGAACTGAAATACATGTATACCAGTGTTTGTGCTTCAATTTCATGGATCAATGCAATGGCAGGGTGGCGCTCCGTTAGCAGGCGACGGTAGGCGGGTGTCTGTCGGACGGGATCCAGACGGAGTCCGTGCGCGACGAGGCCGCCGTATGTCGGTGCGTGACGGCCAGCCGACCCTCATCAACAAGGACCGGCCCCGGCTGTCGTACGGTGAGGCCCGGAATCGGTCCCTGTTCTTGTCTTGGGTTCGACCGGGCTTGAGGACACTGTAACTTCTCATTACTAAGGAATCGCAGGAAAGAACTTCTTGTCGGGCCGTGAGGGCATATGCGCTCTTGCTGCGTTTGAAACATTTTGGGCAGCTTTTGAAACATTTTGGGCATCGACGCACTTACTTGGCCAGTTTCAACGCCATATGGAAGCCTTTCGAGCGCCAGTCCAAATTCCCCGGCGCTATTAGTGACGGCATATTGCAAATTGTTTGGAATGCTTGCACTGGTCGGCTGCGTCCACATTGGTTCGTCCAAAAGAAGTTGGTTAGCTGCTGACGCCCAGCCACACCAAAACATGCACGTATTCGTAGCTCAACGCGGGCTCTGTGGGGATTACTTACGCTGCAGCCCCTTAGAGGTCCCGACAGCCTAGCAACACCACCAAAGTAATTCAAGCCTGCGGAGAATCGAAGCGTCTTGTAAAACGTTACGCATGACGGTATTCATCCGAGGATGGGTGACGTATTGTTATATCTTGCAGCCGACCAGCGACTTCAACGGCTTCGCCGCAATTACGCTCACCTTGCAGATGGCAAGGGACAGCAAGGCATAGGAGAAGTACAATGCTGGTCACAAAGGCTGTCCTAAGAGTATTGCGTTTCATTTACGAGCGCAAGTAAATGTTGAGCCGTGCTTATCAAGGATCAGCTATGCCAAAATCGGAAGCAACATATGCAGGTATACGTTATCTCTGGATGTATAATGTAACATATATCATTTATGGTTTTTTTTACTGGGTGTCGGTTCGCATGCCAGTCAATCTGTTCGTTGCCCAACATCTATGTACGTCTTGAGTGCCGGATTTCGAATTTTATATATACAGCTGATATGGTAGCTCATGCAGTTCCTGTAGTAGTTAAATTAGTTGGATTGAATGAAGTGGTTTTGAACTGCGCTGCAAATCGGCATAGGGGCAGTTACGTGCAGCGGCACTTGCTCGGCCGAGTGCCGAGCGGGTGCCAGCATGGTAGGGAAGAGGCTCCATCCACAGATACTGGATGTAACATGACTCGTTAAATGCTTCGCAACGACTGCTGCAATGCGGAGTAGCGATGTTTGCTGAGCCCTAAGGCTGCCATCAACCATCACTTGAACGTACACAATCTCGACGGTAAAAGGGCCAGTCCACATGTGGTAGGACGGGTTCGCGACAATATGGGGCACTTTCCAAATCGATGTTGCGTCATTTTGCCTCAAACGCATACGGGATGTGGATTGGTACACTGCCTAGATGCTACCCTGATAGCTTTTTACAGTACAAAATATCTATACGCCCATTACATTTAACCTCTTATATTTTAATCAAAGCGCAGCACGATGCTGGATGCTCACAGAGCTAACTGGCGGTTTTTGGCGACCCACAGGTCGTCAACACCTTGCAAAAAGACCGGCAGCGGTGCGGACTTTGGGCAGTTCGTGCTGTGAAGACAGCACGTGCGTGACGTGCTCCTTTTTAAGGTGGCGGACACAGAGCTGCTCCAACGCTGCCTGTGCCGCCGCTGCCCATGCCGCCGCTGGCTCTGCCCATGCCGCCACTGCCCATGCCACCTCTGCCCATGCTGCCGCAGCCCATGCCGCCGTTGCCCACGTTTCCAAAAGACACCGCCGGGCATGGCCTGAGATACTCCGGCCATAAACTGCCGGCTCTGGTCGGCGGCGCCTTTGTTCATCTGTATGTTGTCATCTGCAGACCCGTCTGCTTCATCTGCATTTCTGCACACGTTGCGGCAACACAGCTGTGCCTTTCTTCCTGCTGGGCTGGGACATTTCTTGCTTGGAAGGCAGGAACTGCTCCTGAGTGTGGTTAGTGTGGGCCTTAAGTGATGGAGGCCGTGCCAACACTGTGGACTCAGGCGGCATTTCTGTTGCCTGTGACTCCCATAACCACCAGCACCTGGCTGCGGAGCCTGCTGCCTACTCCCTGCCCTGGTTCCTTACCCCCCTCTCCGGCTCCCTGTGTCGGTGGCCTGGGCACAGCTGGGGATGTGTACCGGAACAAAGGCAAACCTAGTCTAATTATGCACCAGTGCCGTCTCGATCTGGGTTCCACCGCTTGTCCTGGTCCTGCCCGGTGTCTCTATGTTTTTCGATGCTTTTCTGTGCCCTTGGGGGCGGTTCAGCCCCGGCTCTCGTATGGTGAGGCCACGGACATGGTCCCCTCTTCTGGTCCTTGGTTCGCCCGGGCTTGAGGGCTCTTTAACGTCTGATCATTAGTACAGGGAGGAGTGCAACTCGACCGTTGACGATGGTTCCGGAGCCGATATTTGGTCATGCGGGGCACGTATGGGTGTACATTACACTAGTAGATACGCGTGGTTGTTAAGGATTTTTTTATTTCGTATGGTACGTCACCGCATCAAAAGAAGGCAAACTGACACAAAAAGCACCGTATGCGTCCGGCAGATGCAACCACGCGTGCGTCTTATGGCGTCTCTTTCACGCTTGTCCATCTGAGGCCTTCTGCTCGCGCATACCGGCCGCCTCCACCGCTCTTGCTGCGGAGCGATCATTGCATCGAACCGATCTCTTCATTAGTGAGTGGACGTGACACCCCCAATTCCCGTCGCCAGTACACAACTCCTTTGCCACCTGTGAGGTTACGCCCGATGTCATCACGCCCGTGGCTTCTCCCTGCTCCTTATAACTCACTCACAACGGCAGACAAGCAAATATCAATAAGGACAACAAACAGAACACTCTTCAGAAAGGCGAGGTAGGATAACACACACACCCAAACAAGCCTAACGACGTAAGACATACGGCGTCCAAGCGGACGAAAGAGTAGGTCGTGAATAACGCGTTCCACCAAGGTTCCGAAGCACGTAAAATCGCCGAAGCCAACGGCTTGCTCTGTACGGCAGAAGGCACCCAGCGTGGCGGCCTTCAAGTCCCACCTGCTGGGCCGAAACCGACTGTAACCGTTACAACAACAAAACCGAACCGAACTATTTGTGAAGGAGACTGCTCACGTTCAAAACGCAGTAGATGCAAATACCGAATAGTGGACATACCTTGTGGCGACATGCACATCTCAAATACGGCAGAACCCTGAGCCACCCAAAGCGGCCTCGTGCACTGTCCAGATGCATGTGCTTCAGGCCTCAAGGAAAACACTATGTACCGGGAAGCGGGAAGCTTGGTGCCTATCACCTGGATCGCACCCAAATACCGGTGCGCCTGCACCACCTCACGCCAAGCGCTCGTCCAGATCGCCATTCCCATGCCTACAGCCGATGAATCCATCGTTCAGCGCACCAGAACGTAGCAGTATATGTACAGAGAGGGGGTCACTGCCACCGCCACAGCAGCGGTCAAGCCCGCCTGCCCGCCGGTGATCCATCCAGATAGACCTGAACCAATCGCCTTCAGCGCCTTACACAGACGGACCCACACGCACGCACGCACTCATGAACGGCGGCTTGTTCAACACTCACCATTACGGATGCCATGCCGTGCACTCCACGACGACGGCATATAGGGCTAAACCCTAAAACCCTAGATCCCCAAAACCCTAAAAGACGGGGCGCAACTTCCCCCGACCCCCCGCCAGGCCTTTCATGTGTCGGGTCTTCTGGGTCTTCTCGCCACTTCTCCCCACCAGCCCTATCCTCACCCCCGCCTGCTGCTGGAACCCTGCCGCTTCCCCTGCTGCTGCTGGCCATCACGTTGCCCCCCCTCCGCATCGCTCCCGCCGCCTCGCGATGCCTTGCTAGGCGAGCTGCTGCGACCGCCGCCGCCGCCGCCGCCGCGACGGTGTGCCGAATCGCCGTCCTCATCGTCACTCGATCCGCTGCCTTTGTCATCATCCTTGTGAGAGCTCCTGCTCCCCACCAACACCGCGACGCCCGCCGCCACCAGCTGTGCCAGCATGGTACTGATGCCACCGCCGTCGTCGTCGTCATCGCCGCCGAAGGCCCGGTCCAGCAGCGCCTGCCAGGTGTTGGCAGCCGCGTTTTGCAGCCACGGCCCTACTGCCTGCACGCCCCCGATGGCGGCGATCCGCAAGTCATCCGGTCCAGGCAGCGAGTCCACCACTGCCGACACCTGGCGGGCGCCAGAGTATTAGGTCGGAAATTAGTTAGAGCCGTGGAGGCACCGTAATTCGTTGCGCTGTTAGGCGCTGTTTTCGGAGCAAAACGTCGTGATTTTGCCAAATTGGAATTCTAGGGGAAAGCCCTCGCTCTGCTCCAGTTCGGTTTGATGAGAAAGCAAAATAAACCGAGGTGTTCATGCGCCTCGCTGCCCTCTTGACACTCGCCGCGATCGCTAGCGAATTATCGCGATTCGAATCCTGTGCTGCGTATTAAGATGTCGACACTTGGGCCTTTCGGACGGAACCAGCGACGCTCGGCGCTGCCGGCGACATATGACGTATGCAACTGCCGCCACGACCACCTATTGTCCAATGGCCCTCCCCTCATCTGTTGTCCAATGTTTCTCCCCATAGGAATCTTCTCGTTTCTCTTACATCGGTATGTCACTGTACGTGTTTCTACACCACCCTACCTCGTCTGCCAGGCCGCTGCCCACCCTGTTGCCGCCGTCCAGAAGCAGCACCCAGGCCCCCGTCAGCACCAGCGTGCCCAGGCTCTCCCACGACACCCCGTCGGTAAGCAAGTCGCTGTATGCGGAGATGATGTCACCCTGGGGAAGAGGGAGGTTGCAAGGAAGACCCGTTTATGCGAGAAATACCCGAGGGAGGGGAGGGAGAGGGAGGGGGGGAGGGAGGGAGGGGAGCGGGGAGAAGAGCGGGAGCGGGTTCGCGACGGAGGGAGGAAGGGGGGGGCGAAGTGGTGAGCCCCTAGCGGGGTTGGATGCGTTGCTAGTGGCACGTGGAGATCACCCCAGCTCACCAAGGAGCTCTCCACCTGCCCGCCTTCCCCCCGCGTCTCGTTCGTACTACACCGTACACTGTCGTACAGCCCGCATCGAGCAAGCCTCTCTACCACGCACCTCAAACCCCACCCCGTCCCGTCCCCAACTATCCACAGCGAGCCCCTCCCAAGGCCCCACTCTCACCTGCAGGTCCGCACGGAGCTCCCCCAGCAGGTCCCGCCCGTCGTACCACCGCCCCGAAACCACCGCAAATACGACAACGCCAACCAGCACCGTGGTTCCCACCGCGTCCGCCACGGGGTCCCGGCGAAGCTTGGCCCCCCGTCCGTCTGCGCCGGTCTGGCGTTTGCGGGCCCCCCTGGAGCCGTCTTTCTTGGGCCGCGGCACCTTGACCCCATTGCGGCTGCACCACCCGGAAATGGCCGCGCGCTGAGGGGCGCGGCGGGGCCGGGAGCGGGGGCGGGGCCGGGGGCGGAGGCGCGGGTTGGGTGCGTGATTTCGTTTGGTATCCAGTAGGCGACAGGAGCAACGGCAAAGAAAGGGCCTACGTGAATAGTTCCTCGGGGCACCATGTGGCTGGGGCACCAAGCGACTGGGGCAGCATGTGAGAGGAGAACCATGTAGGGGGACATTCGGTGCCCAGCCCACGTTCGGCTCATGCTCCGTCGCATGAGTATTAATCTTTTCCCAGATATTTCGCCAACACCGTCAGACACGTTAACGGCAAAAACGAGCTGCTGCTGCTGCTGTTGCTGTTGCTACTGCTCAATTTCGAAACCAGCAATCAGAATCTCCACGAAGGGTTACCGCGTTCCCTCTCCCCCTCTCCCGTGCAAACCCACCGGCTCCTTCTCAACCTCCGCCAGCAGCTCCCCGCCAGCAACCAGCTCGCTGGCGAACCCCTCCAGCTGCAACGCCGCCTCCGCCAGCCCGCTGTCCGGATCCAACAGCCCCGAAACCAGTGCCGGCCGGGCCGCCAGCAGCGCCAGCAGCGCCGTACTTGACGCCAACAGCGCTCCCAGCGGCAAGTCCAAGACCAGCAGTGACGCCAGCGCCGGCCGCGTGGCGATCAGCTCCGAAACCTCCGAGTTGCCTCGGGCGGCGCTGACGCACAAGGCGCGAGCCAGCGCCGGGGTCGCGGCGAGGACGCCGGCGAGGCCGCGGCTGCGCACCGCAGCACGACCCACGGGTCCGCCGGACACCACCTCCTCTAACAGCTCCGGACAGCTCACCACCGCCGCCGCAAGGCCGCCGTGGTCGCTGCCGCAGTACTCCTCGTCCGCTGACGGCGGCGGCGGCGCCGCGGCCCCAGCAGCACCTCCCGCTCCCGCTGGGGTTGCGGACACCGTTACCGTCGGCGTCTCCGCCGCTGCGCCGGCGGTGTCGACGCCTGGCGGTAAGGGCACCCCTCGTAGCCTGGCGCCGTCGACCGAAGCCGCCGAGTCCATGGTAATGGAGAACATGGACGCCCCCGTCTCCTGCCAGAAGGCGCCGTTGCCGGGTGCCCTGTGTGACGTACACCACACGCGCAGGCAGGTCGGCAGGTCGGCAGGCAGGCAGGCGGGCAGGCGAGCAGGCGGGCAGGCGGGCAGGCGGGCAGGCGGGCAGGCGGGCAGGCGGGCAGGCGGGCAGGCGGGCAGGCGGGCAGGCGGGCAGGCGGGCAGGCGGGCAGGCGGGCAGGCGGGCAGGAGGGCAGGCGGGCAGGCGGGCAGGCGGGCAGGCGGGCAGGCGGGCAGGCGGGCAGGCGGGCAGGCGGGCAGGCGGGCAGGCGGGCAGGCGGGCAGGCGGGCAGGCGGGCAGGCGGGCAGGCGGGCAGGCAGGCAAGTCACGGTTACGGTACGAGGCTAACCTGGATGGACACCCTGAATTACCACTCTTGGGAGTTTGTGGTTGTGACGGCGATGAATGAGCGATGAACAAACTGGGGCGTGCACACGCGGCTCGTTCCTCCGGGAGATGCTCCGGACCAATCAATTCCTCCCCTTCTCTGCCACAATCTCTACCACCCTCGCCCTTCATCTTGACCCCCGCGCCTGTTCCGCGAGCTTCACTCATATCAGTTGTTCAGGTATCCACTGTTATCTGGTTCCTATCCTGCTCCTGTCACATCACGCACTGGGGCTGGTGTCGCTGCTGCCCTGCGCTTCCATTAAACAAGCACGCAAACCAAGCCAGCCGGCATCATCTGCCCTCCTGCCCCCCTGCCGATCATAATGGACGCAAATCAAGCCAGCTGGCATGGCCCACGAAAGCGGCAAAATTAACAGCCACCACCCGGCCCACCATCGTTCGCACCTGCCGTCATCCCCCAGAGCAGCGGCCAGCCGGTCGTCTCGCGCAATAGCCCGAGCCAGATCTCCGTGGACAGCCACCAGCGTCGCGAAGGCGGGGTTGTCCGCCAGGGCGTCCGTCAGACCGGGGCTGTGGCGGGCCAGCGCATCCACCAGTTCCTGTCAGCGGCAGGAGAGGGGGAGTTTGAGAGGAAACCCGTTGATCGGTCGGCAGGAGAGGCAGGGGGTGTATAAAAACCGTTTTACGCAACAGGACAGGGGGGGGGCGAGCAGCAGGGGGGGCCCGACAAGACCCGCTTACACGACATGGGAGGCGGAAGACAGAAACTAGCCGGCAGGAGGGGGCGGGGGAGAAAGAGTCGCGGGTTCGGTTTTTAGGGTTTTGGGGTTTGGGTGCGGGCCTAGAAGAAGTGCGAATGTGTTGGGATTACGACAAGGACGACAGCGGGTACGACAACCGGCAGCTGGGTAGGGCCTGACAGGACCGTCCGAGTCGTGGGGCCACCTCCTGTCCAGCTGAGGCCCAGCCGTACGGGGACGGTGCTCTACCAACACCAACACTACCCTCCAGCTCGCTAGACCAGGTCGCGACCAGCATTCCCTCCAGCCCTCACCCACCTCGTTGTACGCGAGCGCATCGCCCAGCTTCTGACTTGACGAGATGGCTGAGATGAGAGCCTGAGGGGTCCGGCGGAGGGTTGCAGGGGAGACCCGGCGGAGGGAGGGCAAGAGAACGAAAAGGGCAGTGGGAGGGGCATGAGAGGAGACCCGTGGGTCGGCACTGAATGGCGGTGGGCGGGGCGGGCCGGCGGGGGCCCGCGTGGGGATTAGAGACAAGGGGCGCTTTGCGTTTGAGACGACGCGGGTTGAGGAGGTCGTGGCGCTCGGGGAAGGGCCCCGTGCGAAGGAGGATCTGGGATGCGCGCAGGCGCTTCGCACGGCTGGGACGAGCGCCGTACACACCTTGTTGGACGACACAACGTCCGCCAGCTGGCGGTTCATGAACATGGAGGCCGCCAGGTTCTGCAAAGCAGGTGCGGCCGAGAGGGAGAATGGGAGGGAAGGCGGGTAGGGGAGCTCCCGGTCGGCAGCTGGGGTCGGAGGCACGCGTGAGTCGGACTCGAATGCCGGGGAGTGCTAGGGCTGGTCGAGGCTCCAGGGAGGAGTGCTATAGGGCTGGTCGAAACTCCAGGGGTGATGCGGGATCGTACCGCGACCCATGGGTCGCAGATCGTGGGTTGAGGCCCACCAGGTGGCCCCAGCAAACGAGATCCCCAATTTGCGAAGGGCCTTTCCCCACACCCACAGCGCTCATGAAACCTCACCCCACACCCACCGGGTTGCTAGTGAGGGCGCGCCCCAGCTCAATGTTGCCCGAAGACAGCTTGGCGAGGAAGGTGTACCTGCGGAGTGGAGGGGAACCCATGGCATAACGCACAAGGAAAGCGAGGAGGGGTGGTTGCGGGGGAGGGGAACACGGTTGCAACGGTTGCGTGTATTATGCCTACCCAAATCCAAAGACGTCGGTACGTCGTTGATTCCGCTGGCTGAGTGGTGTGTTCACGTCGTACGCGTCACGGCTTCACGCCTTCCCTCCCTCCCATGGGCCTTATGGCCCCCTTCAACTCACCTTGACGCCGCCGTGACAATCAGCAGCGCTGCGGCAGCGGGGTTGAACAGGGGACGGGGAACGGAAGAGGACTTTTTCCGGGTGAGAAGATGCCGTACGTGCGTGGTGTGGCGCGGGAGGGACCGGATGGGCGCCTTTCCCTCCCAGCGCGGGCCGGCGTACACCATCCACTAACTGCCACCTGTTGCCTTCCCACGTAACACGAGGTTCAGGCCTGAGCCAGGCGTGGAGCAGCGGCACACTGCTCTCTGAGGCCTCCCCCAGTGCCTGCCCGCCGCCGTGCGCGCCCCTGATACGCACCCCAACCAGCCTGTCCGTCCCACGCCAACCTCCCCCCCCTCCTGCGCCAACCGGCCCAACCACCTAACCGTCAACCCACCTGACGCAAACACATTCGCCAGCTCTGGGTTGCCCGCTATGACCCCGGCGACGGCGCTGTTGGAAGTGATGGCGTTGGCGATGCCGGGGTTGGAGGCCAGGGCCTGGGGGAGGAGAAAAATGTCGGAGCCGGTTGGGAGCCGGTTAGTTAGTTAGAAACTGGCCGTTGGACGTCCGTTGATGATGATGCTGAAGTGCGGCTGTGCACTAGTTGAAGGTTTCGGTTTTAGGTGCTCTCGGACCGATCGTGTGCCCCCAGCCGCAGGGTTTGGCTTATTAGGACAACTGAGTTTTGGAACGACCACCGGCCCACCGACCCACCGACCCACCGACCCACCGACCCACCGGCCCACCGGCCCACCGACCCACCGACCCACCGACCCACCGACCCACCGACCCACCGGCCCACCGGCCCACCGGCCCACCGACCCACCTGCGTGAAGCTGCCCTTCGTGGCGACGGTGCTCGTCAGCTCCGCGTTGGACACCAGGGCGGTGGGCAGGGCCTGTAGAGGGGGTCCAAGCGCAGAGAGGGGAGGGGAGGGGGTTGCAGGGTTTGGCTTCCTGGGGCGAGCTCTTCGCCCGTACTGTACGGCGCTCATGCTCGGCCCGAGTGCTGTACCTTATCGCTACCTTCTCGCCATTCCGCTCCCCGACCCACACCGTGACACGACAATCTACAGGGACCTCTCTCCACCTGCCCTCGCAACCATACCAGACGTTTCGGTTTGCTCCCACCCCCTGTCGGTACCTTGTTGGCTGAGACTATGAAGGCCAGGTTGCGGTTACCTGGGAGCGGGGCAGGCGGAAGTGGATGAATGATCAGGGTGCGGTGCTGACAGGGATCAGGGTGCGGTGCTGGCAGGGATCAGGGTGCGGTGCTGACACGGATCAGGCTCGAAGCGGGCATGTGTCCTGGTTTCAGTTCACATCACGTAACACCGGCGGTGTTGCCGCCACAGATCAGACCAGTTCCAACCGCATCGATCCAACCCTACAACCGCCAACCCTACAACCGCCAACCCTATACGCCGTATACTATATCCTCCATCCAATCCCGCGCCGCAGCTGCCCTCCCTCCTTCACCTCAAACCCTAAAATCCTAAAACCATAAATCCCCCACCCGGCCGGACGTAGACGAGTCTCGTCCGCAGGTTCCTGCAGTCAAGCATAGTCCTCCGGCGCGCAGACTGCAAACCCAAGCGCATGTTCCCGACCGTTCGCCTGTCCTCCGCCTCCTCCTCCCACGGGCTTCCTCCCCCCTTCCATCCCCGGTCCGCGCACCTGCCAGCGCCGCAGCGAACTCCTCATTAAAACACACCAGCTGTCTCAGGTCGGCGTTCTCCGCCAAGGCGGCGGACAGCGCTGGGGAGCTGACCACCACCGCCATCAGGTCCTTGTTGGCTGAGAGCGGGGTGAGGGTGGGTGGGGCGGATTGGGGGGGGGGTTGTAATACGAGAATCCGCGAATCCACGGCCGATTGGCGGGGGGCGTATCCATATCCGCTCAGCACCTAAGACGCAAGCACCCCCAAATGTACCCACACCCGCCCTACTACCTGCGATGGCAGCCGCCAGTGGGGGATTGTTGGCTAGCGCATCAGCGAAGGGGCGGTTGGTGGCCAGCTCCTGGCGGCGGTTGGGAGGGCATGGGATCGGGTTCCGTACGGTTGGAGAACGGGCAGGAGCGCTGCAGTACGAGTGGATTTGGATCCAGCATGCATCTCCAAATGTAATGTCCCAATCGGGTTTTTACATCGATTTTCCTTGCAACCCGGCCCCCCCCACCACCAACACCACCAACACTCCACAACCCCCACCTGCGCAAAGGACCTGTTGCGCGCCACCGCTGACGCCAGCTCCGGGCAGCCAGCCAGTGTGGTCACTAGGCGGGAGCTGCCGGCCAGAGCGTCCTGGGGGCCGGGTGGGTGGGTGGGGTGGGGTTTGGTGGGGTTACAGAAAAAGACCGGTTACAGGTTACAGGTTATCCCACCCCAGTGGGATGGGTTAGGGGGGTAGAGGATAATCCGCAAATCCACGGCCGGATGGAGGGGGGCGGGTACGTGCGGAAGGGGGCCGAGCAGGCACGAAACAAGGTCCGCGGCCACCGAAACCGCCAACCGCGCCGTACACCACGCGCACCTGATGTAAGGATTGAGGCCCTGATCCCCGCCCCGCCGCCCCCCTGCGCTTCTCTCTCCGCCCTCCTCCCTGCCCACGTCCCCACCCACCTGCAGCGCTGTGCTCATAGCCACCGCGGCCTCCAGCTCCTGAGCAGGGAGCCAGAGGGACGTTCCGGGATTGAGTTGGGGGAGGGGGGGTAGAAAGGATGTTAGGAGGAGAAAGGATGTTGGTGGGGAGAAAGGGTGTTGCACACACGCCCGCAGCCCGATTCTGCCTACCCTGCTACCGGTAGTAGAGCGCTGTTCACCCCGCTGGCGTCCCCCAGCTTCTGTCCTCCAGCTAGTGTCCCTCAGCGTTCCTCTCCTGGGCCCCGCTCTGCCCTCGTCGTCCCTGTCCCTGTCCGAGGCCTTCCCCCACAGAGGCGTTTCCGCTCTGGCCTCCACACACCCTGGGCCTCCACACAACCCTGGCCTCCCGGCCCCCTTACCCCGTTAGATGCCATCAGGTCCGCCAGGCCCCTGCATGGGAGAGACGTGCTTCTCTTTACTGACTCAACTAACCAACTCCTTTCTTTAATCAACCATCCAACGGTGTGCAAAGGAACGCAAACAGGAAGGACGGCTCAGCGCTACCCGGTGGCGCCTTCCTCTGGAATCACCTCCTTAAAACATACATCACCCCACACGCCGCCGTATCCCCCCACACACAAGCCGTACAACTCTACTTCTATCCAGTAACACCCTCCATTCTCCCCAGCAACACCCTCCATTCTCCCCAATCTCCCCCCTCCATAAAATCGCCGCCGCCGGCGCCCGCTCGCCCGCCCCCTCCCCCCCAGGCTATGCACCAGCTACACTTCCCCATGTCGAGTAACCGGTTCTTTTCTGGCCCCCCCACCTCTGTTCTAAACGGTTTTTTCTGGCCTCGACGGGTCTTCCTCGAAACCCACCTCTGGTAGCCCAGCGCCACCGCGAAACGCCGGTTGTTGATCACCGCCGCCGCCAGCGCCGCCTCGCGACCCAGCGCCACCGCCAGCGCGGGGTTCCGTACTAGCGCCGCCGCCAGCGCCTGCTGCGGTGTCGCTGCGATGGCAGCAGCCAGGCGGGGGTTCTCGGCCACCGCCTCCGCCAGGTCCTCGCTGGCCGCCACCGCAGTAACCAGGTCCTAGGCAGGGTGGGGTTCGAGGGAAACCCGTGGATGTCCGAAAAAAACCGTTTAAAAACAGAAGTTTTGAGATGCATGCTGGAGAACTGGGTTGGGGATACGAAAGCCGAAGGTCGTAATATGACCTTTGGCGGCTAAGCTATATCGGCTACGGCAGGGTGGGGTGGGTGGGTTGGTGAGGGGACGGCAGGGGAGGGGAAGAGGTGTTGTTCGTGAGGCTGAGGCGGAATCGGAAGAAGGAAGAGGAAAGCCCTGGGACCCCCAGGGACCCCCAGGGACAGGTACCCGGCAGCCGGCGGCAGTTGCACCATCTTGGTCGCTGCCAATGGCGGAAGATCGTCGAGCCCCACAGAACCCGGGAGCTTGCCAGCCTCCCCCCCCAAATCGCACCCAGCCCCCAACCCGTCCCAGCCCTCCCCACGTCCTCCCTTCCTTCACCCCCACCCCTCACCCACACAAACACACACGCAAAAACACACACACGCAAACACTACTCACCGGACAGTTGTTCAGAGCCATCGCCAGCGGGCCCCCCGGCCGCCCGTGCGCAGCCGCCGCCGCCGCCTCCGCCGCCAGCGCCGCCGCCAGCGGGCCGCCCGCCGCCAGCGCCGCCGCGAATTTCGCGTTACCCACCACCGAGCCGCGCAGCCTCCCGTCCGCCGCCAGCAGCGCCGCCAGCGAGGGCTGCTCCGCCAGCAGCGCAGCGAAGCCCTCCGTGCGCGCCACCACCGAGGTGAACCGTGGGTCAATTAGCACAATGTGCACCAGCACCCGCGTCGCCACCAGCGCCGCCGCGAAGGCGCCCCCCGGGCACGCCAGCAGAGTCACCAGGTCGGGCTGGGAGACTAGCGCGGCGGCGAAGGGTCCCAACGGCGCAACGGCGGCCGCCGCGGTCGCGTCGTCGTCGTACATCGCGCCGGCGGCGGTGGCGGCGGCGGCGGCGGCGGAGGGAGTGGGGACCTGCGTGTTGGGTTCTTGGTGGTCGTGGGGGCGGCCGGACGACATGAGGAGCAGGCCCTCCAGGGAGGGGGTGGCGGCGAGGGCCAGCGCGAGGTCGGGGCTGTCTGCGAAGACGCGTGCGAGGGTGCTCTCGGCTGCCAGCAGCGCGGCCAGGGGGGGGTTGCGGGCCACTCTGGTGGTGGGGAGACGGGGGGAGGGGAGGGAGAGGAGTGGCATCAATACGTGGTTACACGGCACGGCAGGAAGGGGAGGGGAGGGGAGGGACCGGGGGGAGGTGCTGTACGGAGGGCGGAAGCAGGCGCGCTGCGGGGCCAGCGTCCTGAGGGCGAGGGACGTAGAAATAAGTGTGTACTCATTTACGTTTTGCACCCAAGTTCTCCAGCATGCATCTCGAAATGTCTTTTCTTAACGGATTTCCTCACATCCGCGGGTCTTCCTCGAAACCCTCCGACGCTACACGGCTCCGTAACCAAACCCAAACCCCACACGCGTCGGCCCCTCTGGCTCTGTACGAAAATCTGTGTCGTACTGTACCGTACCTCGCGGCGAAGGCCGGTGTAGCGACCACCGCCCGGGCCAGGTCGGCGCTGTGAGCCAGGTGTCGCGGCAGAGGGCTGCCCGGGTCGGACATCACCTCAAGCAGCTCCGGAACCGCCGCCACCGCCCGCGCCAGGGCCGCGCCGTGCACCGAGAGAGCGCGAGCCAAATCAGGCACCGCCGCTATGTTCTCGGCTAGGCCGGGGTTCGAGGGAATTAAGAGGGCCAGGTCCGGGCAGGTGGTCATAAGCGTTACCAGCGGCTGCGGCCGGGGGGAGAAGAGGGGAAAAGAGGGGTAAAGAGGGAGAAAGAAGGGGAGAAGGGAGGGGAGGGAAGGGAGGGAAGAAGGGAGGGGAGGGGAGGGAAGGGATCTAGGTAAAACCCGTGGGGAGGGAAGGGCATGGGAGGGGTTTGGTACGGCAGCGGAAAGATCAAGGGAGGGACGAGCTCGCGGGCAGCTCCAAGGCGTCTTGGGTAAGTGTGAGTGGCGGGGGAGGGGGGGATTGCAAGGGAAACCCGTGCACGAAAGAAAAAAGCGGTTAGGACAGTGCGGGTGGTGGGGGTGATGCAATCGCGCATCCGAGGAGCGGTGCAGAACCCGTTTTTGTCGCCGGCGTTGGCTCGGTAGCCAAAACCGGGGGGTAGGGGGACATGGCCGCCTGCACCCCCGTGCCCGTGTGGGGCCACCCCGCACCCCACCCACCAGTACGGGTCTTCCTCGAGCCCACCAGTACACGGGTGTTCCTTGCAAACCCCCCACCCCCACCCCCACCCCCACCACCATCACCCCGCTGCTATCCACTCTCCACGCACCTGCGAGCTAGCCAGGCACAGCGCCAGAGAGCTGTTGGAGGCAACAGCCGCCGGCAGCCTGACGGCAGGAGGTGGGAATGGCGAGAAAAACGGTTGGTACGACGACATGGTTCCGTTACCGAGAGGAAGTAATCACCAGGAAACGAGGAAGGAGACAGGAGTAGCATTTGAGGATTGCATGCCAGGGCGCTCGCGCGGACTGACGTCGAGCGGAGCGAGGACATGAGAGCTGGGAGGAAGCCCTGGCAGGTCGATTGGAAATAATTGTATAAATTCTCCAGTTTGTAAAACGTTTTGTACACTCGTTTGGAATATGTGTGCTGGAGGACTTGGTTTTAGGGATATGAAGTCGGATGTCGAGTGTTGCGCCAGGCTGCAATGCCTAAGCGAATTCCAACAAGGACCCTGAGCGGTTTAGGAAACGTTTGGAGAGCCACTTTTGGGGTGCACGGTGGAGCACTCGGTGTGGCGACTGGGCATGCTAGAGCGAGACTTGATCAAAGCCCGGACCCGCCCGGGTGCTGGTATGTATGCACGTCTGGCCGGGGTTTTGTGGGGAAAGTGCGGAGGGAAGGGGAGTGTTATGAGCTGCACTGCTATGAGCAGGGAGCAAGAGAGAACCGAAGGAGGTTTCAGCACTGTGAAACTAGGAAAAACTATGTTTTCTGCTCCGTCAGGAAAGGCAGGAGGGCCGTACGGCACGAGCCCAGGGTGGCGGCCGACACGCAAGCTGGCGAACCATCTACCAGGCATACCGGTACCGCAGGCGCTCAACCCTCCTCCCTTCGCCCCTCTAATCCCCCCCGGCCGCGGATTCGCGGTTCCTCTTATCTAACACCCCAGCTCACCCCGACCCGGGCGCCGCCAGCAGCCCGATGAGGCGGTCCCCTTGGTGGCGGTGATGGCTGCCCAGCGCCGCGGCCAGTGCCGGGTGTGCCACCACCGCAGCCTGGTAGGCGCCGGAGGAGGACGGCGCACGGCAGGGCAGGCAGATGCAAGGGGCGAGGGGCGGGGTGTGTATAAAAACCGTTTTACGCAACGGGAAAGGATAGTTGGCGCATGGTCGAGGGGCGGGGGGGGGGGTAGCCATGAGGTGGGGCAGCCCAAAGGGGGCCTTCGGAAGCAGCAAGTGCCCCCGGGTAGGTCCCCTGCACGCCCCCGGGTGAGTCCCCTGCAAGCGCCGTGAGGGAGTTGATGTGTTTTGTTCTTCTCCTGCACGCACCTGCAAGTCGGAGGATGCGGCGAGGGCCGCTGCGAAGTCTGGGCGGTCGACCAGGGCGGAGCTCAGAGGTGCCTGCTGAGCTAGCAGGGAGGCCAGGCCGTCTGGGACAAGGGGGTGGGCGAGAAGACCCGGTTACGTGACATAGGAAACGGAGGTGGGGGCAGGACAGGTTCATCCAGGTGTGTGTTTTGTTGGGGTTGGCGAGAAGACCCGGTCACACGACATAGGAAACGGAGGGCAGAAACTGAATGGCGAATAGGTTTCGGACATGCGGTTAATTGCACATGATGGAAAACTACGGGACAAAGGGGAGCGGCATAAGGACCGGTTACATGACAAAAGGGTGGGGGGGTAGTGGCCGGGGTGGATTGGCTGAATGGCAAGGGGGGGGAGGGTTTGGGGAGCGCTGGGGGGCCGCGGGTGCAGGTGGTGGTTCGGAAGGGCAGATGGTGCATCGGGGAAGTGGGGGTAGCTGGGTGCTCCACGTTGTTGCCTCAGATGTTATACAAAAATTTATCGAAACGGGCCTCATTCCAACGAACACGATGTTAGTCCTAGTACGGCCGCCATCTCCAAAACCCCTTGGGAGAGGCAAATTTCGCTGATAAGCCCCTTGCCGCTTGCCAGCTGCCGCTTGCTGCCCGCACATCCACGCCACCAGTCACTATCCTTCCGCCCTATTGGGCCCTATGCTGTTGCCGCCGGTCATCAACACAAACCTACCGTTCTCTGCCACCGCTGACGCCAGTCGGGGGTATTGGGACAGCAAGTCGGAGAGCTCCCGGCCGTGGCGGCCGCTGCGAAGGCAGCAGGCCAGCTGGCGGGGTTGCAGGCGGGGGGGTGAGGGAAGTGGGGGCCGATGATCCGAGCTGGCCGGCGGGGCATTCAGTTGCGGGGCTGGTTGCGGACTACACAGTCACCGCAACCGCCAACTGCCCGATTCCTCACTCACATCCGCGTGCCGTGCGTGTAGCGCGCGCGTTCGGCACGGCCCCACCGACCAACCGTCAACGGCACACCTACATGCCTACATGCAACCACCGCCCAACTACCCAACCACCCAACTACCTAACCACTCAACCACCAACCGCCGCCCCTCTGTGCCACGCTCGCGAGCGAGCGCGCCCACCTCTGTGTTCGCCGCGATCCGCGCCGCGAGCGCCTCGTCCACTTCGAGCCGCGCGGAGAGGCCCGCGTGCTCTGACAGCGCGCCTGCCAGTGCGGGGGAGGCCTGCACCGCCCTGCACAGGTCGGGCGAGGCCGCCAGCGCCACAGCGAAGGTGGGGTGCGAGCTCACGGCGGCCGCCACCACCCGGCTGGACGCCACAGCGCTCAGCAGCGCGGGGTTGTCAACCAGGCCGGAAGCAAGCGCCTGAGGCCGGGATCGAAGAAAACACGTGAGACGTGACCCGACACGATAACAGGAGCTGACATGTGCCCATGTGGTGGTTTGGGGCGGGCAGCAAGTGGAGGTAACGGTTTACGGACCGGCTGGGGTCATGCGAGGAAACCGTGGGTCGGCACTAACAAGTAAAACGGATTAAGAAACGGATTAACTACACATGGAGCGGGGTGGGGGTGGGGGTGGCCCCAGGTAGGCCCGGCTCACGGCGCGAGTCGTGATGAGGCACCCCGCCCTGGCCCCCCCCCGGCACCTCTGTCGTGTCACCGGGTCTCCTCGCTATCCCCCTCCATGCGCCAGCTAGTATACCCACGTCGTGCAACTGGTCTTTATGCCGCTCCCCGCACCTTGTTGGAGCCTACTGCGCAGGCCAGGCTGTTGTTGGTGGCCAGGGCGTCACGGAGGTCGGGGCTGGCGGCGATGGTGGCGGCTGCGAGGTGGGGCGGGCAGCGAGCGGGTGGGTGGGAGGATGAGAGGCAGGAGGAGTGGGTGCGGGATCTCGTCAAGGTTGGCCGCCAGCGTGCACCTCGGGGGAACCGAGACAGGGCGCCGCGGAGAAGGCAACGGCGCCAGTAGCGAGCAGCAGGGGCTTGGAGCGGTTCGGACGGTCCACTGGCGGCGGCACGCACGACGATCCCTCAACCCTGGAGCGATTTTCATCTTGGGGGAAAGTACGGCCGTATAACTGACAAAATAGTTGTCGTGTAACTAGAAAGTTGCAGTGCAACTAGGAAGTCCAAAAATTATATAATACTCTACATTCTAAATTGGATACCGTAGTACATTGCAGCTTTACCTCTGGCTTAATCCATAAATACAAAAAAATAAATATATCCTGTTCCGTTTCCCCCGTTTCCCCCGCTATCCCGCCAGGTCATCCGCAGTGGGGCCAGCGCCGCACTTACCCAGGCGCGGATCGGCCACCACAGCGGCCGTCAGCACCTCGTTGGCGGAGAGGGTGGCGGCGAACTCTGAGGGGGGTGTTTGAGAGGAGGCCCGTAGGGGGAGGCAGCATGCAGTGGGGGAGCGCGGGGCAGCTAGACAGTGCGCGTGGGGTTCGTTCCTAGCTTGGGGTTTTCGGGATTTCGGTTTTTAGGGTTTTAGGGTTTTGCAAGCCGCAGCGGTACAAGCTGCGCCGTTCGGACGAAGTGCCAAGTGAGGACGACGATGGTGGGTGCACAGGAGGGCGCAGGTGTGAAGGCAGGTCGTGACGCGGCGTGAAGGCTGCTACGGCGGTGAGGCCATGAGCTGCGGCAGAAACCTAGCCCCGCACCACCACCCTTCGGCGTTATGGCGCGGGAGTCCAGGGGGCAGGCGCCAGCTGACAATCGCCAACGACGACACACCTGGGCTTTGGGACACAGCGGTCGCCAGCTTCAAGTTGGAGGATCGTGTACGGAGATGGCGGTTGTTTGGTGTCGGTGTGGCGGCGGTGACGGGGCAGGGGAGCGGTGGCAGGGATGAGTCGAGGGAGGGGAAGCGAAGGGAAGCAAGGAAGGAAGGCAGACAGCTCGGCACCGGAAATTCGAGTGGCGGGAACCACCCTCTTAAACAAAACACGAATGGCGCGAGCTGCCCTCTTGACCCAATACCGGCAGGAGCCGCCCTCTCAAATGAAACACGAACGACAATGAGCCATCCTCACTAGGCACACATCCACCCGCACTGCCACCATGGGGTTAGGTGGGTTACTTGCACCGCCGCAGGCCCTACATGTTCGTTGGCGGCGACAGCGTTGGCCACCCGCACATTGGACGCAAGCGCGTCGGCCAGCGCCGCGGAGGCGCCCACCGCCGCCGCCAGCACCGGGTCCGCCGCCAGCGCCTCCTGCAGCCTGCAGTTGCCCGCCAGCGCCGTCGCCAGCTCCCGGTTGGCTGCCAGGGTGTCGGAGAGGCGCCTGCTGCCCGCCAGCGCGGCCGCCAGCGGGGCATTGGATGCCAGCACCTCACACAGCACCGGCAGGGCGACCAGCGCGGTGGCCAGCTGGGGGCTGTGCATGAGGGCATGTGCCAGCTGCAGGGAGGGGAGGAGAGGGGAAGGCAGGGGAGGTAGAATGGTGGGTGTGTAGGGGAGGGGATTAGAGAGGAAACCCACGTCAACCGGGTGGGGGGGGAATTTTGCTGGTGTGAGGCTTGGTGAGTGCTCCAGGGGAGATGCTCGTGTGGGTGAACGACCGTACGTTACGAAGAAGTAATCGCTGCGAGGGTGTGAAACCCGAGCTGGCAGGACGACCTGCCGCCTGACAGGATGCCAACCACCTAGTCGTACACCCAACGGCAACGGCCCAACCACCTTGCCACGCCCGCACCTCGGGACATGTCGCAACCGACTCTGCCAGGCGGGCGCTGGAGGCCAGGCCCGCGGCCAGCTGGGGCGACCCCGCCACCGCCAGCGCCAGGTGGGGGTCCCGCAGCAGCGCCGCAGACAGCCGGGGGTTGCCTGCGGAGTGCGGGTGGGCGGGCACGTGTAGTACAAGGCGGGGAGAGGGTGTTAAGATAGGCGGGGAGAGGGTGTTAAGATAGGCGGGGAGAGGGTGTTAAGATAGGCGGGGAGAGGGTGTTTAAGATAACGATAGGCGGGGGGAGGGTGTTTAAGATAGGCGCGGAGAGGATGTTTGGGATAGGCGGGGAGAGGATGTTTAAGATAGGCGGGGAGAGGATGTTTGAGATAGGCGGGGAGAGGGTGTTTAAGATAGGCGGGGAGGCGTGGGCAGCGCAGTCGAGTCCCAAATTGAACGCGCCGTCATTAACCACACGGCGTACCCGCCACCGCCGCCGCCAACTGCTCGTTGGCTCCCAGCGCCATCGCCAGCTCCAGGGGGGCCCCCACCAGCAGGTCCACCAAGTGCGGCCGTACAGCCAAGAGCGCCGCGAGGCGGGGTCTGCCCGCCAGCTCCTCAGCTAGCGCGTCGCTGCCGGCCAGCGATGACAGCAGCCGGGGGTCTCGGAGCACTGAGGGCCGGATTCGGGGCGAACGAAAGCGTAATTGACAGGATTGCAAACCGGAGTTGAACGGCGCTGAATTGAACCCTAGACTGCATGGATAAATGGCGGATGGCGAGGTTGGAGGCAGGCGGTGCAGAGGCGGGGACTAGACACTCACTCGCGGGCACCAGCGACGGCGCCGCCGCCACTGCCGCACGCAGCGCCGGCCGCGAGACGATCTGCTCCGCGAGACCGCCTTCCGCCGCCAGGCTGACGGCGACCCGTGGGTCGGCCGCCAGCAACGCCACCAGCGTGGGTCCCACAGACGGCATGGCCAGCAGTCCCGACAGCGCCTGCGCCCCGGCGCCGCCACCCACCAGCGCCAGTCCCAGCTGCTCGTCCACAGCCAGCGCCGCCGCCAGCGAGTCCTGCAGCGCCAGCAGCGCCGCCAGCCGCCCGTCACACGCCAGACCCCTGACCAGCGGACCAGCCAGCAGCAGCACAGCGCCGATCAGCACTCTCGGCACCCGGCCACCAACGGCGGTCTCCCGTGGCCTGACACCGTCGCCGCTGCCGACGGAAGCGAAGCCGCGGTAGCCGTACACATCGCCGTACCCGTACCCGTACGTGTCGCCGAACGCACGGTTGTATCCGCCGCCGCCGGCCGGGGCTGGCCTAAAGCCCGACCAGCCGCCCGGCGCCGCGGCCGCTGCAGCGGCGGCTGACGCCACCGCCACCTCCGCCGCCTGCTCCGTCGCGCTGGCGGCTGGGTATCGCTCGTCCAGGCGCATCATGACGTCAGCGTAGGCCGCTGGGTCGTCCGTCGCCTGAGCGCCAAGCGTCTGCAGCTCCGAAACCAGCCGCTCCGCGCCGCTCCGCAGCTTCGAAACCAGCAGGGCGCTCAGCGGCGTGCCGCGCGCTACGATCAGCGCCAGGGGGCGGCAGGTCGCCAGCGTTGCGGCCGCCAGCTCCTCTGCCGTCAGCGGCGGCGCCGCTGGCGGCAGCGGCGGCTGAGGCGGCAGCCGCGACGCCGTCAGCGACGGCGCCGCTGGCGGCAGCTGGGGCGGCAGCGGCGACGCCGGCGGCGGTAGCAGCAGCGGTGGCGGCGGTGGCGGCGGTAGCAGCGGCGGCAGCGGTAGCGGGGACGTGGACATGGCCGAACTCCGGCCCCCCCCCTGGCCTCCGCCGCCGGGCCCTCTCCCCGGCTGCGGAGCCCCTGAAAACTCGGCCAGGGCGGTGACGCCGCCCTTGCTGCTGCTGCTGCCGGCTTCACCGCTGAGCCCGGCTCCGAAACCGCTCCAGGTGCTGTCCGCGGTCACCACAATCTGCACCTGGGTGCTGTGTGTTTTCCCCCACTCCATCGTCAGGAACAAGTTGCGTGGGGACGTACCCGGAGGCGGCGAGATGCGCACCTGGTGGGCGGGGGGGGGGTATGGAAGGGCGGAGCGAGGGAAGGAGGAAAGGCAGCACCCAAAGAGGGGGTGAGAGAGCGTCGAGGCAGGTGGGGTACGACCCGTCAGGGGCAGGAGAGGGGCACCGCAGCCCTGGACTCATGCGAGGGGCTGGAGGGGCAGCGAGTTCCTACAGGGTATGGGGGCGCAGCGATTCAGCGCTCGCCCAGGCCCCGCACACACACGCACACACACACGGGGGTGAAACTGTTCGCCGACTAGTTTCTGCTGTCCGTCTCCCATGTCCTGTAACCGGGCCTTCTCACCCCCCGGCCCCCTCCCCCGGCGTCTCCCCACCTGGCGGTCGGGTCCTGGTTCCCAGCGTATAGTGCGACCCTCCTTGCTCATCAGGATGAGCTGCGGGGGGGCATGCGGGAGGGAGGAGGGGATTTGGGGCCGCCAGCAGCAGCAGCAGCAGGATAGGGGTGCTGGGCGAACTTGTGCAAGATAGAACAACGGCAGCCCGGTCCTCAGACAACCGGACCTCTGACAGCGCGGTCGTGAGACACCTGTACCAAACTCCCAACAAAGGGCTGCGGTTCGGCGCATGCGGCCTCCCGTGCCCTTGCTGGCGTCGCTCGCCATGTGGGCCCGATGCGCCCTCCCGGGACCCCCACCTACCTTGAAGCTAAACTCGCCGCCAGCACCGTACGGCAGGTCCGCCCGGTGGCCGTACCCGGGCGCGCGGCGCAGTGGCAGCGAGCCTCCCGTCTCCCAGGATCCCAGCAGCGGCACACTGCCCACCTGGGCGGGAGGGGGTTGGGCAGAATCCGCAGGGTTTGGAAGCGCATTGGAGGATTTAGGGTTTTAGGGTTTTAGGCAAGCCCCCATTGATTCGGTTTGGGGGCAATGGTCAGGTCGATTGGGGGCAGTGGTCCGCGTGTTCTGGGGCAGTGGTCAGAGTGTTAGGGGGCAGTGGTCAGCGTGTTTTGCTGGACGTGAACTTCACTCCGCCGCCCCCACCCCAAGCTAACCCCCCCCACACACACAACCCGTGCCCCAGCCCCCGTGACCCCACCCACCACAGCCAGCCACTCGTCCGGCCCCAGCTCGTGCTCCGGAACCAGAAATGTCACCACGAGCGAGGGCTGTCCCGCATGCACCGGTACACCACCGTCGCCATCGCCATTGCTGAGCAGAACCCTGTCATGCTTGCCGTTCCCGTCACGGCCGTTGGTGCTGGCGCTGCTGCCGCTGCGGCTGCTATTTCCATCGCCCGAGACGTTGGCGCCATCCTGCCGCCGCAGCAGTCCTTTGCCGGCTCCCACACCCCCGCCTGAAGTCGCTGGCTGCTGCGGGTCCTGCTGTTCCCCAAGGGGGTGGTCGCCGTACGGTACGGCAGCCACCACTGTTCGGGGAGGCCTCGAAGCCGTGTGCTTCAGAACGCTGCTGCCGCCGGCGCTGCGAGAAGCACTTCCCGGAACTCGACCAGCAGCCAACCCGGCGGTGCCGCTGCTGCAACCGTTGCTACTGCTTCTTGCAGTGCACGGGCTAATCCCGTAGTTGTGGACGTCGGGCCCCAAGACCCAAACCCTCGGCCCCAAAGAGGCCATTGGTGTCTGGCTGGCAACTGAGCCGGCCGCGCCGCTGTGGATGGGCTCGGCGAGGTTCCACGGAGCAGGGTGGGTGGCTAGGGCCGCTTGCGGCCAGCCGCGGAAAGGTGCCGTGGTAAAAGACCCGAGCTATGAAGAGTGATTGAGAGGGCCGATGCCTGGAGTGAGGCCTGGCGCCCGATGCAAGCAAAGTGACGTTTGTACGCCGCACCTGCACGGAAGACGCGACGAGCTCAGAAATTACCTTTATTACATGAATTATTGGTGCATGTTATCCAGTGGCGCCGGTTCAGTGAAAATGTCCCTGCCTTGCCGTAGCGAAGCCGCGATAGGCCGATACCGCTTACCAGCGAAACTCCAACGTCACCAAAGAAGCTGCAACAACGTGAGCTGAATTCATCGAAATTATGGCCGTGAGGCCCTTATTTGCGGGCGCATGCGGTGCGCACAATATTTGGCGACAGCGACGCACATGTTTTGGCCCTTTTCACAATAGACACCCGATGAGTATCAGGGAAATACAATTTCCAAGTTATGTAACAATGAGAGAAATTGGCTGGTTAGCGCACTGGCCTCCTGTGTCGGGTACCAAATAACGATTACCCGACACAGACCATACATGAATTTTGCAGATTTCTTCGCGCTTTTGTAACTAAATATTTGCTTAGCCCAGTTAAATTCAATATCTTTACGGGGCGGACACATGCTGTCCCATGGGTCCTGCGGCCCAAATGTTTGTCGCCTCGTACCTAATCTGCAGACAGCCGGAAGTTGAACGTTGTGGCGCGCATCGGCATAAGAACTTCCGCTCCCTACTGTAGGTTCTATTCCCGAGAGTGTCACAGGAGAGACCCATACTGACGGTGTCATCTGTCGTGTCTCAGCCTTGTTACCAAGGCTGTAAACCGCACAGTACGTAGAGTGTGCCAAGCCACGCAGGCACATGCCAACGGCTTAGCGGTAACTCAACACACGCCGCGTTCGCCACTAGTTTCACTCTTAAGCCAAAAATAACACACGCCACGCGAATTGTCGGTATCCTTGACTAACACATCCAATACAACTACTCCGATGTGAAGCGGCAACGTCGGTGCGAATAACATCCGGATATGGCACTTCGGGCGCAGCGGGAAGCAAAGTAAAAGGAAGGGCTGGGATTTGCAAATTTATTTGAATGATCTGGGATGAGTGGCGAGTGCGCACTGTGCATTCTAGAAACGTCGCGGAGGTTCAGCAGCTTAGCTGTCGTGTGCGTGCTGCGCTGCATACGTGCGTCCGGCGATAGGCGGCGCAGCGAGGAAGACAAGTCAACCCACAACAACGATTACAACAACAAGGAGATCCAGCCCGGGCTGTTGGCTGCCCTATCTCGCCGTTTTTTATGGCGGTGGGCCTTGTGGGCCTGGCTGGGGTGATTTCCTGTTGGGGCCCCGCCGCCTTCGGCGCGCCGAAGGCGGCGGGGTGTCCCTTTTTCCTGTGCCTTTGGGGCGTCTGCTGGCTGCTACTGTAGCGCTGGCGTGTCGCCCGGTGTGACCTTGTTCTCCTGGCTTCTCCCTTTTGTCCTGGTTTTGCCCATCGCCTCTTGTGCTTTTCGAGGCTTGCCGGTGTCCTTGGGGGGGTCTGATGCGTTCAGCCCCGGCGGCTCTCGTATGGTGAGGTTTGGAATGGGCCCCTCTTCTTGTCCTGGGTTCGCCCGGGCCTTACTACGAGATTAATTACTAATAACAGATTAATCGGAAGCCTGGGGATGTACGACGGACACAGGTACGGACACACGCAAGCCCACGATTGACCCAGCTTGAATTCATTCCGTCACTAAGAAGGGATGCAAGGCTTCGCTCAAGTATCGCTTATTATCAATCCATGATTACAGTGATATGGGCTTACAGTTGTCCATTTGCCATCGTTAGCTGCAAACAATCCTGCACCATCTCCTGGCGCCTGACGGCGGTGGAGCCGGTTGGCTAGGGTTGGCTGTGGCTGTCGCGTCGTGGCTTTCGTTTTGGGCTGAGTTGCGTCTCTGTGCCTTCAGGGCGTGTCTGTGCCCTTCGGGGTGCCTGCCGGGCTCAGCCCCGGCCCTCATATGTTGAGGTCACGGGCATGGGCCCTTCTTCCTGTCTTGGGCTCGTCTGAGCTTGAGGGACACTCTAACATCATTGGGATTTTAGGGTTGTAGGGTTGTAGGGTTGTAGGCCTCTCTGTGCCTTTTGGGGCGTCTGCTGGCTGCTAGATAGCGCTGGCGTTCTGTGCATACAGTGAGTCCCGGTATAGGCTCCCCCGCTTCTCCTGGGCTTGCACGGCGTCCCTTTCAGGCTGCCCTATGCCCTTGGGGGCGTCTGCTGGGTTTTCAGCCCCGGCTCTCCTATGGTGAGGCCACGGATATGGGCGATGGGCGCCTCTTGTTGTCCAGGGTTCGCCGGGGATTGAGGACACTGTAACGCATTATTATATAATAGGACCTCCGTGCGCTTTTGCAAAGGTGTCCATCCCGTTTGAAGCTGTCCGTACCCGTGGGTTCCATTTTTACTTCTTACGTAAGGCCAAGCCTAAGGAAAGAAACTCATGTCCTGGGTTCGCCCGGGCTTGGGGTCACTGTAACCTAACATCGTCATCATAATGAGTGCGATTGTTTGGGATGTTGTCGCCCTGGCCGCCCTCGGTGCGATTGACCTCGGCTTCTTCACGCTCCAGCAGGCTCTGTTGCGCCGGCCGGCGGTGCCTTGCCCCCCTGGAGGCCCCCGCCTGGCGCCGTGTGCTCGCACACAGTTGGCGGCCGTTGCTACGTTTTGGGACCGCCTGCGGGGTTTTGCTCAGCTCGGTGTGCCGAGGGCAGGGTTTCGAGGAAGACCCGTAGGCCCGAAAAAAAACGGTTAGAACAGACGTTTTGATATGCATGCTGGAGAACCCGCGGGCAGGGTGGGTTGGTGTTGGGACCTCTCACCCGTTCCTCCGTGTGGTTGGGGGTCACCTGCGGCGTGCTGGTCGATGCGGGGCCCCTCTTTGTGGGCCGCTTGCCTGCCTTTCTGGTGCCTTCTGGGCCGGGGGCTGTTTTGTTTTCTGCGTTGCTCCCGCTTGCGGGTTGGTGCGCCTCGCTGGGGTCGGCGCGGCGGGGTGTCCCTTTTTGTTTTCCCTGTGCCTTTGAGGGGGCCTGCTGGCTGCTAGCGCTGGCTTGTCTCCTTGTATCCGTTGTGCTTGTGGTGGGCTGGCGCGTCTTGGTCTTAGCCCGTGTGGGGTGCTGTCTGCGGTGTCTTGCTTCCTTTTCTGGAATGCCCTTTTCCTTTTGCTGGTTGGCGCGGTGGTTGGCCCGTCCGTGTGGGTTGCGCCTGTTCGTTGTTCGGACCCCAGCCACCTGCCGGCTTCCTTTCTTGGCCTGCTCTGCCCGGGCTGTTCGTTGTCCCCTCTCCCGTGTCGTTGTGTGGTGCCTGGCGGTTGGCTGTGCTTTTGCGTCTTGGCTGCTGTTTTGTACGGGGTGGCGTTTTTTGTGCCTTTCGCGGTTTTCCTGTCCTCTTCGGGGCGTCTGCTGAGTTCAGCCCTGGCTGTCGTATGGTGAGGCCCGACATGAGCCTTTCCTTTTGTCCTGGGTTCGCCTGGGCTTGGGGTCACTGTAACGTCTCTATTATTAATAATGAATCGAAAGGTTTGGCAGGTGCGCTTTTGCAAAGGTGTCCATCCCGTCTGAAACTGTCCGTACCCGTACCCGTGGGATCCACTGTATCTTTTTAAGGGCAAGCCTTCAAGGAAAAAATCGTAATTAACTACGATGTTGCTACAGATGGAGAGGGGCCCATGGATGCTCAATTCCGCGCCGCGTTCCGTGCCAACATGTTGTACCGCAATCCGGGCCGCAGCCCGCGACGCGGTACCTGACGTGTGCTATGTTGAAAGTAGCCAGTCAGCAATCAACGGATGGGTTTGCTGTAAAACGATTGATTAAAAAAAGCATTGATTTAGTAAAGGGAAAAGGATGCATGGTCTGCCATTCTTTGTTTGAAAAAGAGCGACACCCTGGAACGACGTATTCTTCGCACTTCACATCTGTTATCTATGTTCCTGTTTGTGCCAGCGAGTTTGTGTAATATACAACAGCTATATCGATCCTTAGCTCTCACATTTCAGGATTGCGTTCCAGGCACGGTTATACGGGGCGACCCTCAGCAAGAGCCGACGAATGCGCAGGCGGCAAGATGGTATAGCAGATAATAAGAGTTGTTTCAGAAAGGTTTACGATTTGTGCCGAGTTGCCGACCGTATTTTTCGATGACTCGGCACATAATGTTGGCTTCGGCTAGTCGTAACCCTGCTGGAATCCCAACAAACAGATAATCGTATACAGTAGGATGTGGCTTCTCTTCTATTGTCTTCAGGGTTCGCGGATCCTGACTTCCAGAGAGAGGCTGCTGTCTTGATGGTGGACTGTTTCGGGTGGAACGTCCGTCGCCACGGCCGCCGAAGACCTGATCTGAGGGATGCGGATTCCAATCCAGAGCTTATAAGTTGCGGTGTCTCGTGCCGATACACAGTGAGCTACGGGCTGTGGGCAACTCACGGCGGCTGGTACTGCATCTGCGTACGGCTGTACTTTTCCTTAGAACAGGAGAACCAGCGCCCCAGCACCTTTTAAGCGCCTGCAAAACCTCACAACTATACGCAGCCAATAAACACTCTCTACCAAGACCCTTTGCAGGCACGAAAAGAAATGGCCTACACCGACAGCTCCGATGGCTGCATCGACTTCATGATTCCCAAGGATGCACAGCAGGCTGTCAAGGATGCATGGGAATTCGCCAAGAGTGACATGCTTAATAACGAGACGGACGGAAGCAAGGATTGGGACTACGGTGAGTGCGGCTTCGGATGGAGCCCGGCATAGTAGTGTTCAACCTGTAACGCCTGCGGGGCTTGGTGTGAAGAGCAATCTTCGCTTGTGCGATTCCAAGAGGGTGCCAACTGCGGCTGCTGTTGGCACGAGTCTGAACGTAGCGGCAGTTGAAAGTGGCCGCCACGCGCACCGTGGTTGCTAACGCAATAATAACTCACGCCGCAGGCCCCTTCTCGTGCTTTGGTAACATCAAGCTCACCCTGGCTGTCATGTGCTGCCCTTGCTGGGGCAGCTTCATTGCCTACCGCAACATGGAGTACATGAGCGGTGAGCAGCCCGGCAAACTCTTAACGAGCACCTGATCCATGGAATATGTCTATTTTTGCTAGCGCGATTTTATTTTGGCTTGCCGCCCGATTTGCAGGCAAAACGTGTGAGGTGGCCTTTGTCAACGGCATGGTAGCTGGCACTTGCTGCCTGGGCCCCTGTCATTACGCTGTCGTGCGCGGTAAGCTCGGCTCGTTGTACACCTAACAGATGTCCCAGCTAATCTACGGACCATCGATCCGTACGGACTTTCGTGCACTGGCGTGCGTTGCGGTTTTACGTGCGTGTGTTCGTCATCACTGCGCGCGCATGGATGGGCAATTCTGCTGCCAAATGAGCACATGATAGATTGGGCATGCCAGCCAAGCAAGTGGGCCAGTAATGTTCCAGCTATGTAGCTGCCGTATGACAGCTGCGTCCGGGAGTGCCGCTGATTACCGTGGCGATATCGATGGAGGTAAAATCTTATTAGGTGTCCATTCCAGCCCCAGCATACATACACGCACTGCTATCCGCAACAACCACGTTTCAGGCGCTGTGTAGATAGGAGACCAAAACCTAAGGACCCCAACATGCAAAAAATCGATCCACCTACCTATCGTCGCTTAGAAGGCAGCCATCCCTACGTGTACGTATGCGCCAACGCGCGCGCTTAATCCTGTTGCACACTTTACACTGAACGCTGATGATGCCTTGCTTGCCTCGCCGCCTGCAGGCCGATTCCGCGCTAAGTACGGCCTCAAGGGCAGCCACTGCCAGGACTGCGTGTGCGGCTGCTGCTTCGGCCCTTGTGCCTTGTGCTCGGACACCAACCAGTTGATGGTCTCGGAGGGCATCAAGGTACGTCCGTCGGCTCGTGCGCAGAAGCGACACATACAGTTGTCTCAGCACCTGTTTATTACGTAGGACCTACCAGAAGTCCACCTAGATGACAACTTGCACTCAGTTAATCGCTGTGCGTATTTATCTAGCGCGTCATGCGGATGCATGTGTCTGGCTCTCCGTCTCCACGTCGTACCTGCATCTATCGCCACTTTACTTGCGGCGGGCGACACCCCATGATCGTACTAACCCCATGTGCGAACGTGCGACGCGTGAATCCTCGCAGGTGCCGTACCTGAACCTGGAAGGTGGCGGCTCGGGCGGCAACAAGATCAGCCCTGCGTAACGTATCTTGGCGGAAAGCAAGGCTTCACCTGCCCCTGCCGCCCACGCTCTACCCATCTATCTCGCTTCTGTCGCGCGTGATCCACCTACCGGCGGAGATCTACATCTGCCGCCCTGCCCTTATGGCCCGCCGACCTCGCTCGCCTCATCCGTCCTTTCCGCTTCCCTGCATCTCCGTCACAACGAACGTTTGCGTGGCGTGTGCTGCTGCTGAACGAGGTCTCCCACATGAAGCTGTAGGCAAAGTATGGCGTGATATGCCGTGTGGTGGCTGGGATGTAATTCATGCATGGTTAACGTGCTTGTGCTTGTGCATATGCGACAATTGGGAGGACCTTTACTTGCTTCACGGTGAAAAATTTGTGTGGGTGTGCTGCTTGCGCTGTGTGCTGCTGGTGCTGTGCACGGATGACTTGATGCAAGCAAAGCTACCCTTACCTTCGCTCGATAGATTGATGATGAGCTGTCGCAGTTGGCGACTGCTTTGACGACCCTTGAATGCAGCATCGTGGGCTTCATTAGAAATCCCCGGAAGAAGTAGTAGAATTGTGGATCCGCCCAAGCCGACTGTCGTGGGTATGCACCGCCGGGTGCATTATTAGGATCAATATGGATAGCAGATGGATGGCCCGTGCGGCAATGCGGACTGTGTGTCCATGTGGTATATGCGACGATTCGCGATTTTAGTTATAATTGTTGTGTAGAGGACCGCTAGTGCATGGTGATTGTGCGGAATTGCGCTAGGGCATGGTGGATTATGCTACAGCAGCTGCACATCGATCAAACAACAGTTTTCGCAGTGCTGCATGCGTGTCGTGGTGAGCAAGCTGTGGACATATGACGACGTACGTATGTAGGATGTATGCACTTGCCAAGTTGACAGGAGACGACTGATTGGATGTCGCGAGCGCGTGCGTTTGTTTGACCTACATGTTTGATGACGACGGCGGTGTATGTCATCCGCAGGCATAAACACCACAGGAAGTGTTTGCTTGGCACTTCCAGCAGCAGCAACGTCCCTCGCTAGACACGCACATGGCTACTTGAATCCGCTTGACGCCGCCTGATGCATGTCGCCTGGAGATCGAGCTGTTGTTGCCATTAGCGGTATGTATACACTTTGTGAATTGACGGTTAACAGTAAAACAGTCGTGCAACCTGGTGGCGTGGCTTGTCCTTGTCGTGCAGAGCTTTTCGACTCAATGCAGTTGTACTGCATCCATGGAAGAGGGTCTGCGTTTCTGTACGGCAGCCAGTGTCCTGTGGTTGATGCGGATTGATGCGTGCAGTGTCTCCCATTGCCTCCGCACCCAAAAACATATGATGGCATTCATTAATCGCATGTTTGACGTGCACATCGCAATGTAACCAACTTGGGCTACATACACTGATGGGAATCGCCTGGGGTTACACGTGCTTCACATGCTTCACGTGCATGGTCCATCACGTGGTTCACCTTGGGCTTCACCTGGGGCTTTACCTGGGACTTACTTCACGTGCGTCACATGGAGGGATCGTGACGAGCCCTCGGCCACCTTATGTCTCGTCGATCGATCCTGCCTGGCTCGCTCGTACTCGAGGCACGCACTCAGCTCGCATAGGTGGATGAAAAAGGAGACCTCAAACATGCACACAACAACGTGTATATGTTTATTGACAGCCACACTCGCTTGCCGCCGCCGCGCACTGTCCCGCGCCCATCCCGATTGTCGTACGGAACGGTTGCCCGAGCATGTCTGTTCACATACCTGAACACCAAACACTGCAATCCAAGCGTTCATACATGAACGCTTGGATTGCAGTGTTTGGTGTTCAGGTTATTATACGTTTATGCGCATCGAATGGAGTCCTTGGCTGCCCCCGGAGATAAGGACGCCTCGATCTCCAAATGGGGGCCCGGGCAAGGTCTAACCACGCGGACAGTTCGCGATGAAAGGCAACAACAGAGCTTCATATATACTTCTTGTTACTGCGAGGAGAACGTCCACCGCTTGGCTCCGATGCTGGTTGAGCGCGGATGCGTCGGATCGCTGGACCAGCTGTTTGCGGTTTTCATTAGCAACAACAAGAAGCAGGTAGTACGCGTGCGGAGGCTGTGCCTAGTCTGAGGCTCTGAATCCTAGCCACCACCCAGCACCTGGACGAGTTCGACCCTCGTGTCGCGGTTGGCTGGCTCCCGCAAATGGCTCCCGGGCGAGTCCCCCTGCTGCCTCCTGGTCACCCGCTTCCTCTGCTACGGCGTCGTGGGACTCCCTTCGCCTTCTTCCCGATGCCCAGGCCGTCCTCCCACCACAGCACGCGTGCTGCGCACAGGCGATGCCGTAGCCTCTTTGACACCCCGCTCACCCACCGGTGCCCTAGGCCCCAGGTCTTGTTCCACCTCCCAGTGATGCCCCTCCTCGCGATCCTTGTTAGAGCCACGACCCCTCCCTTCCTCCTCCTGCTGCTGGCCCCGCTCGCGCCAGGTGGCGCTGTGGAAGCAGCGGGCGGGCCGGGTCCGCAACCGCGCGGGGGGCACTGCGGGCGATGAAGATGACGGGGACAGTGGCGACGAGGGGCTGGTGGTGTGGGACTACCACGTGGTGTTGCTGCAGGCGCCCACGGCGCCGCCAGCTGCGCAGCAGCCTGCAGCAGCACCACCACAACCACCACAACCACCAGAACGACCACAACCACAGCCACAATCACCGTCCACTGTCGGTGTAACCGCCGCCGGGGCTGTGGCCGCGGACACCGGCGCCAGCGTACCAACGGCCGCAGCCGTAGTCGGCGAGTGCTGCGGGCCCGCTGGTGCAGCACCGCGGACAGCTGGCGCCCAACACGTGGATGCTGCTGCTGCTGGTACCGCTGCTGCTGCTGCTGCTGGTACCGCTGCTGGCGCTGGTGCTGGTACCGCTGCTGCTGCTGGTGCTGGTACCGCTGCTGCTGCTGGTGCTGGTACCGCTGCTGCTGCTGCTGCTGCTGCTGGTACCGCTGCTGCTGCTGCTGCTGGTGCTGGTACCGCTGCTGCTGCTGCTGGTACCGCTGCTGCAGCTGCTGCTGTTGCTACCGCTGCTGCTGCTGCCGCTCCAGGGGCGGTCGCGGCGGCTGCAGCAGGGCCATCCGGAGCTCTGGTGTGGGACCTCGATACGCTGCTGCCCTTTCCTTGCAGGTGGGTGGTGGGTGGTGGTGGTCCCGACATCATGCGACAGTGAGCGCCGTCGCCGTGCTTGTTTAGGCTCCGCCTTGCACCTACCCCACACCGCCCTGCCCCGCCCCGCCCTCTCTGCCTCCTCGCCACCAGCTTGGAACTGTATGCTCGAAGAGCACTGAAGGTGCGACAAGGGACGAAGGTTTTGGGATGGGTGAGGTGGGATGGGGCAGGTGGGATGGGTAGCAGAAATGATCGCTGCTGGATGGAGGGGGATGAGATCTTGACGAATCGAGGAACGGCACTGCGCTGGAGGCTGCTGGCGTGTCGGCAGCTGCATTTGTTGTGAGGTGTCTTTTGCCTGCTCCTTCTCACCCTGTTCCTAACACGTGTTGCTGTGTTGCAGGTGCAGCGCGAGCTACCCAGAAAGTACCGCAGGTTGGGCGGCTCGTTGTGTGCGGTCATACATAGCGAGGGGCCGTCGGCTTGTGATTGCGGTCATCGCAGCCGAGGTGTATGATCGATGAGGTTGGGTGCGTCTTTCACATGGCGTTATGGAGGCGGAATGAGGCCATGCGGCGCTGCTGCTGTTGCTGCTGCTGTTGCTGCTGCTGTTGCTGCTGCTGCTGCTGCTGCTGCACCCCGTAGATATGAGGTTGGACTCAACGGGCGGAGGCTGCACGGGCTTAGCCTCAAACCTTTGGTGTGCCCATCCCAACCTCCATATCCCAACCACCCAACTGCCCAACCGTCCGAACAGGTTCTTCCGTGTCGTACCGGCGGCCAACTACCTGCGCTACTTCGCCAGCGACCGCAGCCACATGCGACGTCCCGGCGGCGGCTGGAGCGCGGCCCCGCCTCTATACCCGCCGCTCGTGGCCGCCGATGGGGGCACGAACAACATCCAGCGCTACTGGGACATGGCGGAGGCGGAAGGAGACGGGGACGAGGAAGGGGACGAGGAAGGGGACGAGGAAGGGGTCGAGGAAGGGGACGAGGAAGGGGACGAGGAAGGGGACGAGGAAGGGGACGAGGAAGGGGACGAGGAAGGGGACGAGGAAGGGGACGAGGAAGGGGACGAGGAAGGGGACGAGGAAGGGAGAGGGCTGGTGCACGTGGTTTCGGAGGGCGCCGGTGCGGCTGTCGATGGCGCTATCGGAGGTGCGGAGGCGCTGGAGGGCGAGACGGGGCTGGCGGCGGCGGAGCGAGAGCCGCAATGCCAGGGGACCGGCGGAGGTGAGGGAGGGGGCGGCGGCGGGAGCCCGCTGGCACTCGCGCTGGCGTCGGCGGGGCCGTACGGCAAAGTGCTGGACGAGGCGAGCTTCCTGCGGATGTTTGGTGTTGATGTGGCGGCGGTCGTGGCGGAGGCGGCGGCGAGGTGTAAGGGGCGACGATCTCTGCTGCAACGGCCATGATGAGGATGCGGTGAGGTGCAGGTGGATGGCGGTGACGGTGGCGGTTTGGTTTCGGATCAAGAAGTAGTATTGGTGTGAATATGAGATGTCAGTGTTCGCCAGTAACGTGACGGCTTGCGCTGCTTGGAGGAGCTGCGCTGGCTGTTCCTGCTTTGGCCTGTTTTCCTAGTTACATACCTGATGAATATCCATCGTCACAGGTTCAGTCGGCGGCAGCGCGGTGCGAGAGATTGTGTCACGAAATAGCTAGCGTGTGTCAGTAAACACAGCGGGCAGTCGACGCGTGTAAGGACGCCTTCAGACGATGTGGAATGTGCCCTCAAATACTTCTCACCCTCTTACGTCATCTACCCTCAAGCGGGTGTCGTGCTATCGCCCCATTCTGTGCTGACGCCGCTAAGCCGCTCCATCAAGACTCCGCGCGCCCCGAACGCCCCGGTCGCCCCGATCGCACCCACTTTCAGCACATACACACGCGCTCCCTCCCCCCTGCTTCGTCCTCATCCCCAGCTCTGGAATTCTGCTACTGTACGACATACACCCGAGTCACAGACGCCGTCTGTCACGTCCCTCTCAATGATTCTGTCTCCCTGGGTTCCTGGAGCCAGCAGCAGCAGGATCTGGCTAGATCTAGCGATGGACAAATAGATACGTCACCGTAGTCATTGAGGCATAACTGGGATGCAATCCTCCGAACCCCATTGCCTACTTTACTGAGCTGCTCGTCGTGGCCACGTGCGACATGCCGTACGCAAGCATCTACACCTACAACCGCGCTTGATGGTTCTACAAACTACCTGCATGGGTACACAGATACACAGCTACATACGGACACGACCGTTGATAAGGCCCCGCGGCCCCGCCCGCCCGCGGCCCCGCCGGTTCAACGCCGCCTCCCTCCAGCTCTGCCTCACGTCCTCACCTCGCCACCGGCCTCCCCGCCCTGCCCGCAGCCGCCACTGAGGCACGGAGACCCGCCCCCCCGCCCGAGGCGCTGATCCGCACCGCCCCCATCGGCGCCTGCGTCCTGCCCCCAGCGCCCGACCCCGACCCCAAGCCCGACCCCGGCCCGGGGGACACAGCCCTGGCGGGCTTTGCCGCCCCGGACCCTGCAGCCCTGGCGGTAGCGCGCCCGGCCGCCGCCGCCTTGGCTGTTGCGCTCAGACGCTCGTCCAGATCCACGCGTACAAACCCATCCAGTAAAGTGATCGCCCCAGTCAGAGGAGCCCCTTGCCCTCCCCCGCCCTGCACCTCCTCGACGCCCTCAGCGCCCTCGGCCGCGTCCTCGGCTTCCTTCGCCGTCGCCTCGTCGGCTGCTTGCGGCGGTGAGGGCGTTGTTGGTGGTGGTGGTGGCGGCGGGAAGAGCGGGTCCACCACCTTCTGCACCACCTCCTCAACCAGTCGGGGCAGCAGGTCGGCGAGGTAGGAGCCGGCCCTGAACAGCGCTGGACTGGTGTTCACCTGGGGGCGAGGAGAGCGGGGGGGAGGAGAGCGGCGGGTTGCGAAAAGACCCGGATACCCGGTACTCGACGGTGGGAGAGCAGGAGGGGAGAGAGAGAAAAGCGTAGGGGGCCTGGGGCAAGCGTAGTTGTTCACGTGATTGGGTAACCGAATGTACGAACGGAGTTGTTGTGTGGGACCGAGGGTAGGACCTGCGGTGCAGGTGGTGCAGGTGGGGAGGAGGTGCGGGTGCGGTCCAGTCGCTAGGGCGCTCTCCACCTTCATTACAACACGCAACTGCACAGCTGCTGCCCTCCCCGCCCGCCCCTCCTCTCGCCCCTCCCGCCCTTCCCGCCCCGCATTCTCACAGTCCCCCCCACCCCTCAAACACCAGCTACACTTCCCATGTCGAGCCACCGGTTCTTTTATGTAACCCCCCTCCCCCCGCCAACCCTCTCACCTCGATGAGGTACAGCCCTCCGTCCGCGTCCAACATGAAGTCCAAACCCAGCAGCTCGAAGCAATGCGCCAGCTGCCTGGGGTTCAGCAGCGGGCCGGCGGCGGAGAACAGCGCCGCCACACAGCGCCTCATGGCGCCCCACAGCCCGGCCTCGCAGCCCGGTCGGGTGTCCAGCTTGACCGGAAGAGCCCGGGCGGCACCCCCCTCTCCCTCCACCTCCGCTTCCGCCCCCGGCCCTCCTGCACCGGCTCCCGCTCCTGCCCGCTCCAGGGCGGGACCCAGTTGCTCCAGGGAGAGCTTGCAGTGGTCTTCGAAGGCGTTGTACGTGTCCAGGTGCTTCTGTGGGTTGAGGGTTGAGGGTTTTAGGGTTTTAGGGTTTGGGAGTAGGGGAGAGGTGGGGGTGGGTGGGTGATCATTCCCCGTGGGGGGGGGGGTTCGGAGGCGCCATGCAAAACGGCAACACCGCCGCCTTGGCCGCCGCAGCAGCAGGGCGCAGCAGAAGCAGAAGCAGCCTAGCCGGGACCACACAGCAGCACTGCACCTGGACGGCGTCGTTGGTCAGGTGGGAGGAGCGGTTGGTCAGGTCGGAGCTGTCGTACGGTGTGGACGAGGTACGGCAATACGCCTCCTTGTGGAACCACACGCTGCCATCGGGCCCAACCAGCACGTAGGCGCGGAGGTCAAACTTGCGGCCGCCCAGGAGCATCGGGCTGCGGGGTCGGTTGGGGGTTAGGGGTTGGCGGTTGGGAGTCGGGGTGGTTGAGCGCTCCCGTGACGGCTAAACCATGCGGAGGCTGTAACGCGGGGGAGGGGGCCGCAAGGGTGGGTGGGGTCGCAACGGCAACGGATTACAAAGGATGTCCCACCAGCTCCGACTCCGCCCCTGCTGCGGTGTGCTAGCTTCCGGGTAGCTTCCGTACAGCTTCCGAACAACCTCTTCATGGGGATTTCCCCCCCCCGTATCCCGGGCCATCGGGACAGAAGCGTGTGATGCCGCCGACGCCGCGCCGCGGTGGCTCCACCGCTCCTCGCGACTGCTCCGGAACCAGCAGGCACCCCCCGCGGGCCCCCAGCCGCGCCGCCTCACCGTTCGATGTACTTTTGGAGGACGAGGCTGCTGCCTGCGGAACGAGATGGGGCGGGACCGGGGGCGAGCGAGGTATTCGCGTGCGGGGTATTGGGGGAAGGGGTGGGAGGCTCCAGCGATCAGGGGGCGCGGGGGGAAGACGACTCCGGATGGGCAGGGTGGGCGCTCCAGGGTGGGTTGGGCTGTACGACATGCCACTCGCCTACGCAAGCGACAGGCGGCACTCACGGCACGGCCTTTGTCCGTTTTTAAACTGGTCCGGGAAAGGCCAAGGCCACGCAGCCCCAAACCCCCAACATCCATTTTACGCAGATGACCGCGCGTCCCACATGTTTCGGTTCGCGCCTTCCCCCTGGATAGGTGTCGGAAGACCATGCGCCAACAATCCTGTCCCTGCCGCGTAAACGGTTTTTTTGCCCTTCCCCCCCCTTGGACTAACGGTTCGCACCCGCCGGTCGGCTCCGCAGGTGCTCCATGATCCGCTCCAGGGAGTCGTACACCTCGATGCCGTTGCCGCGGTTCAGACACGTCGGTTTGGCGATCCAGATCCGCTGCCCAGCCGCCGCGTGCCGCGAGAACGCCGCCTTGAAGCGAGACAGCGCGGCACCACCAGCCGCCGCCGCCTTGGCCCCCGCCGGCACCACGTACGTCTCCGGGATCCAGCTGGTGTCCCCGGCCCCGGATCCTGGATCTCGAGCGAGTTTTTCTGGGGCGGACTTTCCGGTTTCGGAGCCCGAGGGCGAGGCGGGGGCGGCGGCGGCCTGGATGGTTGCCAGCACTCCCGCCAGCCCCGACTTGGTGCAGACGACTCGGTGCTCCTGAAGCCGGTTGACCAGGCGGCGGGAGGCGGCGACCGCAGGGGAGGGGGAGGTTGCTGCGGGCGAGGCGAGGAAGTCGGAGGGGGAGGCAGACGGATGAGGACATGTAGGAGTGGAGGGGGACGACTACACAATGGTAGCGCCATGGCGCGGTTTGCATACCACGGAACCGCGAATACCCTCCACGTCAGCGTTTTGATCGGTACGGCACCCAGGGTCCATGACGATTCCGCTTCCAATCCGTACTTTCATACACTCACACCTACCCGCCGCAGCCTAGCAGGTCCCTCCCCCAGCTCCCCAATGCTTGCTGTGCATTACGCACCCCCCCGTTTTTTCTCTTACTAAACCCCCCCATCTCTCCATGTCGAGTCAACGGTTCTTTTATGTAACCCCCCATCCCTCCCTTACGCACCGGTCACGCCACCAGCCGCCGGCTGTAGCAGCTCATACTTGTTGAACCGTTGCCCGTTAAGTCCCGCCCACAGGTTCCATCGCTGATCATTATCCTTCGGCTGCTGCTGTGCCGCCGGCTCCCACCACGGCCGCCGCTCGAGCGCCTCCCGCAAAAGCGAGGACTCATTACCGGGCAGCACCTGATACCGGTAGAGGGCAGGCTGCTGCTGTCTAGAGCGGGGTCGGGGAGCGGGGCCGGACGGAGCGCCGCCACCTCTGCTGCCGCTGCTGCTACTGCTGCCAGCACCGGTGCCGCCTGATCGGCCTGCAGCGGGCCGACTGGGGCCTGGGGAACGGCGGCTGTTGCTGTTGCTGCCGGAACTGGCGTTGGTGTTGGGTGTACGACCGCTGGTGCTGGCGTCGGTGCGGGCGCGGCCTGGGGCTGATCCGGGCGCAGAAGAGGAGTTCGAGGTGGAGGTGGGGGTGGGGGCTTTGCTGGCTGCCGTCCGGCTGCTGCCGGCCAGGGTGGTAGCCCCGGCCAGCTCTTTCTTGGCGTTCTGCCGGGTGCATGGGAGTAAGTGGATGGAAGTACGGGGTGGGAATTATGGGCGGCTATGAAGTCCGGAGTGATTTGTGTGCATCAACGAGACGAGGAGGATGGCCATCGCGGCTTCAATGGGAAGCGCGGTTTCGGAGCTGTTGGCAAAATCAAATGGGATTGGCGACGGAGAAATCGCTGCCGACATTGGCATTCCAGAAGTTATCACTCAAGCAGCACGCTGCCTCGACACGCACCTGCACAGCCATGGGCACGGGCCTCAGCGAGAACACCAGGTTTGATCGAACGCTGTATCCGTGTAGAAATATGTATAGATGTTTATTTACGATAGCTATTTGGCACGGACTTGGTGAATGTCATCGGAAAAGCGTCGGCAAAATACAGCTAGCAGGCCGCGGCGCAAGCTGTATGGCAAATGGTTTCTAGCACCTTACTGCAGGAATCTATATGATGCAAGTCACTGAGTCATCAACTTAGAATACCGGTTGGAGCAGCCGTACAGTACATACATACAGTCCTCGCCCATACACCATTTCGTTAACAGTCACAACTCCAAATAATATACCGGGTGTGACAACTTAACAGGCTGCGCCCATGGCTTTGGAACAATATTAATATAACAAGTCGCGAAACTTTCGCCTTTCGTCTAGACAACAACACATAGAAGTACATAGTCAATCGCAAATTAAAAAAACTGCAACGGTCTTCCTTCAAGAATGGAGCCTAAGACGTCCAGCACAAACGTTTGGATATGCGGTACTTTGAGATGTGAGGTCCTTATTCATAACTCGTGACCGGAAACACTTCCAACATCTTTGATTGCGTTTTGTTTGGTTGTGCGACGGCGCCCACCGCCAACCGTCGTACATCACTAACCAGAACAAACCGCACGGGAGAAAAAGCCCAAAACAGCCGTTCGGCACCTGTGGTATGGCCTTAGCCTACCAGGCAGGGCCGGTGGCGGATAGATGTGTACCGATGTGTACATACCGTACGAGCTGCACCCCTATACATACAACCCGCCTCGCTCCATCCACTTAGCTAGCTACCCCCACCCCCAATAATACATAGCCGACCAGCCGTCGATCCGTACTTGCCCTCGCACCCGCTCGCTGCATGGGCCCTATCGCTACGTCCATCATCATCAGTCCTTGGTGCTCAGCTCGCCGTACTCTGCTGTGAGCTCCACTGCGGCCTCGGCCCCCAGGTTGGCCAGCATGTCTGGGTGCTGCTGCAGCAGCCGCACGGGGTCCTGGCCGGGAAAGGAGGCGGCCAGCGTGGCCAGGCAGCGGGACAGCGACAGCGGGTCCACCAGGTCGGGGGTCGCCTCAAGGATGGCGCAGGGGTCCGGCGCGGAGGACAGCAGCCGCAGGATCTGGGTGCATGGGCGCGGAGGGGGTGCGTGGGTGGGTGTGGAGCGCCAAAAGGGAAAAGAGCGAGGGAAGGGGAAAGTGGGGGGGGGTTGCAGGAGTCGGTTGCTTGGAGTTGGGGAGTTTGGTGAGGGCGGGCTCCATGGTATGCAGACGGCGGAACGGATACGGTCTCGGCATTATAGTGCTTGGGATCAGCAGCTGCATGTCCCACTAATGGCAATGATAAACAGGTGCGTGTGTGCGGCGCGACAAGGCACTGCCCCATCTGCCGACGCTACAGCACGGCAGGGCACTGCCCCAGCTGCCGACGCTGCGGCTCGACAGCGCTGTCTAGCAACCCTTGGCGCCTCGCGCGCTCGCTCCGGAGGGACTCCAAAGCGAACTACAAAAACTACTCCTGCCTGCCGCTGGCAGCAGCCACCAGTACCGACCATATCCCGGCGGCGCACTACCCACTCACCGCCGTCGCGTCCTGCTCCAGCCGAGTGGTTGTGAGCAGCAGCAGCTTGGGCTTCTTGAACACGATCTTGAAGATGTCAGCACTGGGGTACAGCGACTTGAGGCTGGCGGCGGTGGCAGTGGTGGCAGTGGAGGTGGAAGTGGAGGGGGTGGTGGTGGCGGCCGCGCCGCGGATGGGCGGCGGCAGGTGTGTGTATTGGGAGGGGAACACGGGGCGGGGCAGGGCGCGTGAAAAATTGATAGGGTACGGAGGATGGGGAGGCGGGTTGCGGGTTCGAGGGTCTCAGGCTCGCTCGTAACTTGCGGCGAACACTTTAGCGGACTAGCTAGCGGGGCCGCTGCCGCCCACAGCTGGTGGGGCCGCTGCCGCCCATGGCTAGTGGGGCAGCTGCCGCCCACAAGTGGCTGCTGGACGCCTGGCTGGGTGAGGGCGAAACATGGCGCCTTGGCACTCCTGGGGCACACCCGCAGCCAACCAGCATTGCTTCGGTTGCATAAATAACGCTCGCAACCGAACCACGACTGCCCAACCGCTTACAATATGATCTTTTCCGCAAGGCCGTTGACGTCGGACGCCACAGTGGCCTGGCAACCGCCGCGGCGAGGAGAAGGAGGGGGGGAGGGAGGGAGCGAGGGAGAAAGACACCGCTCATCATGAGGCCGCGTCGTACAGCGGCAGTTGTACGACAACGAACACCGGAACAGCAGTGCGTTAGGTAGGTGACGTTTATAGGGCAGGGCCCTAGGCCGAGGTAAAGCCCGCGCCATCAGCGCAAGCGCTTCCGGACCGGGCTGGGAAGGAACTTTCGGCCACGCACCTAGGCGCCGCCCACCGCGCAGGGCCCAAAGAGTAATGTACGGCAGATAACTGCCCTTCTCGCTCGCACGGTCCATGCCACCAGCCTCGTCCCCCCTATTTGCCTGCTGCTAGCTGGCCCACCGACCCCGACCCACCATAGAGCCCACCCCACACCTAAACGGTTTTCCCTTCGTACACGGGTTTTCCTTTGAACCCCACAGCTACGAACCCGCCCACCTCGCCCGCTGACCCGCCCGGCCCCACCTACCCAGTCCATCGGCTTCATGCGGTGGAGGCTCAGAACCCCCGGTAACAGCGCGTCCAGCTGCACCAGGCCGCTCCGGACCCGATCCTCGGTCATCCCCTTGCGCCGACCGGCCTGCGGGTCGTACACGGCGTGGTTTCGGTGTTTCGGAGCCGCTCGCGGTGACAAACTGAAGCCCCACTCATGTACCCGGCTGCTATGACGGACGGACGGATGCGGGCAGTTGCGTGGGGCGGGTGGCGCTGCAGCGAGGACGCCAGCGCCGGAGGAGGCGGCAGAAGAGGGAGAAGGGGAGGCAGCAGAGGAGGCAGCAGTCGCAGGCGAGCGCAACTGGCGGGATCGGAGAGGGAAGCTTTGTTTCCCTAGCAGGTGATCAGGAATGAACCAGGCAAAACCCGCACCGCTGCAGATGACACGACCGGCTGGTCCGTGGGTACTAGAGAGCCAGCCTGAACGACAGTGCGCATCGAAGTAGCGGCGCAGGATGGCAGGAACTCGCGGCACCTACCGCACTCCGGTGCTACTCACGTCGACAACTTCCTGCTCGTCTTTGACGCGCCGCCGACGTTCGTGCTCGCCCGCTGGGATCGGCGGTGGCCGCTCGGCGGCGTACAGCTGGCTCATGCTGTATGCCTGTTCATAGCGGGTCTGCATGTTGGTTTGCAGCGACGCTGCGCTATCGGCCGGGGCGGGAGGCGAGGACGCCTCGTTGATTGCCTGCTGTCCTAGGGTTGCTTTCGGGGCTGCGGGCGCCCCCCCCCTCGATGCAAAGCCCGAAGCGACACTGTCATTGCAGATTGTGTTTGAACGACCGTGGTTCTGTGAATAAGACGCCAAGGGTTTGAACGCTGAGGCCAATTGTGCCGAGGCATGCGGCCGGTAACAATGAGCATAGGTGCGCATCATGGGTTGCCCATAGCGTTCTCTAGGGACCAAAGAGGCATTGGTGGCACGGGAGCCGCCGTGTGCGCGGCTTTCGAAAGCTCGGGCAGCCGACATCCGTGTAACGCAAGGGGTTGCAACTGCCAATTGCGCACTACACTTTAATTATAAATTAACAACTCGAATGTAACAGTGCGTTGACTTACGTTTAGCCGATCCCTGCTGCACGACACACTTGCAATTGTATGATCAGCGGCCATACGCTTATACACCACCAAAAAATACATAAGGAATTCAAAGGCATATGGCATACTGATGCGTTCCAGAATAACGGGCGTGCGCCTTTCTGCTTTGCCTTACTACTTCTTGGCCAACGCCCCCTACGTGCTGCTTCTACCAATTGACACAATCAGCAGTCATTGCTGTAGGATCACTTGTTAGCTCAGCCTTTGCGGCGCCGCCGGCAGCATAACCCTCCAACAGCGCGCCAATCAGGGTACTTCGCCTTGGTGTGACTTCGCGACAAATGTGCGCTGCCCCTCGGGAGATAGCAAGGCACACAGCTGAGCATTCCGGGCGGCTGCTAGGCGCGAGGGCTACTCATACAGCCGTCCAGGAGGCAGGGGTGGAGGCTGGGCAGTGGTCCAGAGGTGCAGTCGCGGCCGCATCGGCCGCTGCTGTTGCGACAGCAGCGGCAGCGGCTGCTCTAGGATCGCGAACCATGGCAACGGAGGAGCCGCCACCTAGCGCATCGACCAGTGCGGTCCCGGCGGAAACTTATGACGGACTCACGTTTGTCTCGGTGAGTACATGAGCTGTTTGAGATGACTTCAACACGCTGTCCTGGGCTCCTACCTCAGCAACCAGACTGTTGAATGGACATAGACGACGATTATCACGTTGCTCCCTATTACTCAGTAAAGCCTTGCCCAGTCTACAACACGTTTTAAATGTGCCCACATGAAGTTGATGAAACGGTTCCTGGTGCCTGCATCACAGAGCGTGATCCATCGGCCGACCCGTTACCGACATGGGTCGCACTGCTTGCGACTGCTCCCAAATGCCGACATATTGCGTGCCTTGCTGAGCTTAGCGCATGCCCTGCAATTTGGACGAATTCGCAGCACATGCTCGCGGGTTCTGTAGCGGGCACGGTGGAGCACACGGCCATGCATCCGGTCGACACAATCAAGACGAGGATGCAGACACTACACCCGCCGGGGCACTCTGGGTCCATGGTAAGCTGTGAAGACGTGAATATACATGCAGCAACTTGCTCCATTGCGTGTGTTGCCCACTCGCTGCTGCTGCGGCTGCCAGGACTGCTGTAACGCGAGGTGGCCGCCGTTGTCACACGTCCGCAGGTATCTCGATCATCCCTGCGACAAATGGTCCGAACAGTACTGCAGAAAGACGGCATCGCAGGTCTTTATCGTGGCGTAGGGGCGGTTGCTGCAGGAGCAGGGTAAGCACGCAGGCAACCAGACTCCCAGCATTTTCCAACCCCATGGGCACGGCACGGACACCATTGACGCGTAAGGCTTGACCGAGGCCTCACTGGCGAGGGACAGCTCTGCTGTCGAGGGCTGTGAAGGAATGCAATGCACCTTCGGCTGGGTCCTGAACGTGGCACACGCAGTCGTGGCCATGTGGGTCAGGCGGCGATGGAGCCGGTCAGCGGAGTACGATCAGGGTGGTGGTCCAACACGCCAGCCAGCCGGAACCCCAGCTCACCCGAGACACCAGCGACGCAGGTCGCGTGCCGACTCCGCGCTCGGCCCTACTTTGCCGTATGCTTCACGCACCACCACCACCACCACACTGGCGGCATCCCCTGCTGGTCCCCCACTCTGCATCCTATACCCGCGAACCTCCGTGCCTTAAGCTCGACTCCGTATCCCCAGCCCTGCGCCGCCCCTAAACTGTGGTGCTTTCATACACGGGTTTTCGTTGCAGCGACGCCCCTAAATCCCGTCTTAACCCCCGCCGCCCGTCCGTCGCTGCCCCGAAACCCCGCCTTAACCCCCGCCGCCCGCCCGTCCGTCGCTGCCCCAGCCCCGCGCACGCGCTCCACTTTGCCATGTACGAGCTGGCGAAGGAGTCGCTGGGCGGCAACCGCGAGGGGCTGCACCCGCTGGAGACAGCCGCTGCGGGCTGCGTGGCCACGGTCGTGAACGACGCGCTGATGACGCCCGTGGATTCGGTGAAGCAGCGACTGCAGGTGGGGTCGGGGAGGGAAGCCGGCTTCTGCGGGTGTTGGGGTGGCCCGAAGGGACGGCGGGCAGGCGGACGGGTCGCGTGGCTGAGGGGTCCATGGTTCCTGAGGCGCGGCGTGAAGGGCGGCTGCTGACGGTGTTTGGGGCGGAGCCGGGCGCAGGGCCTACTGCCCCAGGGAGCGCAAGTCGAGCCCCCGGGACTCGGCTAGTGGTGATGCCAAGGGGGCCCTTTGGCCTGTGTGATGACGGTGCCGGGGCCGGGTCCTTGGGGATGCGGCCGGCCACCCTAATCTCTGCACGGGGTTGGTTGCGGCCGGCATGGCGAGAGGACGCATGGAGGAGGAGAAGTGTGAGCCCGGGGCGGGAAGGAGCGGGATCGGGGGCGGAGGTGGTGCGGTCACGGGCGGGAAAGTGGCGCGGCGCCCGGTGTAGCGGAGATGGGGCCCGCGTGGCGCGTCCCTGCGCTGCACATCCCGACGGGACACCGCACCATTACCGGACCGCCCGCTCGGTGGAGCGGTGCAGTGTCGTGTCGGCTGCTCCGCCGGGCTTTCTTCGCTGTCTCGGTGCGCCAGCGGACCTCACAGCGGGACCCCTCCACCAGGCTCTCCGGTCCGGGTCCGTGCCTGGTAATTGGCAGCAGGGCCGGGGGCATGGCCTAGTACGCAGATAGTGGCGCGTGTTCTTTCCCCCTTTGTTGGCCTCAGCTGTTCTCTTCAGGCGTTGTTCCACTGGTGTTGTCTTCATGTTTCCTGGTTGGTCAGCGCAAGCAGGGGTTGAGGTGAATCTGCTCCACCCGGCAGCCTGCGCTGCGGGACGCGCCTAAAAAGCAGCCCAATAGCTAGCGCCGCACCCAACCCACCCAACCCACCCAACCGCACCCAACCGCACCCAACCGCACCCTGTCGTTCACCTGCTGCCCGTTGCTGCTGCTGCCGCTGCCGGCTCTCAGGTGGAGGGGTCGCCCTACCGCGGCGTCATGGACGCGACGCGGCAGATGCTGCGACACGAGGGCCTGGGCGCCTTCTTCCGGTCCTATCGTACGACGCTCGTCATGAACGTGCCGTTCACCGCCATGCACTTCTCGGTCTACGAAACGACCAAGAAGCTCATTCACCAGGGTGAGGGTGAGGGCGAGCGAACACCTCGAGCGAGAACGGCCGACGTTTTGCCCGTTTGATGAAAGGGCACCTTCTGCCGCAGCTTCCGGACACCCTGCCGCATCCTGCCGCCCTTCTGTCCTTGTCTGCCCGCCCACCCGAACCACCCACCCGAACCACCTACCCGAACCACCTACCCGAACCACCCACCGAAACCACCCACCCGAACCACCCACCCGAACCACCCACCCGAACCACCCGCCCGAACCACCCACCCGAACCACCCACCCGAACCACCCGCCCGCCCGGAGCAGGTGAGGACGAGAACCTGCAGGTGCAGCTGGTGGCGGGAGGGCTGGCGGGAGGCTGTGCGGCGGCGGTGACCACCCCCCTGGACGTGGTCAAGACGCGGCTGCAGACCACCGGGCTCACGGACCCCTCCAAGTACGAGAGCGCGGCTGTGGTGAGTGCGCCCGCCCTGCCAGGGGGCTCGGGGGAGGCAGGGGGCTCGGGATCAGAGGCGGGACGTGAGGAGTTGACGTGGCACTGACCCTGACCCTGACGCTGGACGTGGCACTGACCCTCCACCGGCCGTCTCCTCCTGCTCCCCGCAGCTCCCCACGCTCCGACAGATCATCCGGGAGGAGGGCATGTCGGCGCTGTGGCAGGGCATCAAGCCGCGGGTGCTGTTCCACATCCCCGCCGCCGCGGTGTGTTGGGGCACGTACGAGACGATGAAGGATTTCCTGAGGGGCCAGCACTGACGCACCGACTCGGTGAAGCCGCGACCGCCTGACAGACAGACAGACAGTCATGCGGTTAGCTAGGTCTGGAGGCTGCCGGGTCCGACCCGTGGGTCGGTCGCGGTCGACCCGAATGTGGCTTAGTCAGTCTGACGTCTAGCATCCGCACCGGCGGTTGGTGCACTCGACGGTTGAGGGCGACCCGGCAAGCCGAGAAGACAGTGCAGCGCGGACGGGGCGGACGCGGCCGGGCACTGGAGGACCGTATACCAGGAGCAGCTGGGCCCCTGGCTGGGCAGCTGGGCACCTGGCTGGGCAGCTGGACCCCTGGCTGGGCAGCTAGGCAGCTGGGCACCTGGCTGGGCAGCTAGGCAGCTGGGCCCTGGCTGGGCAGCTAGGCAGCTGGGCCCTGGCTGGGCAGCTAGGCAGCTGGGCCCTGGCTGGGCAGCTAGGCAGCTGGGCCCTGGCTGGGCAGCTAGGCAGCTGGGCCCTGGCTGGGCAGCTAGGCGAGCCAGTGCTGCGCGGGTGCGGGCGGTGTGCCCACGTTGTCGAGGAGGGCTGGGGGGAGCAGCGGGGGGCAGTGGCAGGGTTGCGCGCGCAGGCTGGAAGATCAGCATCGCAGAAGGGTCGCAGGAGGGGTGCAGCAGGGCGGCAGGAGGGCGGCAGGAGATAGGGTCGCGGCGCTACTTGGACGGCACGGCGGCCATTTCGTCGTGCACGAAATCTCCGAACCCATCCACCATGTGCCGCCGCCGGCGTGTTGCCGCCGGTGTGGGCATGCATGTAGGGCGCGCAACCGGGCAGCAGCGCAGCCGAGCAACTGCATGGAGGGCATATTAGGGGAAGGAGCGGTATCCCTTTTCGGGCAAAGCCCCCACGGGATCTCGGACGAGATTCCGGGAAGGTATTCCGAAATGGCGGCGGAGGGGGGCGAGAAGCCTCGCCGAAGCGTGCACGGGCATGGGCATTACCAACAACGGTGGGGGTGCGTGGACGTGGACTTATCAGATGAGGTCGCCGCTCCGCAACAAATAACATCGCAGCAGCAGCAGCTTGGTTCATGTCGTGGCCTTATACTCGGATCGCGGCGAATGGGACAGGAAGCCCACAGGCCTACCTCCGAATGTGCTGCGGTACATTAGGGGTGTGGTTTTGCGTCCGCCACGAAGGAAGGGTGTAATGGGCATCGTCTCGTACGAAGGCGACCAGCTTGATTCTTAGTTATTTGTTTGTAGCCGAGGACGCGTTTTACTGCAGAGGAGCCCCCTGGCATGGTGGCTGCGGCCACCCGGCAAGCTAGGCCAGGGAAGAAGGACTCCAGGGACGAGTAGCGAGGAAGCGTTACCCGGCCCCGGAGGGAGGGAGGTATTAGCGCATGCAGTGAGAGCAGGGTGTATCAGTTAATACGGTTATGGTTTCGTTGTCAAGTCCGGTGCGCGTACGGTGTCCCTAGCTGAAGATTTTCGAGTTCTTAGTCGCTGGCGTGATGCTTGGATACGACGTTAGGCCCTGTTTGCCCTTGTTGTTGGCCGACACGCGAAGGGCAGGCAGGTGAGCTGTCTGATGAGCGCTTCCTCACCGGCGGCGGCCGGCAGCGGCGTTGTTGTTTTCTCGTCGGCTGCATTTCTCGTCGGGCCCCAGCGGACCGGACCTACCTCTGCGACCGAGGGACTCTCCCATTTTGTCTGTTTATTTCAAACCGGGATGTCAGCGGAGGCGAGGTCGACGTGGACGCCCGGTTGGCTTGCTTGCCTTTATTCATCCACCCGATGGAGTGATGACCGCAAGAACCGGCGTGCGTGAGAGGCGAAGCAGCAACTGTCGCCCCCTAACCGCCAACGGCAACCAGCATTAGCGGCTCTGAGCCGACGGACCGTTGCATGATGTATGTGCGCGACCGAGTCGAGTTACGATGTTGTCGTGCGAAGCGACGTTCAAGGTCGAGAGGAAGGGCTGGCGTCGTCAGTCGGATTGCCCCGGCAGCAGCCGCGGAGGGATGAGGCAAGGCAGCGGCGAAGGCGCTGGCGGAGGCCCGGGCGGAGGCGGAGGCGGCTGACGAGCGCCGACGGAGGGATGAGACATGAGAGGAGGTGGACAGCGCTGCTGCAGCGGTGCGGGGGTTCTGCAACGGGCCCTCGTTTTGCAGTTCCTAGAGAGGTGCGACGAGCGGACTTCATTGGACGCGAGCTTCCCCTTCCCCCCTTTTACTCCTACTTGCTGTTCCTTGTCGGTGAGAGCGGCAGGGTCTGTTGGCCGGGGTGGTGTCTGGTGGCGAACTGAGGTGTGTGCGTACGTGCGGACGGCGGCAGGAGGTGCTGGCCCAGCTGCGGCGAACCGATTTGCGCACCGCCGACTTCGGCGTGAGTGGTTGTCAGGCGTCAGCATCAGAATGGCAGCCTGGGGTCGGCCCCTGTCGCATGTTACGACGACGACGTGATGACGTGTTATGACGACGTGCTGACGTGGTCCTCTTCTCGTGGGTGCTATGCGGTGTGCACTGCACGGGTCCCTCCCCAGTAAGGTCGTGTGGCCCGCACTGGCCCCCACCCACCCAACAGCCCGCCCACCCGCGCAGCCCATGGTGGTAGGTACGGCACTCAGCCCAATGGAGCGACACCGCGCGAACCGCTCATCGCATCACGGCAGGCTTTTGCTGGCCAAATACCTCTCGGGCACCCCACCCCTCCCGCACTGCTCTCAGTCGCAATAGGCTGCCAAAGGACGGACCAGGCAATGCATGTAACAAGAGCACCCCGCCGAGTGGCACCCCGCCGTGAAGGCGCGGGGAGGAACACGACAACGCAAACTCCGGGTAACACCATTTCCACCCCCGCCGCCACCCCCGCCGCCGCCGTAGAAATAGTGTTGCTTATATATCTGGCTCCTCAGGGACATCTACGGCGGCGCCAGAGCGGCTGCGGCTGCGGCCGCCCCAGGCAGTTAGCTCGCTAAGCCAGACATGTGCCCGATGCACAACCCTACGCAGTAGCGGACTCGTCGTCCCTTTGCTTGCCGCCCCCTCCCCCCAGCATGCGCCATTGTCGCAGCCGTGTCGGCGGCACTTCCGTACGCTCGATGCACTGCCGTACACCGGCGGCATTGCCGTACGCCAGCGGCACTGCCGTACGCTCGCTCGTCGCATTGTCGCTGCACTGCACACAAGCCCCGGACCGCGCGCTCCCCCGCGAGGCGAGAATGCGCTCGTCCAAAAACTGCCGTCCTCACTTCGCACCAGCGCCGCCTTGAAGCTCACCGCCAGCCAACCTCAACCCCAACAGCCGCATCCCCCACCTGCCTCGCTCCCCGCCCCACCCTGCTCCGCCTCGCCACCCCACTTGCCGACCCACAGGTTTCCTCTCATAACCCCCCCACCCACACGTGGTTTTCACGCCACCCCCACACGTGGCCGCATCCTGCACAAACCTCGACAAGCACACGGTTGAGCCTGCCGAGTCCCTCGGCCTAGCGACCCCGCAACACACCCGCAAACCCACGGGCGACGGACAGCCCCACTTGAGTTGCCAGATGGAGCCGCCCGCCCTTCATTCCAGGGCGTGTGGCCCCGAAACCACCCCTTACGGCCGGCTGTGGATTATTACGCACGCGTTTTTATGCTCCAAGTGGTTGCTACTCGGCTGCTCTGCTGCTGCGAGCCGCGACAATCCCTCATGTCGCCGGATCATGAATTACGCCGCGTACTTGTACACGTGCACCTCGTCCGTGTCGTACGCCACCACAGCCACGTCATCCGACGTGGGGCCGCAGAACGCCACCCCGGTGAGCATCGCGTGAAGCCAGCACACGCTCAGCAGGCATTCCGCCTGTGTGTGTGTGTGTGTTTGTGTGTTTCGGGGGTGGCAAAAAAGAGTTTGTGGGGCGAAAGCAGGCGGGGTTACTAGGAAGACCCGTGGATGCGAGGAAACACCGTTTGGAACAGACGTTTGGAGATGCATGCCGGAAGCAGGCGGGGAAGGGGTAAGGGAGGGTTTCACAGGTTGCACGCGGAGGGCAGCTGCTGGAACGGGTCACAGACGGCGGAGCTCCAGGGAGGGGGGTCGAGAGGCCTGCATGCCCCAGTGCGAGCCAAGACGTGCCCCCACCCACATTCAGCCCCACGGCCGCACCTTCGCCCCTCCGATGGGCAGCGCCCACACCCCCATGGAGCAGTCCTCCGAAACCGTGGCGATGATGTCCTTGGTGGGGTGGATGTCCATCGAGGTGATGAACCTGGAGTGTGCGCCCAGGTCGGCCCGCAGCTTGCCGTCGCGCTGGGGGGGGCAGGGAGGGGGTCGAGGGGGGGTCGAGGGAGGGAGCGGAGGTGGGTCGAGGGGGGTCGAGGGAGGGAGATTCGAGGAAGACCCGTGGATGCCCGAAAAGGGAGGTGGGTCGAAGGAGGGAGGCGGGTCGGAGGAGGGAGGCGGGTCGAGGGGGGTCGAGGGAGGGAGGTGGGTCGAGGAGGTGGGTCGGGGGAGGAGGGTCGAGGTGGGTAAAGGAAAATGGGCGACGGAGGGATGTGAAGGTACGGCCGACACAAGTGCGAGGAGGCCACCATCCAGTAACCCCGACCACGCAGCCCCCCACCCTCCCTCCCTGCGCTCACCAGGCCGTACAGTTGTACGGCGCCCTCCAGCCGCGCCGCCACTACAAGGTCCCTGCGCACCGCCACCGCCACCACGGGCACCCCGGTGGGTGGGATGGAGGTGATGAGCTTGTAGCCGCCCGCCGAGCAGCTCAGCCCCTCCCACACCGCGATGCCGCCCTCCTCGTCGCAGGTCACCAGGTTGCAGCCCAGGTCCTCCGTCCACTTGCCCTGAGGTGGACCACAGCGGGTTGGGCAGGAGGCCGGTTAGGACGTTAGGAGATAAGGGGGGCAACACGACGTTGGCGGGGGGGGGAGGGTTGCAAGGAAAACCCGTGAACGGGGGAAACACCGTGACAGGGGGGAGGGGGGGAGGGGGGAAGAGGCGAGGGGACGGGTAAGGGGACGGGTAAGGGGACGGAGCAGGGGGGAAGAGGCAGGGGGGACGGGGCTGAGGGGAGGGGGCGAGGGGTTGTCACTGGGCGGATCCTGCGGGTGGTGTATGGTCCAGTCCGCCATGAGCCCCACTCAGCAACCGGGACTACCGCCCCGCCTCGCCGCCTGACCTCCTCCTGGCGTCAGCACCCAGCCCCCCCTCCGTATCCTACGTCGTGTAACCGTGTCTTCTCCCTCTCCCCCCTCCCCATGTCGAGTAACCGGTTCTTTCATGTAATCCACCATGTCGAGTAAGCGGTTTTTTTATGTAAACCACCATGTCGAGTAAGCGGTTCTTTCCTGTAACCTCCCCCACCTGGCGGGACTGGTAGGCTGATCCGATGGCGGTGATGGGCGAGGTGTGGTGCTTGGGCAGCGCTACGGGTGCGCTCTTGAACTTGCCGTCCGACTCCGATAGCGCGAGGCAGTAGACGGCGCCGGAGGAGGTGCCGAAGCAGATGTTGGGGGTGCCGTCATTTGCCACGTTGATGGCCACGCCGCGAGCAAAGTAGGCGTTGCGAGGCGCCACCTCGGAGGCGCCGGCGGGCGGCAGGGGGCACACGTGCATCAGGTGGGTGACGGTCTTGTCCCAGATCTGGCGCGGAGGGTTGGGGGGCGGTTAGGGCTGGTTGGAAGTTGCAGGTTTGTGGGTTGGCCGGGATCGGGGCCGGGGGGGTGGCAAGTTGCGTCCAGGGAGTCGGGTCGGGTCGGGTCACGATGACGGTTGGGGCCGCGGTTACCCGGGCCTGCAGCTGCCCCACCCATCTAGCCCCTCTACGTCCCGCCCCTCTGCAACGCCCTCCATCCCCCCAATCCTCCAAACCCCACAAACCTCACCCAGCAACCTACCTTCCCGCCCAGGCAGCCCAGCTCTCCCGCCCTCCCCTTTATCGGTCTTCAAGCCCCCCCTTGATCGGGTGTTTTCGTCATCCCCTTCACCCAAAAACCCAACCCCTCCCTTCACACACTCCCTCGCGCCCCGTTCCTCATCCCATCTCGTTTCCGCGCGTTTCCTGCCTCGCCACCCCACCTGCACGCCGCTAACCCCACCTGCACGCCACTACCCTGCCCCCACCTGCACTCCGCTACCCTGCCCCCACCTGCACTCCTGCGTCCGTCGCCAGTACCAGGAAGGTTGCCGCGTTGTGCGAGCAGGAGGTGACGGAGTGGATGACGTCCGAGTGCTGCGAGTCGACCTGCGGGCAGGAGGGCGGGGAAGAGGCACCTGCTGCTTGGCACCTGCTGCCTGCCACCTGCTGCTTGGCTGCTGTTTTGCACCTGTTTAGCTGTTTCTTGGCTGCTGTTTTGCGCCTGTTTAGCTGTTTCTTGGCTGCTGTTTTGCGCCTGTTTAGCTGTTTCTTGGCTGCTGTTTTGCGCCTGATTAGCTGTTTCTTGGCTGCTGTTTTGCGCGTGTTTAGCTGTTTCTTGGCTGCTGTTTTGCACCTGTCACGCTGTTTCTTGGCTGCTGTTTTGCACCTATCACGCTGTTTCTTGGCTGCTGTTTTGCACCTATCACGCTGTTTCTTGGCTGCTGTTTGGCTGACGGAGCCACTTCGCCCCGACTCACCCCCCACACCCTGGCTAGCATGTGTCCCTTCGGATTCCGTTGCCCAGAACCCTGAAGCGCACAACCACCACCACCGCAACCACAACCACCACCACAACCACCATCTTACTGCTCCCCGCTCGAGTGACTCATCCTCGCATGCTCCCCACCCCTGTCATCTCCTCAGCCACAGCATCCCGACTCGCGGTTCCTTATCGCATGACTGGCCGTTGCGCCCACACATGTTGTGTTCGCACCCACATATGTTGTGTTCGCACCCACACATGTTGTGTTCGCACCCACACAGAGATATACGCAGCCCGTGGCCTAAGCCTAGGAGTGGCAGGTCAGAAAGGAGCAATAACGATGGGGGAATAGATGGTTTCCGGGGCCCGCGCCGTGGCTGATAATGCCACCGCTGCTGGGGAGGCATCAGCCAGTTGCCGAGATGCACCGGGGACCGTGGGAGGTGCTAAGGGGACCATCGCGGGTGTCGGGCCCATCGCGCCCTGTCCCAGCCATCGCGCGGCTGCGGCATGGACGGCATTCCGCAAAGCAGCTCTGCCTTGCAGCTCCGCTCACCTTGCGCACCGCCACCGGCACTCCACTGTTGCTCAGAGCAGAAACCGCAAACGTGCAGGCCTGGGGGCACGATCGCAACACACGGCGTATGGCGTATCGGATGCCGTTTCTGTCGGCGAAGCGAAGATGGGGCCAAGCTGGCCCAGCTTTGGCAGTCTGGATGCCTTAAACAAATGCTATATCCATCGAGGGTTATAACGGGATGGAAGAGCAACCCTAAGTGACATTGGTCGCCAACCTACCTGCCGGATGTGGGCATACAGCAAACTCCCAGCGCAGACCGTCAGGTTATTATAGATGAGAGATGGTGAAGGCTTCATGGGAGCCTGCGCCCAGTACCCACGCATGGAGCGTAAGCGGCTGCCATAACCACGCATCTCTCACCGCACTTGCAGCAGGGATATCCAAGCGGAAGAGACGCACCTTCAGCATTTGCTTTTCTGCGTACGGCATGGTTATTGTATGCTTCTGTAAAGGCCAATTGAGTAGTCCAAGTCCCTGACGCGTGACTCCCTCTCCCAACGTAACTTAAATCTCAGATCGGGACTAGCAGATCACACGTCTCTCCTCTAATGACGACACGGATTTGCAATTGATCGCTCCTTCCATGTCGCCGACGCAGAGGTGGTACGACACAAACGGTTTGGCCTGCATCATGCATGCGTGCACAGTAATGGGGAAGCATTATCAAGCCTTTTGAAAGTGCTATTCTGGCCGCGGTTACCAGCCTTGCAAAGCTTCGTAAATCTCAACGATTGCGTTTGTAGGACGCTGATTGTTCATCCAAGGAGCTGGAGTTTTCATTGACACATCCATCTTAAAGAAACTGTAATCCGTCCTGGAGAGCGTGTGGCAGCAGAGCTAGGGGTGACTTTCAGCGGGGTAATCTAGTATGCTGCGCTCTCCAGCGCAGCTCCCACAGCGTAAGGCTGGCGGCCATGCATCTCGGAGGCAGATAGCCACGACGCAGCCTGCAAGAGGCGTCGTGAAGCCGTTCGGGGCGAGGCCCGCTCGGACGCCGCTGCTGCAATGCCGAGCAAGCGCGGCGTCGGACAACGCGGATCCAAACAAGCCGACTTACACGGGTTTCCTCGGAGTCATATTCAAGTAAGCTTCCCATGCCAGGGTACCTACCGGCGGCGCCATCTGCGCGCCAGCGTGCGCTGACGTAGACCCCCTTGCGCCTCTACTCATCCGTCCAAACCCCCATTGCGGCGACCGCCAATCACCCCATATGTTCAGCCACTTTCGGGATTGCCTCGCAGCCACGAACCCTCCTCCTCCTCCTCCTCCTCCTCATCCCCCCACGCCTCCCCCTGGAGCCCCACTCGGTGCAATGCCCTCACCTCATGCCCCGCCTCCCCCCGCCTCCACTCCCTGAGTCCGCAACACCCGGCACTCCCGCACTTACCCGACAAAGCATGCCCCTGAGGCATGCATGCCGTCAGCATCATCAAGTTGGACTAGTAGCGCACTCTCAACGTGTTTTCTACGTGCACATTCCCAAAGTAACGTTGCGTTAGCGCATACGCACCCACGTGGTTGGCGACCCGGCGAGCTGACCTGTCGGCTACTGCTACTGCTATTGCTGCCTGCTACTGCTGCCTGCTACTGCTGTCTGCTACTGCCGCCTGCTACTGCCGCCTGCGAGCAGGTCGCTCTCAGACTACGGCATCGGGCGCAAGAGCATCGTGGAGGGGAGCGTGGGGCTGTTCCTGCTGGCGGGCACGGCGGCGGGGGTGGCGCTGGTGGCATGGGCACGAGGCAACGCCATGCGTACGGGCACGCCGTACAACGCCACCATCCAATTTCCCCTGGCCTGCGGCATTACGGTGGGAGCGGGGTGCGGGGGGTGGGTGGGCAGGAAGCGAGGGAGAGCGGGGCCGGAAGGGGGGTTTCGTAGTGAAGGTCGGGGTTTTGGGTTTTAGGGTTTTGGGTGGCCGGTCCGCGTCCTATGTATGGAGATCGGAGGCGGGGTGTGAAGGGGCTTCGGGCGGGTTCCGTACACCGTGAGGCCTCCCGTGTCAACCCGGTAAGCTTGCCACGGTAGGTATGCGGGAGGGGAGGGGAGAAGAGGGGAGGCCGGTCCTACCCCTCGCCCCTCACGTCGGGGTCGCATCAACCTCTTCCAGCTGGCTGAGTGACCGGCCCTTCGTGCGGAAGACTAACCGTCAGGTCCGCCCTCCCCCGGCCCCCACCCCACACACACAGATCGGGACGCCTGTCCGCATTCGCGGAGTGCAGGTGGGGCAGGTGCTGGCGGTGAAGCCCTCCCTGGAGCGGGTGGACGTGTTCGTGGAGGTGGGTCGCTCGAGAGAGGGGAGCTTGGGCTGGCGGGGTCCAGATTTGACGGGCGGGGGGAAGGAAGGGAGGAACGCAGGGAGGCTTGGGGGCGGGTTTGACTACCGAAAGGGTCGAGGGAGGGGCGGGAGAGGAGGACCACCTGTCTGGATAGACCGGCGGGGGTTTCGAGGAAGACCCGTGGATGCGAGAAAAAAGGAGGAGGGGGGGTTAATTACATCCGCGAATCCGCGGCCGACAAACCAAGGGCGATGAAGGTGATGGTCCAGAAGGAAAGGGGGGGAATGCGGGTGCAGGGAGCTGGGGAAGCGAGTCCGTAGGTCATGATAGTAACGTCATCAGGGACATTTTGGCCAGCTGTCAGTTTGCAAGCTGCCTGATTAAGCAATCGGTAGGAAGCCAGGGGGCTGCGACCAGGACGCGATGGCCGTGAGCCCAGCTACAGCGCAAAACACCACTGCACCCCACTGCGCTCCGCATCGTGGCGCAGCACCTCCTTCACCTCTGTAAGCCTCACGCCCACGAAACCCTAAATGCACACACGGCCGCAGGTGAACGACGTGGGCACCGTCATTCCGCGCAACTCGGTGGTGGAGGCCAACCAGTCGGGCCTTATCGCGGAGCCCCTGGTGGACATCACACCGCAGGTGGGCCGGGGGGGCGGAGGTGGACTGTGTATGTGGGGTGGGCTGTGTGTGGGGTGGAGGTTGCAAGGAAACCCGTGTATGTGGGGTGGAGGTGGGCTGGAAAGTGGGCCGTACGTGGGGTGGACTGTATGTGTGTGGGGGGGCGCTGGCAAAAAAACCCTTTACGTAACAGGGACAGGGTAGTTGGCGCGTGGGGGCGCAGAAACCGGTGGAGTGTGCGTGTTTTTAAGAGGTGTAAGCTCTCGGATATGCGTACGAGTTGGCTGGTTACAACCGGTCAAGTCCGACGTGGAAAGGGCCCTACAGGTTGCGGCATACAGCGGCGGAGGCGGGCGGGAGAAAAACACAGCCCCGCAACCCCGTCCTCCATCCCCCGTCCTCCATCCCCCGTCCTGCCCCCCCTCGACCCAAATCCCACGTGCCCCCAACCACCCCCCGACCCCCCTCCTACCCTCACCGTCCTCCCCCCCAGCTGCCGGTTCCTGACTACCACGCCCTCCCGCACGAGCCCCGCTGCGACGACGAGGCGCTGCTGGTTTGCCACAACGGCCACATCACCGGGCGGCAGGGGGTGGCCCTCGACGACCTGGTCTACATCATGACCCGGTAGGTCACGGGGGGGTGGTTGCAAGGAAGACCCGTGTACGCGTGAAACACCGGGGAGAACATGCGTCTCGAGATGCATGCTGGAGGACTTGGGGGGAGGTGGGGGTTGAGAGGAAACCCGTACGGAAGGAGTGGCATCAAGACCCGTTCACACGAGGGGGGGGAGGGGGGAGGTCCGGCTGGGGGAAGTGCGGGACCAGAGGCTCCAGGGAGTCGCCACAGCAGGTCTCAGTGGACAGTCCAACCGCGCCCACAACCGCCAACCACATTAACCACCTCAGCTCCCCCGTTCGCAACCCTCCTTTCCCGGCGTGACTGTTGGCAGCGCTCGATGTTGCATTGCTCGGGTGTTACCAGCTGACGAAGTTGTTGTAATCGTGTGCGACAGCATTATACATCGGTCACAGTCTGCCCGTCAGTTCCCCACCCCCTTAATACACGGCAGGCCCCGGCCGCCGTAATATTATCAGTATTATTGTTATTACCAGCTGACCCACGGGTCGCCCCCCGCCCGCCCTCGTCCTCGCAGCCTGGCCCGTCAGGCCGAGTCCGACGGCGTGGACAAGGTGTTCGCCGCCGCCGAGTCCGCGACTGCGCTCATGGCTCAGGCGCAGCCGCTGGTGGCCTCCGCGGCGGAGCTGGTGGAGCAGCTCACGCCGCTGATGGCGGAGCTGAGGGGAGGGGGTCTGGTGAGGAGGGCAGGGGGGGGGGTCTGGGGAGTATGAGAGGAAACCCTTAGGTCGGCACTGAAAAGCGAAGCCGATTAGGGAACACGGTGGGGAACATACAACCCAAAAACCTGGTGTGGGCCGAGTCGGGGGGTAGAGCGGTGTGTGGAACAGACAACCAACGGCGCGCGCCGTACATTACGGTCCGCTCCACGCCTTCCACTCCCCTGGCCGGCGCGAGTACCTCGCTAGCGCAAGCCGCACCAGCTCAGCTCCGAGCCGTTTCCCTTACCCCTCCCAAAACTCCCCCTCACTTGTCACTGCTCTCCGTTCCCTACGTCGTGTAACTCTGTGTCGTCTCCTCGCCCACCCCCCTCAGGTGGGCAACATCGAAGCCCTCACCCGCACCACCGCCGACGCCGCCGCCGACATCCGCCGGCTGCAGTCCGCTGTCCTTACAGAGGACAACGTGAGGGCGCTGAGGCAGGCGGTGCTGACGCTGTGCAAGTGAGTGGCGGCGGCGGGGTTGCCCGGGCTGGGAGGATATCAGGCAGGTGCCAGGGGGCGTATAAAAACCGTTTTACGCAACGGGACAGGATAGTTGGCAACGGGACAGGTATTAGGGGGGTTTTGCATAAGGACCCGGTTACGCACCCGACATGGGTATTGAGTCAGTTGGTTCGTGGCCGGGGGCCGCGGAGTACGGCCACTGCGATAACCACCAACGTGGGCAACCGCCAACCGAGGGGGCCGTTGGCCATTGCACCGTGGTCTTGGCCCCCGGGGCTATACAATTTTCACGCGCGCGTCGCCGCCCACTTCCCCCGCGCAACCGACTCCTTCAACCGCCAACCGCCGCAACCCCCAACCACCTGGCTTCCAGGACGCTGGATCACGTGGAGAGCATCAGCAGTGACGTGTCGCTCCTGGCTCGTGACAGCGGGGTGCAGCGGAACCTAAAGACGCTGGTGCAGGCGCTGTCCCGCCTACTGGACGAGTGAGGGGTGGTGGTGAGAAGGCCCCCCTTCGCCCCCCCGAGTGAGGGTTTTGGTTTTGCAACGCCCCAGTGGGGGGGGGAGAGAGCCGGGGAGGTGGGCGGAGCGGGAGGGCCTTATGGAGGAGGGGAGTGGGAGCGGAAGGAGGAAGGGGGGCTGAGGAAAGGGGAAGGATTCGGGGTGGGGGCGGGGGAGGGCGCAATGGTGCGCTGTGTGGTGCTCGAGGGAGGGGAGCGATGCTTGGGGTCGCCAATGGGATGAATTGACCGGGGTTGTCGCTTTCTTATGTCTTCGACGTCGGCGCTCTGCCACTGCCTTTGAGGGTAAGGGGGTGCGCCCAGGCCGCCTGCTGGCCTGGTTCCGGAGCGGAAGGCCGCCTGGGGCCGGATCAGTAAGCTGTGCAGCCCGCCTGGGAGCGATCAGTTTGTTGTGAAGTGGAGACTCTCGACAAGCGAGTGAGTGAGGCTGAGCTGCTGGGTCTGCCAGGTCCCCCCAACCACACGAACGATGGGTGCAGTGACGGTTGAAGGAAGGTTCTAGAGCAATTCCGCATGCTTTTGAGGAGGGCTGCGCTTCGGAGACGCGCTCCTGGCTGGCTGCCTCTGTCCAGCGGCGTGACCTCTGCGGCGCAATCTCCGTTGCGGTCAGGGTTGATCGGATGGAGGGACGGAAACCCTATCGCGTACGCCTCTCAAGGCCCAAAATGGTGGGGATGGTGGGACGCGAACGGAGCGGGATGCTGAGTCTTGGCGCGGCGAATCTGAATGGCACGTATGCGGCCGGCCGCCTCACTGGCACATCCCCGTCTGTCGCCTGTAGCGGTACGGCGCTCGTCCAAGTAAGAACTGGGCTCATGCGCTGGTAAGAATCAGACCGACGGCGGCGCTAGCTGCGTTCGCCGTGTCCACCCGGGGCGTTGCCGCAGTGTGTCGTACCAAGGCTAACCGTACCGTGGCCGTACAGTGTCGTACTGTTAGTCAGTCCTCCCAACTATTTTCGGCTGGGCGTGTTCGTTTCTCGAGATTGGGATGAGGTAGAGGCGACATGCTACCGTTGTGTCCCCTTGTGTCTGTCACGTGGGCGCCGCGGTACAACCTCGGCAACAAGGAGGCTCTCGCACGATTGCTACTCAGCTTCATTGGGGCCAACCGCCGCGGTCTGCTCGTCCCACCGAACAGACCAGGCTGGCCACTTGTTGAGGTCGTGCTCACACACCATCACTCACGACGTGCGACACATCGCCGGGTCGAATCCCTTCCGACCCACGAGGCCGCGTGCTTCTAAGACCCGTCACAAGAACACGTAAACTGCAGTTCCGCCATCACGCAGCTTTAGGACATTAGGAGCCGCTTGGCTAGGGTCCTCACCAGGGTAAGCGTGAAAATTCGAGTCGGACAGCGCAGTTGCAGCTTAGACAGCGCTTGTACAAAGGTAGAATGGGCAGGGAAAAGCATCGCGACCGGGTGTGCACCCCAGAGCAACATCCCAATGCCGCCGCTGATTACAGGACGAAGGTGGCGCCCCGCCTCGAGCAGGCGCACGCAGCCTGCAAAGAAGAGCTCTCTCCGAATGTGGGCTGGCTCGCGGGGGCCGCAGGATTTCATGGCACCTCACAACGGTTCCACGATCAACCAGGTACAGAAGTGCGTCAATCAACAAACAACACCATGAATCACTATCATCTTTCTTCTTGAGCTCGCCTCATACAGCTCTCGTCCTTTCTTCCTCTCGTGTAAAATTGTGCCTGCCGGAGTAATGCAACTGGCGTGTTGATTGCCTCCGGGCCGAACCTCAAGCATCGACAAAACGTACTGCAACTAAGACCAACACGAGAACATTACCGTGCAAAAGCAGAGGACAATGCGTGTCTTTGTGAGAAAAACAACGACACCACCACCGACGAAACGCGGTCGCGAACAGGCAACTGATAACCCGCGTTGCCCTCTGGCGAAGAAAAGTATATTCGTACACCGAGACCTGGGGGATGAGTGCCGTACTCCACCTTCATGATGGGAAAAGATACATCTAAAGGTCACTTCCCTCCTCACATCACCGACATTATACCTTTCACCTGCGCCACACAGCAGGCGGAAACGCCGGATTTTTCACAGCTTTCATTCAGTCCTCCTCGAGCCCTTTTTAGGGTTCAACTCGCGTACGCCTCGTGCGACTGCTTACCCGCGAAACTACCTCACACACGTGGGCGGTCGACAACTAGAGCTACCGTTGATGTCTTTTTGCGAGCATGCTGCTCAGCAGCGCAAGCGGCACCTCGCACAACCTCCTCCCTAAACCCTAAGATGTCTCTGCCGCACCCCCACACCCTCTCTCCGGCTACAAAATGTCGCCACCTGCTTACGTATACTACTACTTCGTGCGCGCGCCGTCTTCTTGCGCGGTTATGACGACAGGGCATGCAACATCCCACATAGTAAGAGGCTGGCCAGCTGCAGGCTGTGGTATCGTAGGGTTTACCACATGTCGCATGGCAGCGTCTGTATCGCCCTTACCGCCTTCACCCCAGTTCCGACAGCCACACTCCTCCCCGTGCCGTTTCATATAAATTTTATTCGACTCCAAGGCGATCGTACAAACCGCCATGTAACTGACTGGCAACGGCTTCCGCGGCGACGGCGCTTCGGAATACAAAACAATCCCCAACACGAAAACTGTAAGCAAGCTGCACCACGGTGCAAACCGACCCCGTTGGCCTGCTCGCTTTGCGGGATGGAGCGAGCGGGATGGAGCTCCAGCCCCTGCCCTCGCGCCGTGCGCCGCTTAAGCACGGTCAGTAGCTCCAACATCACCTCCTGGGCGGGTTGCTCATCGCCTCCTGGGCGGCGGCGGCGGCGGCGAGCCAAAGATGCTGCCCGCCCCCTTCTTAGGCGGCGGCGGCGGCGGCGAGCTGAAGATGCTACCCGAGCCGCTGTCGTTGAAGTAGATGCCGGCAGACTTGATCGGGCTGTAGCTCCGCCGCCACCCCTCGTTGTTCTCGACCGCGTCGCTGAATGACAGACCTGGAGACGGCGCCGCCGCCGCCTCCTGCTGCTGCTGCTGCGGGTCTTCTTTACCGGTCTTCTCCTCGGCGGTGCCACTAGCAGACGCAGCCGGGTCGCCGTCACTGGCGCCATCGCCGCCAATGGACGGCGCGATGGCGGCGGCCGCGGTGGCGGCGGCGGGAGCCGCCGCAGCCTCAGGTGCGGCGGCATCTCCCGCCGCCGCCAGCGCCGCCGCCAGGAAATCCGGGATGTACGACGAGACCTGCGGCGCGGAAGGCGGCATCGGCGGCGCGGCTCCGTCGCCAGCGGCCGCCGCCGGCGCCTGTGCCAGCGTCGCCATGCCTTCCGCACTGTGGGCGCCCAGACCGTTGGTCCCAGCGACGGCGGTCTCGGAGCTGGCGACGGCCGCGACAACCGCCGGTTCCGGCGGCGCTGCAGCCTCGGCCGTGGAAGCCGCACTCGGGTCCGACCCACTCGTCGCATCCTCTGCCGGTGTCGGAATAGCGGCTGCAGCGGCTGCAGCGGCTGCTACAGCGGCCGCTACAGCGGCCGCGATGACTTCAGCCTCCTCCTGCACCGGCGCCGCCTCGGCCGCCATCGGGGCAACATCCGCGGCACTGGACGAGACCGCGGCTGCTACAGCCGCCACGTCAGCAGTGACCGTTGTGTCGGGCGCCGACAGCTCCGTGCTGCTGGTCGCAGCCGTCGACGGCGCCGCCACCGCCTCGGCCTCGTCAGCGGCAGCCACTGATGCTGCTGACGTGGGCGAGACAGCGGCGGCGGGTGTCGAGGATGGAGGTGCGGCGGTAACGGCAGGAGGCGCAGACGCCACTTCCGAAGGTGCGGCGGGCTTCGGAGGAACTGCTGCGGCCGAGGGTTCCCTGGGAGCAGTTGGAGCGGCGGCGGCGGTGGGAGTGGCGGCCGCGGCGGTGGGAGTGGCGACAGCGCTGGCGGGAGTAGCGGCGGCGGTGGTGGAAGTAGCGGCAGCGGCGGGAGCAGCGGCGTGGGCGGCGGCGGCGGGAGCAGGAGCGGCGGGGGCGGGCGCTGGGATGGTGGGAGCGTTGTCCCACACGGAGCTGGCGCCACTGAACGACACTCCGCGGCGACGTTGCGGTGCTGCCGGCCTGGCGGCGGCAGGCGCGGGGGCGGCGGATGCAACAGCGGCGAAGAGCGCGAAGTCGTCCCCTGAGGCGATGGTTGGAGGCGGCGGTGGCGGCGGCGGTGCAGTGCGGCCCGAAGCAGGTGCTGCGGCGGCGGCACCGGCTGCTGGCGCCGCGCTCGCTGAGAAGACGTCGAAGTCGTCACCCTTAGACACCAGAGGACGGGCGGGGGAGGGAGCGGCGGGTGCGGCGGCGGCGGCTGCGGCGCCCCCGCTACCTGACGCCGCGGCAGTCCACGACATCAGCTCCCTGACGCCCAGGTACATCTCCATGTCATCACCGCTGGAGAGCGCGGAAGGCCTTGACCAGGAACTGGAGGCTGCGGCGGCGGCACTGGCGGCAGAAGGCGTGGGACCCGCAGTGCTGCTGCTGTTGCTGGCGGCCGCCGCCGGTGCCGGTGCGGGTGCGGGTGCCGCCTGCGTGTTAACGACCACACCCGAGTACCACTCCAAGTCGTCTCCGGAGGAGAGCGGCCCCGCGGCGGATTGCGCCCACTCCTCCGCCGCGGCTGCCGCCGCCGCCGCGGCGGCGGCCGCGGCTGCTTTAGCTTTAGCTGCAGCGGCGGCGGCATCCGTACCTTCCTGCCGCTCTCGCCGGGCAGTTGCAGCCCAGCTACCCCAGTCGTCTCCCCAGCTTGGGGAGGCGGCGGCGGCCGGTTGGCTTTGGGTTGGGGCAGCTCGAGTGGTCCGGTTATTGGTCCAGCCCTTGGTGGCGCTGTCCCAGGCGTTCCTGGCCCAGGACCTGCCGGCGCCGGCGCCGGCGGCGCTGCTGGTGCTGGCGCTGCGGTCCGATCTGGAAGGTCCCCCTGCCCCTGAAGGCGACCAGTCGTCCGCCCCAGCGGGCACGGGCGGCGGAGGTTGCATCCTGTGCGGTGTTGAAACGGATCCCGATTATTTAGGACTGCAGATTCGGGGATTTCAGTTCCAACCCATGGATCGCGCAGTCGCGATTTACGGCAGGGACGTTCCAGATGGTCGCGATGTGGCCTGAAACCACCCTGCTGAGAACCCCCGGTAACACCCTCAGGTCCGGCGGCAGCACTTCGCACCCAAGCAAGGGGCAACGCAGCTCACAGCTCACAGCTCACAGTCCGCAGCTCCCAGTCCGCGGCGCTGTGCGGCTCACCGGGGGTCGATGCGCTTGCCTTGCACCCTGCTGCCGGAAGAGCCGGTGGCGGCGCTGCGTGAGGAGCTGGCGGCGGCGCTGCGGGACGAGCCGGGGGCGCCGCTGCGTGAGTCGGACCGCCCACTCCCGCTCACAGCCGACCGCGGCCGGGCCACACGCTGCGGGAGAGAGTCAGGAAGAGCCGGCAGGGCGGGGCTGGGTCGGCTCCGTGTCGTACATGGCCCATGATTCTACCCTGGTGCATCCAAACCCTAAAGCCCTTTACCTCGCACACTATGGCCGTTTGGTTCCTACCGCGGCAAGGCAACAGCCGCAAACCATGTAAGCATATTCGTTGGTATCATATCACAACTTGCGGGTTCCATTCCATAACCCCCGCGCCTGGTTACTTCTAGCTCCGGACAGGGATGCCGTACCTGTTTCAGGTTCCAGTCGTACTGGGCACGTGTCGCGACGTCGGCGAGCGTGTCGTACGCCAGCTTGAGCTTCATGAACTCCTCCTCGCTGTTGTCCTGCGGTGGGGCGTCGGTTGGGGTAGTTGGCGTCCCGGCGGGTGCAGGCAGGTAGGCACGTACGAGCAGCGGTTGGAGGTTGCGGCGTAGGCGGGGTAACCGACTAAGGCAGGACGCAGTACTAGGTGGGGGAGGAGGTGCTGTGGAGGGCGGTGGAGACCCAACGGGGAGATCTGCCTGAATGGTTTGAGGTGGGTTTAGAAGCGCCGGAAACCCTAAATGCCCTCCTTCAGACGCCACATGTGCGATGTGGCACTGCCATCACAATGTGGCACTACCATCATGATGAGGCACTACCATCTTACTAAAGCTTTGTGCGCGGGCTCAAAGACTGCGGCAGGGAGCACTCCCCCTTGTCGTTCGCGCACGTCCGCCCGCTGCGGTAACGGTCCTCACATCTTGCGACACGTCTGGATGCTTTTCCTTTGCCAGGCGACGGAAGGCCGACCGAATCTCGTCTGGACTGGCCCTTGCATCCAACCCGAGCACCTCATAGTGCGTCCCTGTTCAAAAAGGGATAGCACCGGAAGGAAAGGAATGTCGCATGACCCGCGACACGCTTTGCGTGGTCCCAACGACAAGGCTGTCCATAAATGCAGCATATGGTATATAGTCGTCACTCACTCGGTGCCGCACCGCAGACCACACGTGAAGGAACACGCCGAGAAAGGCGACCTGCTGCTGCCGGCCCTCCGAGCGGCTTTGCTGGAAGCGTGCGCGGCGCTAAAAAAGGCATCTTTACGATATTCCTGTCGATCGAAGATGTAATCAATTGCCGAGGAATGTCGCAGGAGCCTTGACGTGTCGATGACCTTGGCGCGACGGCAAGTTGGAACCAGATAACAAAGCAGACAGGGCGCAAACCGCGCCCTGTCTATAATACGTCTTATTAGCAAACGAGTAAAGCTTGCCCACAGACCAAAGTTTCAACGCAGGATATGTCTGCCCCGGCTAGCCGATACGGCAGGCCCTGCGAGATCCGGTGCGGCTTGCCCTAGCTTCAAGCCCTCTGAGACGCCCCGCAACAGGAAATTCTAACAAATGGAGTGCATGTATGCAGATGATAGTAGGATTGGAGAGACCGTGGCGGCACTGTGAACCTCCAACAAAATGCCGTACCCACCAAATGCTGTGCACGGAATGCACAAGATAACGCACAATATGTCACCAGAATATAGAGCTTGTGAATTATCCTTTTGTCGGTGTGTACAGGCCATAAAACAGCTTACTGGACCCGTCAATTCACGGTTTGCATGCATCCCATGTTCCGCATACAAATGCAATATACAGGGTGGCAATGTATATTTTTGTACCATGTACTGGAATATACCACCCTGCGCCCGCTGGGTTGCCGCATCTCTTGCATGGTCGTTGAGATCGCATCGCTGGTTGAGCGTCGCTATTCGTTACAATCATCATGCATTTGACATGACAAATTTTTAAAGTGTATATATTTTCATGCTGTTTGCGTCGATTAACTGATTGCGATTGCCGAAAGGGGATGCGCAGTCAGAAATTTCGACAGCTGATTCGCAGCGCAAGTTGCAATACATGTTCGTTGCCTTTTATTGTTCACCAATGTTCGTCGCATGCATTGCTGAGGAGGTACATGTGCCACTTTGCTATTGCACCGGCCGCTGCTCTCATCGTACCAAACGGACACACGGCACGCAAAGCCCATAACAACAAATGGATGCTTTATGAATGTTGGGGACGCCGGGGAGTCCCGATGTCGAAGGTGGGCGGACCTGTCCCGCATATCTAGGGCTCAGGGTAAAGGAAGCGTGCAGAGACGCACCGCAAACACACATTGTATGCCATGGTATGTCACTCTCCCAGTCCTTGCCATGGCCGCCGCAGGCCTCCTACCCTGTGCGGTGAGAGGAGTTGATCGCGACACATCGGCACCCAAGTCCCACAACACGGGCCTTACCAGTCCTAACCGATATGTATACGCGCATGCGTACATGAAAGCCCGGCTGCCTTCGTTCACATACCTGCGATCCGCTCTCCTACTGTCGTACCGCATTTTTGGCAATGCTCAAAACATGACACACACGCCAATTATGCAATTATGAACTCCGCAGCGCGGCGAACACAGGACTTGGGGCAACCCGACCCCATGTTTCAGCACTGCCTCACCCCGCCCGAATAGGAAAGCAATGTGATTAATGCACGAGGCCCCACACTCCTTGGCGCCCTTCGCCATCCTTTGCCATTCCTTGCCGCAATGGCACTTCATCCTGTTTGTTGGATTGACCCTCCTCCAGTACTCAACACCCACTCGCGCATAAAAAATGGATTTTAGGTTGTTTAAGCAGAATGCGAGTATTACATGGGAGCCAGAACGGCTACAAGCGCGGAAGCGCAACCACGCGGGCCCAATGGGCCAGGCCACAACACAGATCACCGGACGAAGGCAAACCAATCCTCACTGGTCGGGAAAAGACAGCCGGACCGAGGCCGACAGGGAAACCGAAAACGAATACAAGTGCGAAAGAGCCTCGCCGAGTAGGGAAAGCGTGCCTACCACGAGCCACCAACACCAAGCCTGCAGCGATGTGCGAGAGCACAACCGTGAGGGCCAAAAGGCCAGGCCGCTACAAAGGCCACGGGAAAAAGACCCGCGCCGAGTAGGGAAAGCGTGCCGAACACGAGCCACCAAATACCAAGCCTGCAGCGATGCGCGAGAGCGCAACGGGGGGGGGCCAAAAGCCCAAGCCGCTAGTCAGGCCACGAAACAAGGGTGTCAAACACGAGCCACCAAAACCAAGCCTGCAACATGGGCGAAAGTCACCACAGCGAGTCGGCAACGGGCCCATGGCCATCACACAGAACCATGCCGTCGAGTCCATTGCCTCCACAAGAACCGAAGCATTGTAGCGAGATTTTCCCCAGACGAGACCGTATGAAACTACCGCCGATGCCGAATAAACACTATGTACACGGGTCGGACGAGCACCTCAGACGGAGCGCAGAGCCAAATGACGGAATGCAGGATGGAAACTTCTTAAAGGCAAAAATACAAGCGCGCGTCGGGAAGCGACGCCGAGGATGCTCGTCATGCCATTTCCTGCTGGAAAAAAGCCGAGACCGTATGTGAAAGTAGCCAAGGCTGTGCATGCAGAATCCCGAGCCTGTATACTGTACCGCCGATGCTGAAGAGAAGCGGTCACAAAGGGGTACACCTGAGATTTCTTATAATATCATGAGGCTAATGCGAGGAGATGATGATGATGATGATGTTTACAAGTGACTTGTACGATTCAGACGAGCCAGGAGGCTCATGAATCGCTTTAAAAAAAGTTACCGTCTAGGACGTTTTTGAGACAAGAAAATAGTAGATGCTTCAAGACTACGAAAACGGATGCCAAACTTCACAAAAGTACTCAGCCAACATTTGCCATACCCAAATTTGCCAACCCAAATTTAGCGGGAAACACCAACGTTGTAGTAAAGACTCAAGTGGTAGTCCCAATCTTGCTAGATCTCCGTGCCCTGATAGCATGGATAACACGAGCTAGATCTCGCTGATTCCCCATCGCCATGACGTGCGCCATCGTTGTCCCAGGCGGCGGTATGCCTGAGGGCCACAGCAACTCTCTTTCCTCCGCGTACTCAGGGCATTCCAGTAGAACATGACGTTCGTCCTCCACACAACTACGATTACCACAAACCCTGCACCACCTCTCATCCCGCGAGGAGATAGGTTGACAAAGCAGTATACCTGCAGAATGGGTTCACTAATGTACGCTGAGAGCAAGTTGAGCCCATATTCAGTCAGCGTGTAGTGGCGACTCTCCGCGAACTTCTGTGAAAGCTCGGCCAGCATGGACACCTTTCACACTACTTTTGCTGCCCACCAAGCCATAGCAGCTAGCGATATCCTAGCTGCAATTCGCACGGATCTGAACCCTGCGCAGCGTAGTAAGTACCTATGGAATAATGCGCACGTATTGCGGCTAGGCACATCATCGCTGGGGTCACGAGGGAGGCCCAAGTTCGTGGTGCGGACCATGGACGACGTCGAGCGCCTCGTATGCCATGTGTGCTCCACGGGTACGCTTTCATTATGCAGGATCCAGACTCCATGGTGCTCTTACTAGGTTCGTGTACGTCCTAATCACAGACGCTACAGCGCTGACGGCGTTCTGGAGCTCGACCGCTGGAACCTCACTGGTGGCTTTGTTCTCATCGGCGTCGGGTTCAGCAGGGGAAGCCTCTGGCGGTGGTGGCGCACCTGTCTCCGGAAAGGCAGGAAGAACACTCACAGGTGTGTGTAGATTACTGTAACTTCACGGAGAACAGGCCAGGAACGCAGCACAGTAGCCATGCTTAAAGACAGCTGCACTACATGTCAGCACTAGACATCTGGCTTGCATGGCCACATTGCAAATACTACTTACTCGTGGACTCTGATAGAGCCGCAGGGGCGGAGGAGGGCCCTGGCGGCACTAAGGTCGAACGATGATAGGAGCTCGTGCTCCGTGAGGTAGTTACGCAGCGTGACCTGGACGTGCTGCGGGCCTGTACAAGGTACGTGGTACAGGCCCGCAGCACAAGGTACGTGGTACAGGCCCGCAGCACGTCCAGGTCACGCTGCGTAACTACCTCACGGAGCACGAGCTCCTATCATCGTTCGACCTTTGTGCCGCCAGGGCCCTCCTCCGCCCCTGTGGCTCTATCAGGGTCCACGAGCGGTGAGTAGTCCCCCACCAAGCAATCTGCCGTGCATAGTAAACCTCCATGCCCCCCTTGCTTCCTACTGGTACACTTCCGCGCGTGCCTCACCTGGCGCCGCCTTGTGTAATGTGCGTGTACCATATCCACTGCGTGCTACCTGACGTGCTGCAAAAACGCCTGTCTCCGGCCCCTTGATAGGCACACTGCCATGCAAGCCTCTTCACGCCCAGTGCATCCTCCATCCGCCCTGCCATGCCGCCCGACTCCACTACACATACACACGCGAGCTCCTAATGCACCCCATGCCTCCCTGCTCCACACAGGTTCCTGCGCTGCTGCGCCAGGGCAGGCTGCAGTTCCTGCTGCCGCTAGACGACGTAGGCCGGGTGTCCGACGCGCGCGCTATCAAATACGCTGTGCGGGGCTTCCCGGTCGTCGGCCGCCTCCCGGATGGCCACCCGCAGCAGCCACGGCAGGGCGACGGCTCTGTGGGGGGCAACGTCCTCCTTCTCGCAAACTGTGCCTACAAGCGGGACACAATCCTCAAGATCTGCGAGGACATCATGCGGCACTGGTGGTTCCCGACGGGAATGGAGTGGCGCCTAGGCAGGGTGCCAAGCGAGACGCTGTGGCTTGTCGGCAACACAGCCGAGGTGGCGCAGCCATTCGCGGGCGAAGTGCGATTGCGGATGTGAGGCAACCGCGCAGCAACCAAGCCGGAAGCACCTGATTGCGCCGATTGTGTTTGGGGATTAGGTTGATCAAAGTTTTTCGGTTTACTGCCTGCTAGGTTTCCGTACGGAAGCACTCTCCTAACACCGTGGGCGACATCGGTGTGAGTCTATGGTTTCCGGCCAACGGGACGTTTGGCTAGTATCTTTGTTTCCGGCCAACTGGGTGATGGGATCGTAGATTTCGGTCAGCATGTCTTTGAGAGAAAATGGCTTAGTTCACGAGCTTATGCGCTAAAGCTCAGTAGGGAGTTCCGTTTCCGTGGAAGCTTTCCCATACGTGTCTTTCCCAGACGTCTTTTCCATGCGTCTTTTCTGCGTTCTGCCTTATTAGTGAACCGTTCAGACTATTGCCATGCATTGCGTTGCGTATGTCCTGCTTGTACTCGCTTGCGATGGCTACTGCGAAGTCTTGTCTGCCTGCTTTCTTGTCGCTAGGATAGTACGGCCAGTGCGTACTTCATCTTGTAAGACTAAGCAATACTAATCTCGATACGTGAGTATATAACAACAGCACGCTTGCTCCTCCACTCGCTTTCAGACATCGCACACTTCACCACACAACGCTAATATTTTACACGACCATCTGCTTCACGAAGAAGACCGTACCCGTCTTTGTGGGCTTCTTCATAGCCGTGATCCGGATAACCGTCTTCATACCGGTACCGGTATTGGTTCTCTTGCATTCCAATTTCGCAAATACCCGATCCGACGCAATTTCGTTTGAACCGCCCATCGGACGACTTCAGGAACAACTGGCAGAAGAGCCTGCATGCCTGCTGGCATTCGGAACAACATTTGCAACGTACACTTCCCTTCGACCGTTATTATCCTCTCCTACCAAACTACGGCAAAACGCTACCTTCTCCACACATATGAATGCAATGTGGCTGTACAATTTTGTGTCGTCGCATTGATTTCGGTTGCGACGGTCACTAATTAAGTGTGACATGCCGGCACATGGCCCGCAAAGTGCACCAGTGGCATAAGGCCCGCCGGCTACAGTGCTTAGGTGCCCTGAGCAGCGGAGGCCACTGACGGAGAGACCGCCGCCGCCACCGCAGCGGTGGCGCTTGCGGCGGCGCCATCGGCTCTGTGGCTCTGCAATAGCTCGCTGACGGCGGCAAGGCGGGCGGCGGCGTCGCGCAGGTGGGCCCTGCGGCCATGAGCTGCAGGGAGGGGGCCGGTGATGGCGGTGGTAGGCGACGTGCCCTAATCCATCGGTGCCTCGTGCAGGCGCTTCATTCGTATGGAGGCGGCATAACGGCCGCCGCCGCCTTGGTCCCCCTCGTGCCGGCTGCAGCCACTTTAACCAGTACAAGTAGTAGCACGCCGCTTTGGCCCCATGCACATCAAGATGAACCTTACTTCCCTCCTAACTTTAGCGGTAGTGCCTTAGTAGTAACTGCTACAGTGGGCCCCAGATTATAAGGTGGAGCCATCGAGCGCATCGCCTGACAGACACCGGTGGTCGTTGTCTTACCCGGCAGCACGTGCAGCCAGTCGTACTGCAGGAGCTTGGCTACCGAGCGCAGCTGCTCGGGGACACTGAACCAATTGAAGTCCGTTAAGACGTACAGCTGCTCCTGGCGGAAAAGAGATAAACAGGTCGGGCACCGATTGAGGGTGGTTGGGTTCGGCCGCGGTCGGGAATGGCTTGCACTGGCTGGAGGGATAACCTATCAGAAGGTACCTGATTAAACATCGGTCGAAACGCGTCGCTGATCTACATACCGGTGAGGGAAGCAGCGCATCGCAAGTTGCAAAGCAAACAAGTTAAATACACGGAGTCCTGCTACTTCACGCTCTGAATACCTGCGAGGCGCCCTCTGCCTCGCCTTGCGCGGAGCATAAATGGTCGCCGCTGAAAAGGGCCTTATCCGGCGCGTAGTACATGCACACGTGGGCCCTGGTGTGGCCTGGGGTGAAGATGAACGTCACGTCCGGCAGCTGCTCCTCTGCTGTCGCAGTATAGCCCTTTTCTCCCACGTTGCCAGCGTCGCCACGTGCAGTCGCCGGCGGCGTGCCAGCAGCCGCACCCGAATCGGCGGCGGCAGCATCTGGCGCGACGGAGCCGTCGGGGCGAAGGACCCAGGGGCCCTCGCCCGTCAGCTTGATCTCCACCTCTGCGCGGTTGGGCGACGGTTAGCGGTTGGCGGTTGGCCTGGTATTGGGCCTACGACCGCGTGCGTCGGGGTCGTTCACTTACTGAAAGGGCAGCCCCAGCCCCATCCTCACTCCTGACGTCAAAGAGTCCCCCCTTGGGCCGCACCGGTGCCATACCGCAGCGAGTTGTGCCGTGCCGTACCGTGTTGTGATGTGCTGTACCATGCTGTACCGTGCTGTGCTGTGCCGTAACGTTCTGTGCCGCACCGCCACTCACTGTCCGTGCCCTGCCGCTCGTTCACTTCATTTTCGTGGAGGATGCGGCTGGCGCCGAAGTGCCGAGCCCACGCCTGGCCAGGGATCAAAGGATCGGTTAAGGCCGGGCGGGGTTAAGCGGAATTAGGCGGGGTTAAGCCCGGCAGGTTTACATCCTAAACCATATCAGTACCTCATGTGGGGGGTTTACAATAACACGGCGTTACAACCACAACAACAACAACAACACGGCGTCACGCAGGCTTCCGCGACATGCGGCCATCCATTAAACTTAAAGCTACGCCATCGATTCCGAAAGCCAGATGACTGTGCTGATGACCCATGGGACAGTATCATGTAATGCACCCGGAGACGTCCCTCTACCTCATGCTGCCCCACCTCGTGGTCCCCCACGTCGTCTCGGTGCGTGAGGAACATGAACCTGACGCCGCCCAGCGCCTCAATGCGGCGAGCCAGCACGGGGTTGTAGCGGGGGGAGTCCACCAGGATGTTGCCCTGAGGGTCGAGATCGATGGGGGGGTGATGGGCGGCAGGAAGGGGCGGGGATCAGCAAGGTGAGGGCTGGAGGGTGCAAGCAAGATCCGCGCCCAGCAGGCCCACGAGACACCACCACGCATTGATCACATCCATGCAACCACCCTTCCACCCACCCTAACCAACCAACCAACCAACCAACCAACAAGCCAACCACGCACCCACCTGCGGCCGCACGACCAGGTACGCGCAGCCCGCGAACGAGGCCTCCGTCGCCCAGCCGGTGTAGTACACCCCATCAGCTGCCGTACGAGCATCGGGCCATGCTGGTGTGGCTGGGAGTCCGGGCACCCGCGCCGGCAAGCTGTTCTGCGCCTCCCGCAGCTCCTCGGGAGCTCGGTCGCTGACGTGGATCGAGTTGCTGCGGGTGGGTGGCACATGCATGACGGGCCGATGTTCAATCTACGAGACGGAAAGCGCTCACGCCCAGAACGCGGAAGCTATAGGCCAGCGCACGCATAAGCCGGCGTACCGGTGTGCGCAAAGAAAGAAAAAATTAACAGGTAGGACGCAGAAGCCAAAGTAACTGTATGTACGGCACACGCACGTCTGTACGTACGGCACTCACGTGGGGCAGGACAGCAGCGCGCGCAGCGCCGCCACCCGGCCCGTTCGGTCCTGTGGCTGGGCCACCACCGCCGACTGCGAGCCCACGCGACCAAAGGTGGCAGGATCCATCCAGCGGCAGGTGTCGCAATCTGGAAGCGGCCAGCAGGGAAGGCCGCCCGAGGGGTAAAGTAAGGATAATCCGCGAATCCAAGGCCGACAAACCAAGGGCGATGAAGGTGGTGGTCCAGAAGAGAGGGCCGGCAAGTAGACGGAGCGGGGGTGAGGGAGGTACCCGGTAGGAAAGGGGAGGTGCAAAGTGATTGGAGAGTGCGCCCACTCTCTTTTTTTTTTAAACCACGTGCGTCCTACCCAAACCACCTAGGACCGTGCAGCCAGCGTACGTACGTACCGATGCAGGTGCTGTCCACGAAGAAGGATCCGGGCACGTTCTCAGGCCGCGGCTGCCGCTCGTTGCGGCGATTCCGCAAGTCCATGGCCGCTCGTACGACAACGGCGCCGTACGACCGGCTGTAGCTGCAGCTGCGCGCGCTGCGACAGAAGGAGCGTCGGAGAGAGGCGCTACAGCCGCAGCCGACGGACTGGAGCATGGCGGCTGGGGACATAGGCCCAGGGGTTGCAAGACCAGCGGAAATCCTGTACGGTAGGCAGCAACGGCCAACGGCCAACGGTTGAGGAGGGATTCCGACAGGAAGTTTATATGGCATAAAGCCTGGGGTTGGTGGCAGGGAGTCGGGGTGGCTTAAGTAAATTCGCTAATTTACTGAAGGCAGGCTAATTCCAGCCTGCCGGGCCGCGAGACCCGGTCCGCGGTCCAAGGAGCCTGCCGGTCCGGTCCAAGGAGAAACCGATTGAAAAGAAGCGGGGGCCGACAGAGGGGATTGCAGGCAGGCGACGTTTCGCAACGTGGCACGCATGTATGTGTGAGAGGCAAAGCGACCGGGGGATTCTGGCAGGTGGTAGCGATTATGTACGGTAATCATAAATGTAGGGTTTCCCCTGAAAGGGTTGCGAACGGGGCAATTCATAGCGCACTGCGAGTGGGGACGCAAAATCCAGAGCCGCCCAATACAGAGAAACAAGGGGTGTCGGCTTCCTCGAAGCCGGAAAAAGGGCGGGGCCCCCTTAAATCCGTAAAGGCCAGTTGCTTAGCCGCGTGTGTGACAACAGCAGCAGGGCTGTTTCACCACGCAAGGATAGAACCACCTTGACAAAAGTGTGACAACAGCAGCAGGGCTGTTTCACCACGCAAGGATAGAACCACCTTGACAAAAGTGTAAGGGAAGCCAGCATTAATTGATTGCATGCGCCAATTCCGGGCGCATGCCGCATGGTCAGTACCGTGAAGCCCCAACCGACATGCCCTTGTCATGGAAGGCCATAGCGTTGCTTAGGAAACCAACGTGCGGGAAATCATCTGCGAGGTGCCTGCTGACAGAGCTGAGGGTCCCACGGTAGACAACACCATAATCATCGTTGCCGGGCATCAAAGCGAATGATAGAGCCGGGGAATCGTTGGGAACACGGGTTTAAATGGTGGGAACACGGTGCGTGTCATGACCGTGTTCCCAGCATTTAGGCCGTGTTCCCGCCCTTGCAATTATTCCGGACACAATCAACGGGAATCGTCCTTATACGTCATTTAGAAGGTACCGGGCATCCATGCGAATGATATGAGTTCCCAGCATTTTAGGCCGTGTTCCCAACCATGACCGGCTAGCCTTACATCCCCACAGAATACTGCCCAAAATCACTCCAAGGCTATGGTACCCTTAGTATGACGGATAAAAGCTCGATGTGTCCGGACCACTCGCAAGGGTGGTAACACGGCCTGAAACGCTGGGAGCACGGTCATGACACACACCATGTTCCCACCAATAACCCCCGTGTTCCCACCCATTCCCCTGCTCATCTAACCCGCATGGATGCCCGACCTCTAAGATTAATTCAATGTGTCCGGACAACTGGAAAGGCGGCGGGGAACACGGCCTAAAATGCTGGGAATGGCATGCACCGTGTTCCCACCAATTGCAAGGGCGAGAACACGGCCTGATCACTCAGTGTTATGTGCCAAACTATTGTGAGGCTTGTGCATGCCAACCATCGCCAAAGTGCTGGCTGGCACAGCCGAGCGCGCCACGGGAGAGAGCGTCATGAGTGCACCTCCTCGCTCGAAGGTTCCGATCGGTTGGCTTACGATAGTAGTAGCGCAGGTCATAAAACAAAACGGCTAGCCTATCTGCATAAAGTCAAAAGGTGCTCGGCCCGGCAAGCCGCAACAAATGGTGAAGTTAGATGCAAGGCTGCGGCGAGCGGATATCAGAGATATCAGATGCCGTGGCTTGATCTATTTATTATAAGATACACGGAACCTGCTAGAGGGAAGTATAGCGCGAAAGGCGTTGCTTTGACCCCGGCCTTGCTCCACGGCGACCGTGAAACTCATTCTCGCTCAAATGATTTGCTTGCCAAAGTAAGGTTAGGGTGTAATAGAGGAAGCATAAGGCTATTGAAATATGGTTACAGTTTGGCGTCCTATAATGTTTGGTCCGAACGCACGCACGCACGGACATGGGCAACCCTAGGGGGCGGGGCCCCCCGAGGCGCTTCGCGCTGGGGCCCCGCCCAATAAAGCAATCGGGCGGGTGCGGTGCGTCGTGGTTGCGCCGGCGCATCGATGACGAGGTATAAAACCTCGCCTACATACCTGGAATACTGGATCTTGTCCTGGAAATGTAGAACACTCCAAACGATTTCGTATCGGTTAGTATGTCTACTACGGGAGTTGAAAGCCTTGTAGAGCGTCGCAGTCGAGTATAAGTGCGTTGTGAAGAGGCCGAGGCTGCTCAGAGACCGTGTTTGAGCGTTTACCGTGTTTAACGTGTTTAAAATATGATTTTATGGAGGTGCTTTTTAGCTGGTCACTGGTTGCTCGCGGCTTCGACTAGGACGGCAGATCCGTGGGGCTGCGTGGGGCAACGTCATTGGACATGGATTACCCTCTTAACCGCTTAAGACTTTCAAAATTACGGAACGCCCGCCCACGTTGACATATTATTTTTCCGAGCAACTGGCGCTTTGAAGCTAGGTCCACACGCCAGGGCGAGGCGCTGAAGTGGATCGCTGCTAAGGTTCAAGCATCGCTAATCGAGACTGGTTGGTGGTACGTATGTTGCACTCATCGTGACCAATTATTCTTGGCATCTACCTAGTAATAAAGCCTGATGTGGACCAGGAAGTCCTTCACCCGCCCGCAACGTCCCGCAACAACCGACCAGACGCAGGACAGCATCAAGTCCTAGCGTGGCATGGACTGGCCCTGACTGGCCCTCCCTTGTCATCCTTGCATGAACCGCCCTTGGCGTCCTTGCACCGTCTCTCCTTTAGTAATCGGCAACGCTATCGATGCCTCAGGACGGCTCTCCCTCTTGGTCCGAAGACAGTCGCAGCCAGTAAGGGGAAATCCAGGAACCTGGGCTGGCGGCGCGTGCTGGCACGACGAAACGCATAAAGAGCGCATTTGGAGTCATGCAACCTGACAGGAAAGTAAAATTGCCGCAGCCTTCTCATCCGTTAAGAGTTGATGCTCTTATGGGCATCTTCGCTCCCAGATTTGGGCTGGGCGGTCACCAAATCCTGCAGGACAGGGCAGGGGCACCTGGGCTGGGGTAGCCTGCGCAATACCACATGACCACTGTAACTGCCTACCATACTCGGTGTCAGGTGATGTGCCCGATGGTTCTACCTTTTGACCTGGAACCCACTGTAACATGTACCACTACTCAGTGCCGGGGAATAGCCGCCGGCTATCCTGGCTACCTGATGACCCGGCTTTTGATATTTCGGCTGATACATGATATTTGAATCCTTCGCGAAGCGACACCAGGACGACGACGGTCGTCGCGGCTCAACGTTAGCATGTGACGTACTACCGGTATGCCCGGTATTACCGGTAATACCGGTATTTTTTATTACCGGTAATACCGGTAGGCGATGTGCCCGATGGTTCTACCTTCTGGTTTGGAACCCACCGTAACAGTTACCACTACCGGTATAGTCAAGATGGTATACTACCCGGCACCTGGGATCAATGGTTACAGTATCCCCCCCCCCAGGCGCGTTACCGGTTCTTTTATTGTAACCCCCCAGGCAGGTTGACGGGCTGCACCGCCACTCCCCTCGCCGCAACCCACTCCGCGCACCTTACTCCACCCAACTGTTTCTCCGTCTTACGTGTTCCACGTTGCCGCAATCCTGCGTATTCGTGTTCTTTTCCTTTCCTTTACACAGCCCCGACGGGACGCCTCCACAGGTTTGCCGGTAGTCCGTCCCAGTGCTCCAGCATGCGCCCACAAACTAGGGTGTCCGCCGACCATGCGCCAAAACTATCCTGTCCTTGTCGCGTCAACGGTTTTTATGCCACCCCCCCAGACCTCCTGCTTGAACTGGCTAGCCTTGGAAGCCACCGACGTGGTATTGAGGTCTGACGTCTGAGGTCTGCCTGCCCCGCTGTCGTATACGTGTATGTTGAACCAAGCGGACACGTTTAAACTAAGCGGGCAGCGAGGAAGCGAATGAGGGCATGCTCGCGGGAGGCCGGCCCGGGCGTCTGTAAGGCCCACCCTCCGGGCAATCAAGGCTTGCGGCACGCGCTGTCCCGCTCGTCACACAGTCGCGACCTCACAGGACCTTCCCCTAGCTCCGAAACCACATCCACTCTACCTCCAAAACGACCCCACCGTACGTCGCGACCAAACGCCGAGAGGAGTGCAGCTGGACTGACCACCTAGCCGCATCTCTGATTGACCGAGTCACGTAAACGAACCGACCGACCGACCTCAGCCCGAGATGATGCGGAGATTTATTGATTGACGCTGCAGCCGCCAAGACGATATGTTGCGACAACTAACCGGGAGACAAACCGCCTGTGCATTCGGTGCGCTGGCGGCAGCAGCCCCGTCTCGCTCGGTGCGACCTCTGCATCTGTGGCTGCCGCGACAGATCCAGTACGTAACCACCTCGACAACGGTAATAACCACCTCGACACCATATCAAATCTACCTACCACAACATGGCCAGAGCGACAGGACGCAACCGCGACGCTGCCGTACCTTCAACAACCTGCCAACCGCAACTAGTGTAGCTCGGGGTCCCCTCCTATTACGTATGTAGTCATCGCCATCGGGTGCGTATGTGGTGTGTGCTCGGCAGCGCACACGCACCACCCGAGGGAGGGGGCCCTGCTGCTGCATGTGTTGTGCATCCCATGCGGATCATGCATGCAAGTGTGCGTACTTGGTTCCTTCTTTTAATTGCTAAGCTACCTTTCATCTGCAAGTATAAGGTTCCGGTTCCGGAGCACCGGCTGGGAGCTGCTGGCGGCTACGGGCGCCTGATGAACGAAGTGCTGCCTGCCGGCCGGCTGCTGGTGCGCACACGAAGTGTTCCGACCCCTGCCTGCTATGCCCCCGGACACCTCCCCCACGCCGCCCTGGACACACCTCCCCAAACGCCTCCTCAGCAAACCCCAGCGGGTCCATCCCGAGCAAATGTGTGGTGGCGCCTCCGCACCCGCCCTTTCGAGCGAGGCTGAGCGACCAGCCTCCGTCATCACACTGCACCCCTCATCACCGCAACCATCCCAACCCCCCCATCATCCACCGACCAACAGGTTCCACGTTCCTCATGCGATTACCGCACACGTAAATACACGGCCTCGGCCCGTGTTCCAGTTCTCCCACGTCCCACGTCCCGCGCCTCGATCTGCCCCACCCCCTGTTTCCTCTCAACCCCCCTCCTTGTGATCATTACCACCGCCACCACCACCAACACTACCTCCGCCCGCCTCGCCTCACGCCAGCTCCACGCCGCCGCACAGCATGTTCGCGGTGCGCAGCATGCTCTGCGCCGTCTCGTGCGTGTTGTTGCCGCCCCAGGCGTCTGCCAGCGAGCCCGCCAGGTACTCCATCATCAGCCGGAACTTGGCGGCCAGGGTGCGGGTGGAGGGGCTGAGCAGCTCGCGACCTGAGGCGCGCCGCTCCAGGCCGGGGCCCACCCGGCCTTTGGGGGGGAGGGGAGAGGAGCAGGCCGGAGGAGGGGAGGGGGTAGTGAGTGAGGAAACCCGCGGAACTAAATGGCATTGGAGGAAGGAGGGAAGGTGCTCCCCACGGACAAATGGGGAAGGTTGAGAACTGGCGGTTGGGGGTGCGGTTTAGTGGTGGTGGTGGTGGTCGTGGTGGTGGTGGTGGTGATGCGGTGCGCCGGCGCTGTCGCTGCGACAATAAAGCAGGGTCATCATCAGCGGCCGTGAGGCAGGGAGGGAGGGAGGGGGAGGCTTAGTAGCGGTGGTTCGCCCTCTCGTCTTAAAAACCGAGCCTGTCAGTGTGCACCCTCGCGTGTGCATCCACACCTCCGCCTCGTCATTTCTTATCTGCCCACCCGGTTGTTGTTCCCCGAAATGGGATTCGGAGCCGCTACCGGTCTACATCCGGCCCCGAAACCGCCCAACGCGAGCCCCCTGCACCCCTGCTTCCCTTATCAAACCCTCCACGTGCGCCCCTGGCTCACACACCCACCCGACGCGAGCGCGTTGCAGTACGTCCACACGCGGGTGTGTCCGGGCGGCAGCGGCGTGTTGCGGCCGATGTTGAGGTTGTACAGCATCCACTTGTCCATCTCCTCGGTGGTGGGCAGCGCGATGCGCTCCGCCAGCCTCGCGACGGCCTCCACGAAGTCCCACAGCTGTTGCGGCAGCAGAGGTGGCAGGAGGTGGCAGAAGTGGCAGAGGTGGCAGAGGTGGCAGAGGTGGCAGAGGTGGCAGAGGTGGCAGAGGTGGCAGAGGTGGCAGAGGTGGCAGAGGTGGCAGAGGTGGCAGAGGTGGCAGCAGAGGTGGCAGAGGTGGCAGCAGAGGTGGCAGAGGTGGCAGCAGAGGTGGCAGAGGTGGCAGAGGTGGCAGAGGTGGCAGCAGAGGTGGCAGAGGTGGCAGCAGAGGTGGCAGAGGTGGCAGCAGAGGTGGCAGAGGTGGCAGAGGTGGCAGAGGTGGCAGCAGAGGTGGCAGCAGAGGTGGCAGAGGTGGCAGCAGAGGTGGCAGAGGTGGCAGCAGAGGCAGAGGCGGCGGCAGCAGGGTGGCAGCAGCAGTCGAGGTGACAGCAGCAGGGACGTTAGGACGGGGACGACAGAGGCAGCAGTCGGGCGTGCGGATGGGTGGGTGAGTTGCTGACACTGGGTTTCGCACCCACCGCTAGTGAGGGCGCTAGGCCGAGCACGAGGCCTAAGAGGCAGGCCCGCGTACCGGTATTCGCACAGCACCCGTCACGGCCTACACCACCCACCCACCCACCCAGCTGCGTTCCTACAGCCCTGCTCTCTCCATGACACGCGCAACGCAACTCCCCCGGTGCATTGCGGCAGGCAGGAAGGGGGGGCGGGCCGGGTGCCCACCTGCAAGCTGACTGCCCGCCGGCGCAGCTTGAGTTCGTCCACCACCACCATCTGGCTCCAGGCGAACGCCAGCCGGGCCTCCGTGGGGGTCATGCCTGCGAGAGGAGCGGGCGGAGTGGGTGCATGGGCGTTTGGCGGAGTGGGTGCATGGGCGTTTGGCGGAGTGGGTGCATGGGCGTTTGGCGGAGGGGGTGCATGGGCGTTTGGCGGAGTGGGTGCATGGGCGTTTGGCGGAGTGGGTGCATGGGCGTTTGGCGGAGTGGGTGCATGGGCGTTTGGCGGAGTGGGTGCATGGGCGTTTGGCGGAGTGGAATTGCTTGTTTGTGTGAGCAACACGGGGGCGACAGCTTCAGTCCAGGGAGTTCGAAACCGAGCGGAACTTCACACCGGAGACCGGACCCGACCTTCACACTGGAGACCGGACCCTGGCCTCCCGCCGCGACTCGACCCGAGCCCCAGCCAGCCACCCACCTCCCATGTGTGGCGCCATCAGGTTGTTGGTCTCCAGGAAGGAGATCCAGTGGTCGATGCTCAGGTACTTGGCGCGGTCGCGAGCCTGGGGGCCGCAGGGGGGAGAGGGGCGCGGGGATGAGTGGGGGACAAATCCGTCCAGACTAATTTGTCAAGACTAATCGGCCCAGACTAATCCGTCCAGCGGCCCAGACTAATCCGTCCAGCGCACCGCCCATGCCCAGGCGTTTTCCAGGTCCCGCTGGCTTGGCCCAGTTACCGCAATTTGCCACCCACCTTGTAGAGCTTGAAGGACGCTGTGAGGAGCTCCAGGTTGTGCACCACAGCCACTTCCATCTCCGCCGTGTAGAGTCGTTGGCGCCTGAGGATGCATACACACGGACAGGTGGTTGGCGCGGTGGTTGGGATTCGGTGGTTGGGATCCTAAAGATCTGGAGGTGGAGCGACGCTGTGGTCGGCGAGCAGGCTAACCAGGCAGGCGCGATGCGGGTAGGTGGCACAGGGCAAGGCGTCGTACATCCGTTCCGTACCTGAAGTCGTTGGGGTCGACCATGGCCAGGGGCGGTAACGAGCTGCGCAGGTGCTGTACGAGGCGGCGGGTTGCTTCGGAGGCGTCTCGCAGTGTGCCGGGGGTGATGTAGCGGCCGAAGGCGGCGCGGACCAGCGCCTCCATGAACTCAAAGCTGGGGGGGTCCAGGTTGTTTAGGGTTTAGGGTTTAGGCGAGAGTCAGCTGCGGGCCTCCCACTGGGGCAGACGGTTTCGGCAGCCAGGTCCGCCTCGTCCGGCCCCAACCGAGGCCAGCCGGGGGCCAAGGCCTCGGCAACGTCGCCTGTTCGAGCCCGACTCACCGCATGAACGCGTAGTCATTGTTCTCCACGCTCTCCAGTGTCATGTTGCGCTCCTCCTCCCGGTTGACCGTCCAGAACAGCAGCCGCAGGTCCGACACGCGGACGCCCGTGGCCCGACCTGTGACGCCCGCCGACGTGCAGAACGCCAGCCACCGCTGCTCGTCCATTTCCAGGATGCCGTACCCAGCGGCGGCGGGGCCGCCGCTGGCGGCCGCCGCGGCGGCGGCGGCTACCGCCGCCGACGACTCGGCCAGCGACGGCGGCGGCGCGCCAGCGGCCTCTGCGTGGCGCGGCGCGTCGGGTGACGCAGCGCGGCCGGGTGTGGGGCCGGAGCCGGGGCTCGGAGCAGGACCGCCGCGGCGAGCGGCGGCGGCGGCGGCAGCCGACGCGACTTCGGCGGCGGCGGCCTCGGCGCTGCCGCCGGAGGCGCTGGCGGCGCCCACCGCCGCCGACACCGCGGCTGTGTATACCTCCTCCGGTGTCGCGATGGAGTAGTAGGTGAAGGCGGACCGGATCAGGCCGAACGCCTCCAGGAGGGCCTCCCGCACCTGAGTCAGCTCCAGCTCCAACGCCACCCGGCCGCTCTTGCCGCGGACCTGTACGGCAGCGGATCCGGAAATCCGGACGGTTGCGGAATCAAGATGGATCCAGGCCCGGTGTGAGGGGAAAGGGGTCCCCCCGCGTCCCTTGGTGCTATTTATCACGTAGCTTACAGTGCATACTCCCTACATTTGATATACCACATTGACGCAAAATCGCAGTTACTTTCGTTGAGACGCCGTATCGGTTACGGTGCTTCTTCCAGTAGGGGGGCTATGTGTGTGCGTATCATAGGAGACGGGGTACTACTCCCTCGGTGGGCCATCGAACAGACCATCAAATAGGCCATTGAACCCAAGGCGCGCTCCGGCTGCGTACGGCACCATCCACGCACCGTCGTACCGTAAACCCAAGGACAGGACGATGTTATTAGAAATCCGGATTTCGCCCCCTCCCTCGCGCATTCGCGCCGGCCCCCGTTTCACCCCCGCTTCCCCCTTCCGTCCCTTCCTCCCTCGAGCAGCGCTGGCGATCGCGCGCCGTTGCCCCCGTTAACCACCTGCCGTACCCCCAAATCCTCCCGTGCCACGAGCTTCATGAAGAGCATCTTGCTGACGGTGCGCGACCAGTCCAGGTTGAACTGGGCGGCGAGCACGCCGTCATTGTCGTACAGGTCCCTGCAGTACGGTACGACAGCACGAGGGGGGCAGCATCGCTCGGTACGCGGAACGACGATGACGATGACGACAAAGACGCCCGCTTGTCGGCGCCAGGAATGTTATCCGATGGTCCTGCCGCACCACCCCACTCCAAAACCCTTCCATGTCGTTGCCACCACGGGCTTACCCCCCACTCCCGAGCCCGAGCTCGACTCGCTGCCCGAAGCCGAAGCCGAAGCACGCGTTCGACGGCATGCGGCCCAAACACGTGTAGGCCTCCTTCTGGGCCACTAGTTGCTTCGAGTCATGCGGAACGGGTCTTCCTCGCAACCCACCCACCTGGCGTCGCCTCGCTTCCGCTCCCGGAAGATCGAGGCATACACGTCCCAGGGCGGCCTGGCGTAGCCCCTGCCGCCCAGCATGGGCGGCACGGGCGCCCGCTCCACCGCCTCCCGCAGCATGACTGGGGGCAGGAAGAACGGTCGGTGGGCCTGGGGGGGAAGGGCGGGCGGCAGATGGCGGGCGGTGGAATGGGGTGGGTTAAAACGGCGTCAGCCTGGCTTGGTTGGGGAAGAAGGGGGTAGCGGAGCGGGTGGGTTGGCATACCGTGTAAACCACACTCTTTCCTTGGATCAGGGCGGTAAGGTTGCGTTTCGGTTTTCGAAAACGAAAAGACACAATTTCACCCCCCCGCCCGCCCGTCCGGCCGCCCCTCCACTCCCACCCCACCTGCAGCATGACCACTGCCTTGTCGTACTGGCTTCGGGGCTTGCCGGCGCTGGTGAGCGGCTCCCCCGCCACCTCCCCATGCAGCTGCCGCAGCCGCAGCTTGGCTCGCTCCACGGAGGAGCGGTAGTCCGCCTCCGCCTGGGCCGCTGACACCTCCTCGAAGGCAGCCGGGTTGAGGCGGCACAGCTGGATCAGGTACCTGCGGCGGTCCGGAGCCCGGCCGGCGGTTAGCGGTTAGGTCGTTTCGGTTGCGTGGTTGGGTGGGCGCGGTGCGGTCAGGGGCTGTGGCGGTTGTGGCGTCCCTGGGCATGGTCGAAGCATGACGCAAACAAAACACTAACACCCTAAAACCCCCGGGCCCCTACCGCTCCGTTCGTATCCTGAACGTCTCGTCGAAGCGTGTCGCCCGGACGTCCTGCTCGTCCGCCAGCAGCGCCTCCCCGATGGCGCCCAGCAACTGCTCCAGGTCCACCTCCATGGGGCGGTCCAGGGGGGCCTCCATGGAGGATATGACCTGGGGGGGGCCAGGGGGGGGCGCATACAAGCCGTTGACGCGAAAAGGACAGGGTAGTTGGCGCATGCAAGGCGGACACCGGGGGGCCCGGGGGGTGGGGCAGAGTGATCGTCGGCGGGGGCGCGTCAAAATGCCAACGCATGTGTGGAAGGGAGGGGAGCCCGTTTGGTGTACCATACCATGATGTACGACACACCCTCCGCCCCCCTCCCTCCGCCCCACCTGCGTCACGTTGTGCGACTTGCTTCCGTCCCTCCTCCGCGCCAGCAGGTGCAGGTCAGGGCCCGAGCCGCCTTGGCCCAGTCGCTCCGGGGAGCTCACCCGCCCCCCCTCCCCCACCGCTGAGCCACGGGCGTGCGTGGAGAGGTGCGCTTGCGACATGATGGCCTCGACCCGCCGGGACCGCTCGCGGGCAGCCTGCAGGCCGTACATACACACACACACAGTACGGCTGTCGGAAAATAGGTACGGCATGAGGTGAGGTGGAGCGTCCAGGTGTCGTACGGACAGTACGGAGGGTGGGTTCATGGGAGGTATGGAGTGCAGGGCGGCGTTGGCGGGTCCACAGCCGATCAGGGTTTCGTGGTGGTGGCGTGGGAAGTAGTGCGGCGGTGCCAGGGGTTTCAACGTCCCCCAGGGATGTCCCACAATGTCTTTTCCCGCCAGCACCGCCCCTCCCCAGGCAACCCGTGTGCCCTTGGCCGCCCAACGGCTTCAAACCCTGCCGCCCAACGGCTTCAAACCCTGCCGCCCAACGGCTTCAAACCCTGCCGCCCAACGCCTTCAAACCCTGCCGCCCAACGCCTTCAAACCCTGCCGCCCAACGCCTTCAAACCCTGCCGCCCGAACCCTAATCACGCCCTCCATCACCCCGCCAAGACCCACCTCAACCAGCCTGAACTCCTCGTTGGCTCGATCCAGTTGCTGCGCGAACTCGATCAGCGCATCCGGATCCAAACCCCCGTCGGCCGCGACGGCGGCGGCGGCGTCCAGCGTATCTGTGTCGTCCGCGCCGTCGCCCGTGTTGCTGGCGGAACGAAAAGCATCCTCCGGCGGCGGCGGCGGCGGTTGCTCCTGTGAGCCGGACAGCCGCTCGGCCACGCTGACGTGGACAGCTGCAACGGCGCCATCAGCCCCCCGGTTCTTCCCCGGTCTCTCCATTAGCCCCTCCTCCCCCTCCTGCTGCTGATCTTGAGAGGCCTGTGGGGATCTTGACGCCGGCTGCTTATCGCCACCCTCCCCACCCTGCTCACTGCCCTCCCCCTCCCCCTCCTCCCCCCCCTCCTCCCCCTCCTCCTCCTCCTCCTCCTCGTCGTCGTTGCCCTCCCCTCCCTTTTCGGAGGGGACCTCGCGGCGGGTGATGGAATGCAGGGCGCGGGGCACCTTGTACGACAGCGCCGTACGGAGCGTTTTGTACGACTGCGTCGCGCGGGTTTTCAATGATTGCGTGGCGGTGGACGGTCTCCCGCGCCGGCCAGTGGTGAGCACTGCGGCGGCCAGAGGGGGAGAAGAGGGTTAAGCTGTTTTAGGGGTTAGGGCGTTAGGTTTTTAAGTTCTTCGGGTTTGGGTTGCACACAAGGCGGGACAAGGCACACAGGCTCGATGGCTTGTGTATTAACGGCAGAAGGTAAACCCGCCGGGTGGGCGTCCGTCCAGCCCAAATTGTGAACATCACCACACTGTAACCCTGCTGGCGAGTCCTGGCATCAGGCGGCACCTGTCCCAAAACCCAAAACCCTCCCTCAAACTGCTCCTCCTCGTCTTCCTCGCAATCCCTCAAATCACTCACGCATCATCTTCCTCACAATCCCTCAAACCACTCACGCATCGTAAGCGACCGGACCAGCCGAGCTTGCCGTCGCTCCGCCGCTTCGCGCTCCTCCTCCTCCTCCTCCAACTGCTCTGCCTCGTCTGCCTGCGCCCCAGCCTCGCCCTCGCCGTCCGCTGCCGCCACCGCTGCTGCCGCCGCCGCCGCGGCGGAGGACGTGGTCGAGGTACGGCGGCTGCCCGCACTGGCGGCGCGATCCGTCCCGGACGTGGATGCCCGCCCCGGCGCGTCAGCCAGGGTTCGCTCACCTGTCTCCACCTGGCGAACAAGGTTACCGTTTTTGGAGGTTTCGCCAGGTTACCGCTTTTGGAGGTTAACGCTTAGGGTTTTAGGGTTATAGGGTTTCAGGGTGCTAGGGCCGCCGTCCCGTTAGCGACTGGGTTCACCAACAGGCGGTGATCAACCGCTTCGCCACCACCGCCACTGCCACGGCCGTGGCTGCCACCTTCCCCCCATGCGCACATCCCTGCCATGCCCGGGGCCATCTCCAATACCGCGGCGTGCCAAACCCTCCTTCCCCCTCGCCCCCCCTCCTTTCCTCCCATACCCCCTCGCCCCCTCCCTTCCTCTCATACCCCCTCGCCCCCTGCTTTCCTCCCACACCCCCTCGCCGCCCCACCTGCTTCAGCGCCGCCCGCACCAGATCCATGCCGCTGAGGTTGTTGAGCACCACACGGCTCGCAGCTACGGAGGCGCTGACGCCCTTGCCCGCCCCTCCGGCAAGGTGGTGCGGGTGGGGGCTTGTGGAGTGGGGGTTGTGGTGGACCTGGTGCTGGTTGTGACGCTCCGTCTGGAGGGTGGTGATGCGAGCTTGCAGTCGCGTGCGGCTGGGGCTGTCAGGCGGGGGCGGGGATGTGCGAGGGGCGAGAGGGCGGCGGCAGGGCGGTTGGCGGTTGACGGTTGGGGGCTCCGGAGACGGAACGGGCCAGGGGTCGCGCATGGCGATGGGGGGGCGTGAGGGGAAGACCCGTGGGTCGGTACTGAATAGGAAGACCGATTAGGAAGCGTTTGGTACACACGGCTGGAGATGTATGCTGGAGGAGTTGGGATCGGGGGCCTGACGAAGGAGGGAGTGGGAGGAAGGGGACCGCTAACCTTTTGCTGCTCGCCACACAGGAGCGCAAGCGCTTTCTAGCGCCAGACAGGAGCGCGTGTGCTCTCCAGCCCTGGAACAAGTGACCCCGTGACTGAACGCCGCTCCTCGCCTCGCCATTCCCCTCCCTGCAGCACAAACCATTCCCCTCCCTGCAGCACAAACCATTCCCCTCCCTGCAGCACAAACCATTCCCCTCCCTGCAGCACAAACCATTCCCCTCCCTGCAGCACAAACCATTCCCCTCCCTGCAGCACAAACCATTCCCCTCCCTGCAGCACAAACCATTCCCCTCCCTGCAGCACAAACCATTCCCTCGCCCTCAGCCACCTGCACCCGCCCTCCCACCTGCCCTGCACCCGCCCGTCAAGACCCAGCATCGGGTACCCTGGCCCACTCCACCCACCCACCCACCCACCCGGCTTACCCGCTACCCCACCCACCCGCCCACTCCTACCTTTGGCTGCCTTCGATCTGTGCCTCCGTCATCCCCGGCCTCCCAGCCGACCACTGCCTTGGCGACACCGAGGTGCTGCTACCGGCGCCCGGACCCCCGGGGGACTGAGCAGCGCCGCCGCCAGCCCCCGGCGGCTCCCCGCTGGCGCTTTGCGACTCCGAGCCGCCGCCGCCGCCGCCGCCGCCGCTGGCGTCGCCGTCAGCGTCCCTAGCTGCCCCCCCGCTCGCCCCCGCCGCCGGTGGCAGATGCTCTGGTGAGCTCATCCGCATCCGCAACGGCAGCGGCGGCACCAACGGCTCACCCAAGCCGTCTCTCCGTCCGGAGGTCAGCCTGGGGTAGGAGCTCCCCCGCGGCGGCGCCGGCCTGCCGGCCACACCGCCGCCGCCGCCGCCGCCAGCCCCGCCGCCGCCGGCTCCGTCCCCGAGCGCGGGCAGCATGTTATATGTGGAGGTGAAGTGGTGGTGGTTGGGCAGCTGCTGCTGCTGGGGCAGGGGCAGGGGGGACGCGGTTGCCGTACGCAGCGGCGGCGACAGCGGCGCACCTGGCGGCGGCGGCGGCGTGGATTGCTGGCGGCCGTACGCACCGCACCGCGACCCGCCAGTGTCCGACCGCCGCGCAGACATATGGCTGCCGCCGCCGCCGCCGCCGCCGCCGGCGGCGGCGGCGCGCGGCGAGTTGGCGTACGTGTTAAGCTGCAGCGCGGAGCGCTGAGGCGACAGCGGCAGGTTCGGCGCCGCCGCCGGGTTGGGTGACCGCGCCGGCGGCGGCGGGTCGCCGTCGTCGCCGCCGTCGGCCATCGCCGCCGCCAGGTCCGTCTGGGAGGGCTGCCCGGAGGCCATGAGAGATCCGGAACTAGCGCTGGATCTCAGCGCCGCGTCCACAGAGTCGGATCCAGACGCCGCCGCCGCCGCCAGCACCGCCGTCATGCCCGTCCGGCGCAGGCTGTGGGGTCCGGGCTGGTCGAGGGTAATGAGCCGTGGGACCGGTACGCCGTCCGCCGTGTTGGTGAGAACCACCACCGCCTCCCGCCCATGCGGCAGCCCGTCGATCGAAGCGGCACCGTCGAAGCAGATCTGCTCCGGGTGGTTGGGGGTTGGGGGTTGGGGGACCCAGCGGACGGGAGCGGGCAGGAGGAGTGAATTGAGGGCACAGCCTAATAGCCAATGCATCTGGGTGAGACAGCAAGCTCACCGGTCCCCCCCCTCCGCCCCGTTTCCTTGCCGCGCCTCTCCTCTGGACCACCACCTTCATCGCCCTTGGTTTATCGGCAGTGGATTCACGGATTCTCTTATAACCCCCGCACTGCCGTATTACTTCATCGCCCCCACCCTGCAAGCCCTTTGCGCCGCTCCATCACTGCTCCTTCCCCCTGTTCGTTACCCTCACCCACCCACCGCCGCCCCATATTCGCCGGCTGGTTTCTGCCCTCCGTTTCCTATGTTGTGTAACCGGGTCTTCTCGCCACTCCCCGCCCCATTGAACCGATGTCGTACCTCCTGCAGGTCCATCAGGGGGGCTCCGTTGGGCGACGAGATGATGAAGTGGTTTTCGAACTGCCCCGGGTCCAGCGCCAGGAAGCGCTGAAGGTGCGCCGCTGACTCGGAGCCCTGGCGGTGGGATAGCGGGGAGGGGTGCGAGGAAGACCCGTGGATGCGAGAAACACCGTTTAGGACCGACGGTCCGAGATGCATGCTGCAAGGGGTGGGGCCAGCGGGGAGGGGTGGCGGGGGCAGCGGCAGCGGCAGGGGCTGGCTGGCCGGCGCAAACCCACGTGTCTGCACGTCCTTGCCCTTTCCCCCAGCCGGGTCCATAACCCCTAACAACCCCCTCCAGTCCCGCGCTCCCCACGCGTCAGCGCACTCAGCAATTACCCTGTGCCCGTGACCTACCCCCCAATCTCAATTAGAAATGACCCTGCACCCGTGACCTGCCCCCAATCCTCAGCCCCCCACTTCTGAGGCCAGCCCCCCCAGGGCTCGGACCACCGGCCGCACGCCTCGCGCCCCCCGCCTCCACCGCACTCGTACACGGGGTTTTCGTTTTCCTCGCACCCCCCCTCCCGCACCTGCAGCACCGCAGCGGCTCGGCTGCTGAGCGCCAGCGGGGCAGCTCCCGGGGGCATGCCCGGCAGCAGCTGCTGCGGCCCCATCGCTGGGGTCGGCACACCGCCACTGAGGCTGCCGCCCGGCGGGGTGGCGGGCCTGGCGGCGAAGCTAAACGACATCGACCCGGGGCCAGCGCCTGGGGGCCTCCGGCCTACACCGCCCGGGGGTGCGTTCCAGGCGCGGCCGTGGCCGTGGCCGTGGCCGCCGGCAGCGTGTTGCTCTGGGGCCGCGTTGATCCGAACCGTGGGGCCGCCGCCGCGGCCGCGGCCCGGCCCGCCGGTTTGTTGGTGCTGGTGGGGGTGGTGCTTCTGGTGTTGCTGCTGGGCTCTGAAGTCGTCCATGATGTGCTCGAGCGTCTCCAGGGGGAGGGACGCGATGGAGATCTGCAGGTGGGGGGGAGTGTATAAAAACGTTTTACGCAACGGGACAGGATAGTTGGCGCATGGTCGTCGGAGGTGGGGGGGAGGGGCGAGGGCCGGCCGGGGCGCTGTCAGGAGGGACGGGGGTACGGGCCTGGTGGGGGCGGGGATGCGACGCAGACCACCACCACCACAACCATCACGATGTGGCCGCAAGGACGTGGGGCTGGGGCCGGAGCGCGTCCATGAGGGATGTGGAGGGGTGCGGGAGGGCGTCCATGAGGGACGTGGAGGGGTGCGGGAGCGCGTCCGTGAGGGGGTTTGTGAGGAAAGCCCCTGGGCCGGCACTGAGTTGTAAAACCGATTAGGAAGACCATGAGGGGGTTGGGTGAGCGCGTCCGTGAGGATGTGTCGCGGAGGGCCATCCTGGCGATGTGGGTCGGGCAGTGTAGGGGCTCCGCCCTCGAGGCCAGGCCGGGTGCGGGCGTTTCGGTTGCCTAAACTCCTAAAACTAACAAAACTGTGAGCCCGGGCGGGCCGTATTAATACGGTACTCCATCGCATTAGATAGCACCGCATCAAAGGGAGGGAGGTGCATGGCAAGCAGCGGGTTCCGCCAGCTTGCCGTCGCCCGCCCCCACACCGTCAGGATCTGGCAGCTCTACTGGAGCTTCAGGAGCAGCCGTGCCTGGGCCCTTCCTCAAGCCCTTGGGAAGCTGCCTGGGGCTCCCTCAAGCCCTTGGGAAACTCCAGCGCATGTAAGGCCTTCCCCCTCGACTGCTACCCCTCCTACTGCCTCGGTCTAAAAGCGGGAACACGATCGCACGCTTGCTGGATGGAATGTGGACGGCCTCGCCACCTCAAGCCAGCCTCCCCGCAGCCCCAGGATCCCAAATACCTTTGAAGCGGTGCTGGATGCATAGCTCATTTCCTTCCGGGGCGGGCCACCCATGGCCGACATGCCGCTCCGCTCGCGGCCCAAGGGAGATGTGGAGCCACCGCCACCGCCACCGAGACTAGCTAGACCGATGGCTGGCAGCGCGGCGGAGGTGTTGGACCCGCCCAACACGATTCCCGGCACCGGGGAATTGCCATGACCGTGGCCGGCCGTCGCAGCCATACTCGCTGGACCCACGGCCTTGCGTCGGCCCTGTGTTGCCGGCATGCAGGGCCGTTGGAACAGCGTCGCTGAGGGAGACGCCCGAGCAGCATAACCGCGAAGCACGAGTACGCACCTTAATAGCCCAGGACGGGCATTGCTCGCCTGCAACGCCCCAGTAAGCTAAACATTGCCGAGCAGCGTTCTGTCGAAGTCACCTAAACTACACAAACAAAACTGATCTTCTCAGTATTCACAGAGCTACAATTGCACCTATGCAGAAGGGTTTAAAGTGGTGTTTGGAAACTTCGAAGCGTCTGGACTGGATAGAGCGTGCCCGATACCTCAACGTTCGTAAAGGGCTTTGGGTAAGTGAAGCCGTACTTGTTAAATTGACATAAATTGGTAGATGCATAGCTGCCCGAGTTGTGCTCAATAGCACAGGAGGTACGGCAATTTGTTACCGCAAGTCCGGTATCGGTAATCTCCGCAGCTTGCGGAGCAAGTAGAGACGTTTGGTCCTCTGCTGTGGGGTTTTCAATTACCTGCGCGGATTACTAGCACCAATTGCGTTTGGTGCACAAATTGTGCTCACTGCTGCTCCTCGCTGCTCTCGGGGCATTACCCTGTGGTTCAATTTGCCTCTGATCAGGTCTGTGTGTCGCAAGAAACCTTTAGATCGCTCTTGCCGAGGTGTGCATTGTGCCGGCCCTCCACGACGGCGCTCTCGCTCTTCGTTGGGCTTCATCGCTGGATCGCTTTACATCATCCGCTTGTAAATTGCCAAAGGAGCGAAATCCTGGTGGTGCTTGCGGCTCGCAGGCTTTGCGGGGCCTCGCTGTGGGCGGCGGCGACGACGCAGTGCAGCTATGGAGCTCGCCTTTACGGGCGGCTTCGCCTGGGCCGCATGGCAGGTTGTTGGAAGGCTACAAAGGCATGCGGCCAAGATTGAGAAAAATGTGGATGACGGGCTGCTGCTAGGTCAATGGGAGGACGAGTGCAAGGAGATGGCGGTGAGCAAGGAAGCATGCACGCGCGTCGCCGATGTCTGAAGCTCCATGATTTCCCGTTTATACACGCCGCACACCCAAAATAGCACGTCGGAGTGCTCGCAACGTTCAAGCCTCGCCGCAAGGCGACGGCTGGTACTCGTCGCGACGCAAGCGGGTGGCTTCGCGATTGCGCCCATCATTATCGCCCGGTATCCCTTACAGCAGATCTGCGCAGCAGCTTTAGCGACTCGGCGGCGGCCATTATCACCCGCAGCTGCCCCCCTGCCTGCGTCCCATGCAGCCCTCTCCAGCAGTCGCGACTCCGGCGAGGTAACCCTCAGCATGCGTGCTGCATGCTGAGGACATTCACAGTCATACTGCATGCTGAAACCTGTTTGGGGGTTGCTGGGGTGTGTCGATGGATGGTCCGCATGCTGAGGGGGGCAGGTGACCCCCAAAGGAATCGCACTCGAGACTATGGCAACCGTGATTTGCTACGTGGGCATGGCTGCCTGCACCCGGCACCTAGGAGGGTTATGGGTCGGTGCCCGGGTAGGCCGGTGGGCCCCACGCGGTGGGCCGGATCTGCTTCCAACAAGCTGGCAAAGCTGTGCTTAGCAACACCGGCAACAGCGACAGCAGCAGCGGCGGCGGTGGGCTATGTGATAACGTGTGCGGGAGGGCAGCCCCGCCCCGTGCCGCCCCGCGCAGCATGTGGGAAGACCCGTATCGGGGTTGGGATGGTGCCTGTGGTGTGGTGTGGACGTAGGCAGCTGGGGGGTTCGAGGGAGCTGGGGGGTGGGGTGGCTCGTAGATGCCGGGTGTCACTCGGCGGGCCTGAATGTGGAGTTCAATGGGGGGGAAGCCAGTTGGGCTCGTCGCTGCCGTCGGACGGACAGGAGAGGGGGGCAATCGGTGAACCAGCGTCGGAAGGGGTGGGCAGGAAGGAGATGGGTGCGGGTGCGGGTATGGAGAGAGCCGGGGTTTGGCTGCTGCCGGGTTCCGAAGCGGCGCCGTTGGGGGTAGATGGCCGCGAATGGGGGCACGAGGCGGTGGTGGGGAGGACAGCTGCCGTACAGCCCAGGAGCCTGAGGCGGGAGGGGCGGGGCGGCCCCGGGGGAGTCTCCCCGCCTCGCTGCATGGCTGGGCTCCGCTGCACAACTGGGCGGCGACCGACCCGGGGGTCGGTGCGAGCGCCACCGGTGAAGTCCGCTCCCTTTAGGACTTGCGCAGCGCAGTCCTCCCATTTTATTGACCCAGTACGTCGCGGTGTTGCTGACGTGCTCCTCCACCCCTGTTGCCTCTTCCCTGGTCTTCTCGCTTCCCCCCGGATTTTCCCCATGGTTTTTATCGGGGATTCCAACCGGGTTTTCCAACCGAGTTTCCCCCCCGGGTTTCCCTCGACCCTCCCTTCCCCCCGGCTGCCAGGCAAAGAAGCAGCGCGCCTCTCCCGCCATGGGCCAGGGCGCTTCCGCAAGCCACCACGACCACGTCTTCGAGGACTGGCGCGCTAACAAGCTGCGGCCCGCGCAGATGATCCAGGTGGGGCGTGGGTAGCTGGTAGTGGCGGGTGGTGGCGGGTCGGGTGTGTAGAGCAGGGCAGGGGCGGCTGGGAGGGAGGGCAGAGTGGGGCGAGTGGGGCCTCTTACCCGCACCGTCCTCATCCCTCCGTTGGGCATTATGCCCCCACGGCGCCAGTCATCCTTCTAAGCATCCTCAACGCAAGCAGCCCCGAAACCTGACGAAACCTGACGAAAGCCGGACCCTCACTCCGCACCACTGCCCACCCGCTCAGCTTGCTACCGACGTGGCGGACCTGGCCCAGTGGGCCGGGGCGGGCAGCTGGGTTCCGGAGCTGCGTACGGACGCTCCGATCAAGTCCTGGGGCGAGTACGGCTCGGCGGGCAAGGTGCACCTGCTGCAGGTGGGTCGGGGTTTCGGAGCTGGTTCTGAGGGTAGGGATGCCGCGGGTGGGCGCACCACACGCCCAGAGCGGCGGCGTCCTTGGGGGTGTCGGTAATCTACCTGGTTGGGGTAGTTAGTCTAAGTTATCAACGCCCAACACAGGTCCTGTGGGAAACAGTCATGTGGAGAAGGGTGGCGCCGCGCTTAGTGTTGCCGGGACTGCGGGGCTTGGAATGGTGTTCCTTGGCCGTTGCCCGGTGCCGTTGTCGCCACCAACCCAACTTGCCACCACCACCTGTCAACCGTCACAACCGCCATCGCAGGCTGCGGATGCCCTACAGTTTAACTTCGCTGACGTGGTGAAGCAGCAGGCGCAGACGCTGGCGGGCAACTGGCTGTGGCAGGTGGGGTGGTGGGGGACAGCGAGGTCGTGGATGTGGGGGGGGGGGGCGGTTGCATGGCGGGTGCTAGGGTTTTAGGGTTTACGGGATGAGTTTGGGATGGGTATGGACTCGCTGGTTGGGCGAGAACTGGGGACAGGGATGGCGGCGTCATCGAATGAGGGTCGACACCTTGCAGTAGCTGGTGCCAGTGCAAGGCTAGGGTTGCGACCCATGGGTCCGTCACTTCGAGGCCCCGGCTCACAACACCGCCACCCCCAACGGCCATTCCTGAACGCAATCCCCACAAACAACCCCCCTTTGTTTGTCGGCCGTGGATTCGCGGGTTCTCCTTAACCCCCCTGGGCCTCTGATGCCGCCCATCGACCTGGCAGGTGACGGAGGCGCTGCCGGCGCTGTCAGCCGAGCCGATCAAGTCCGCTTCCCCCGTTGCGAGCCTCGGAGGTGAATAGTCCCACCCGTAAACACCGGTTGCTTTTTTGTTCCCACCCCTAGAAACCGGTTCCTTTTTTGTACCCCCCCCAAGAACCGTCGTGGATATCTGGCTGGGTTGTGACCAGCTTGACCCTGGTCTTGCTGTTGGTGAACTAGGGCATGGACATCAAACGACCCCCGGCTTCGTAGGCTTTATCGTGGCTTGCTATATCGTGACTTCGTCTGGACGACTAGCTCGATGGCTACTTCTGGATGACTACAGCTGGGTGCGGTTGCTGAGCCCCAGCGACGCTTCCTGGCCCTCCGTTCTGCCGCTGTTCCTGCAACTGCTGACTGCGGTGTCCCTTCGTTCCGGTTGCGACTGCAGACTTGAAGACGCGGCTGACGGAGGCGGAGGCGGCGGTGAAGTCGTCCTTCGAGGCGGAGCGTCGCAGCCAGGCTGCCGGCCTCAAGGGGCTGGTACAGCCGCTGGCGGTGGCGGCCTGCATGCGCAAGATCCAGGTGGGACGGTTGGGATTTAGGGTTTAGGGTCCAACCGCCTGACCCACCCACCCAACCCCTAAACGGTTTCGCTCTCGTACACGGGTTTCCTTACAACCTCCCGACTCACACCAGGCCGCGCTTGGCCTCTTATCATATGCCCACGACTTAAAAGAGACGCCGAGGCCGCCACCATCACCGTCTCCAGTCCCAGCCGTCTTCGGCCGGGACCACATGCCGTGCACCCTAAACCCTAAAACCTAAACCCTCCCACCGACCCCCCCCCACACACACGCACACCCCTCCAGATGCTCAAGGTGCTGCTGGAGGAGGTGGGCCTCACCTCCGCCAACGCCACCTCCGCCCTGGAGGTCATCCGCAAGGAGATCAAGGCGCCGCTGACACTGGCGGCCGCCGACGCGGCGGTGGCGGGGCAGAAGACCGCGGCGGCGGCGGCGGTGGAGGCGGCGGCGGGGGCGGCGGTGGAGGCGGAGCGGGCGGCGCGCATGGCGGAGATTGAGGCCGCGGCGGAGCGGACGTACCGACGCGCTCTGACGCTGCAGGCCTGTGAGTAGGGGAACAGTAGGGGAACTGGAAACTGGGGGCGGGGAGCTGGGGGTTGGGGGCTGGGGGCTGGGGGCTGTTCTGTACCGCCGGCATGTGACATGGGTGGTGGGAACTGACGATCTCCTTATGAACGAACGAACGAACGAATGACCCAGCCGCATCATCCCATTCCTCAACCCCTCTCGGGAATCTAATCCTTTCCCCATCTCCCCTCGTCCCCATCCACCCGTCTGCCCCCTCCCCTCGTCTGGCCCACAGCCTCCCCCTCCCACTGGCACTCCAGCAGTGAGACCCCCGCTCTGCACCGCCTGGGACTGCTGGCGGCGCTGCTGGCGGAGCTGACCGGCTGCGACGCCGCCGGCACCGCCGCCGGCACCGCCGCCGCCGCCGACCTGGCGGACGCAGTTCGCAAGCTGGCTCCGCAGATGAGGTGAGGGGGCCCTATGTGAGATGTATGATTATGTGTGGGGGCCCTATGGGGTGTGTATGATGGTGTGTAAGAGCCCTACGGGGTGTGGATGATGGTGTGTGAGGGGGTCCTATGGGGGAGGGAGATTCCTTGCGTGTGTCCGTGTTCATGTATGTTTTGCTGTATGGGAGGCGATCGGGGGCCCAAACGTGGATGACCTGTGGGGACATGACGGGTTGAAGCCCCGCTGGGAACAAAGCTGGGACGACCCGTAGGGGTTTTGAGGGAGACCCGTGAATGCCCGAAAAAAACCGTTTAGGACAGGAGACCCGTGGGGGTGGGGACGCGCCCTCGTGCCAAGACTCTCATTTCAAAACCCCCACGCCGCCGCTGTAGGGTGAAGCTGAGTGAGGCGGAGGCAGCCCGGGAGGCTGAGCTGCTGGAGGCGCTGACGCCCGCGCCGCCGGCGCCGCCGGCGCCCGCGCCGGCGCCCGCGCCGGCGCCGCCAGCGGCACCGGCGGAGGCGGAGGCAGCCCCCGCTGGGGCCGCCGACGCCGATGCCGCCGCCGCGAAGGCTGATGGCGAGGAGGATAAGGGTGCCGCGGCACCAGCTGCGGAGGGTGAAGAGGTGCCCAAGGAGGAGGCCAAGGAGGAGGCCAAGGAGGAGGAGGAGGCGGCGCCAGCGGCGCCGCCGGCGCCGCCGCGTCCTGCCCCTGGCGTGGCCGCTGCTGAGCTCCGCGCCCTGCTGGAGGGGATCATCCGCTCGCAACTGGCGGACGCGGCTGCAGAACGCAAGGCTGCCAGGTGGGGGAAGTAGTGAGATGCGGCCGCCCGGGGTCGGACGAGCTGGAAGGGGCTGGAGCCGCAGTGCGAGGGCTGCAACCAGCGCTGAGCAGTACTATTGCTGGCGTACTTACTCATGTCGAGGGCTGCAACCAGCGCTGAGCAGTACTATTGCTGGCGTACTCATGTCCAGGACTGCAACCAGCGCTGAGCAGTCCTATTGCTGACCTACATATGTCGCCGGCCTGAATGCATTGTGACCTACCCGAGAAGGTAAACCCTCAAAAACCCTGACACGCGAAACCCTGGGTTACATCGGGCCCACAGGATTGCCGCCAAGGAGGCCGCGGCTAAGGAGGCCGCCGCCGCCAAGGAAGCAGCCGCTGCTGCCGCCGCTGCCGAGGCCGCCGCCGCCGCCGAGGCAGCTGCCGCCGCCGAGGCCGCCGCTGCCGCCGAGGCCGCCGCCGCCGCCGAGGCCGCCGCCGCCGAGGCCGCTGCCGCCACTGAGGCCGCCAAGCCCGAAGGCGAGGCAGCCGAGGGCGCTGAGGAGGGCGAGGGCAAGTCGGCTGAGGCCGGAGAGGAGGCAGCCGCCACTGCTGCGGAGGCGGCGGCTGAGGCCGCATCTGAGACCCCGGCTGAGACCCCGGCTGAGACCCCAGCTGAGACCCCAGCTGAGACCCCAGCTGAGGCCGTGGCTGAGCCAGCAGTTTCGGAGCCTGTAGCTGAGACCGCAACTGAGCCGCAGCCTGAGGGAGAGGAGGAGGAGGAGGCGCCCACGGCGGCGGAGACGGTGGATGTAGATGCCGTACGCAAGGGCGTTGAGGCGGAGGCTCGTGCCCGTGCTGACGCGGAGAAGGAGGCGGCCGTGATGAAGCTGCAGGTAGGTCCGTAGGTGGGGGCGCGGGCAAGGCGGGGCGGCCGCTGGAGGGTGCAGCGCGCAGCGCCCAGTAGATGCATTGGGGGGAGGCGCGGAGGTGGGAGCTGCTTACGTCTGTCGTTGAACCCAACTTTGCTTTATGGGACTTTGCGGGCGGCGTTTGGGGGCGCGGCGCAACAGCAAAACAGGCGAGGAGAGTCTTTGAAACTGGGTCGCCCATGTTCACGAGGGAAGGCAAGGCAAGCCGGCCAAAGATGCGCTACCGAAGTATGCTACGACTGACCAACCTCCAACCACTGCAACTGAACAACCGCCAACCGTTGCAGGACGCCCTGGAGGCTCTACGCGCCCGCACCAGCGCCAAGGCCCTCAAGGAGCTGGTCGTCAAGGCAACCACTGCCCCCGCCGCCGCGGCCGCCGCCAAGCAGCCCGCCGCCGCCGCCGATGCCGCCGCCGCCGGCGACGAGGAAGCGGCCGCCGACGCCGACGCCGCGCCCGACGCCGCCGAGGCGGCGGCACCCGCTGTCCTCGACGCCGGCCTGGATGCCGGTTCACGACTCCTCGCGCTCGAGTCCCTTCTGCGCGAGGCCGCCGCCGCCGCATCGACGGACGCGGCGCTTGCCGCCGCCGTCACCGACGCCGCCGGCAAGCTGACGGAGGCGGACCGCGCCGCCCTGGACGCCGCCTCCGCTGCGGCGCTGGCGCGTGTGGAGGTTGCGACCTCGCGGGTGCGTCTGACCACCGACACGGCCAAGCTGGAGATGGCTCCCGGCTGCTGTGAGGTGCTGAGGAGGGTGGACGCTTGGATGGCGGAGCAGGAGGTGGAGCAGGTGGCCCGGGCGGCCCGGATGGAGGCGCGGGCGGCCAAGGCGGCCAAGGCTGAGGCGGAGCGGGCTGAGAAGGAGAAGGCCGAGGCGGAGAAGCTGGCGGCAGAGCACAAGGCGGAGCAGGAGGAGAAGGCGGAGAAGGCGGAGGAGGGAGCGGCGGCTGAGGCTGGGGAGGCTGCGGAGGGCGCGGCGGCGGAGGCCAAGCAGGCGGAGGAGGCGGCGGAGGCGGAGGCCAAGCAGGCGGAGGAGGCGGAGGCGGAGGTGGTGCCCGAGGAGGTGACGGAGGAGGTGTCTGAGGACATTGACGCAGGGGCGGAGTCGCATGAGGACCATGATGATGATGACGAGGGGAAGGCGGTGGACCCGGCCCGGCTGGCCGAGGGGCGCCGTATGGTTTCGGAGCTGCTGCTGGAGGGGCTGGTGCTGCTGGAGCTGCCGGGGCCGTCCAACAGAAAGCTGCAGGTGCGTGTTGGGGTATGTTGGGGGTTTGTTGGGGTTTGTTCCCTTCCCCACCCCCCCACCCCCCCACACACCCCTGCCGCGCCGCTCTCCTCGCAGGCCCTACGTGAGAGCGTGGACGCCCTGGACCCCGTAGACGGCGACGGAGCCGTCCAGAACCGGCTGATCATCACACTCAAGGTGCCGCTCGGGGGAAGGGGGAGAGGAGGGGGGGGGGAGAGAGAGAGAAAGCGGGGGAGAGGAGGGAGGGAGAAAGAGGAGGAGAGGAGGGAGAGAGAAAGCGGAGGGCAGGAGGGAGAGAGAAAGAAGGGGAGAGGAAGGTGAGCTTATTTTGGGGAAGCCAGTCTTGGATGTCGTGGTGTCGTGGTGTCGGCGTCGAGACGTGGGTCCATGGGGCGGGGGGGGGGGCACGGTCTGGGAGGGGCCCGGCCCGGAGGGCAGGCGCATGGGGATAGAGTCGGGTTGGCTTGCCTGGATTAGCCCGGCACCCAGAAGCAGCTCCCAAGTGGCAGCTAACAACTTTGACAACTGGCAACTGGACAACTGACAACTGACGGGACGCACCTCCCGCCCTGCCCTCCCCTGCCCGGCCCGCAGGAGGTGGTGGGTCAGCTGGGCCCTATCGGCGGCTCTGTGGACGCGAGGGTCAGCCAGGTGGCGGACGAGGCGGAGCGGGAGCGCCTGCTGCAGGTGGGGTGGGAGTGGGGTGGGAGAGCAGACCCGTGGGTCGGCACAGTCGGGAGGGGAAAAAACTAGGAAGAAAAGGTTTGGTGGGTGGGTGGGTGGGTTGCGTGGGGAGGGTCCGAATGTAAGGGGCGTGTGGGCGTGTGGGGGCCGGGTGAGGCGGGGCCGGGGGCAGCGAAGCTCCTTCTTGTTTCCTCGCCTGCTGTTATCGCTGTGCTATGCTGTCATTGTCGGTGCTAGCCGGGCCCCGCTGTCCAGGCTTTGCTCACTGCTCGCAAGCCGGGTTCCAACCAAGAAATCCCTCCCTGCGCTTTCTTCCTCAATATCTCGCCACCGCCCCTCCACCCACCCACCCACCCACCCACCCACCCACCCACCCACCCACCCACCCACCCACCCACCCACCCACCCACCCACCCACCCACCCACCCACCCACCCACCCACCCACCCACCCACCCACCCACCCACCCACCCACCCACCCACCCACCCACCCACCCACCCACCCACCCACCCACCCACCCACGCAACCCCCCCCCAGGTTCGCGCCAACGCCATGGCCATCTACGGCGCACTGGCCGCCTTCCTGCGCCTCGAGACTGAGACCTGGGAGGCAGCCAAATCGGACCTGGAGCAGGTGGGGGGGTCGGTGGCGAGGATACCCGCGGAAGGAACATTGCAGAGGTGGCAGTACCGGTGTGTATGAACCGCAGGCTTCAGAGTGCATGTGGTGGCAGGGGGCACGCAGGCAGGCACGTAGGCACGCAGGCAGGCAGGCAGGCAGGCACGGCCCTTGGATCGTTCCTGCCCCTTCTCCTCCTCCTCCTCCTCTTCCTCCTCCTCCTGCTGCTGCTGCTCCTGCTCCTCCTCACCTCTGGATGTCGTCGGTGCCTGCTCATATGCCCTCAGGCAAAGAAGGCGGTGTACGGCATGAAGGTGGAGCGGCGCGCGGAGAGCCTTGCTTCCGGATTGGAGGCGTGCGGCGGCGTGGCGGAGCGCTGCGCAGCGCTGGCGAGGGCGGTGCTGGGGCTGGGCTCGCCCCCGGCGGTGGAGACGGCCGTGGGCGCCAAGGCGGCGCTGCAGGCGGCTGCGGAGCAGGTGGGTGGGTGAGGGCCCACGCCTCTGAGCGCCCGTGGAGGGGTGTGCGTTGTGTGTATCGTTTGGGGGATGGTGGTCAAAGGGCGGGCGGGCAGGCGGGCGGGCGGGCGGTGGACATACCGGGTGTCTGCCGGTAGGGTTCCTAGAACACACCGACCCACCGACCCACCGACCCGCACACACCCCGACCCACTGACCCGCACACACCCCGGCCCACCGACCCGCACACACCCCGGCCCCCACTCCCCTGCAGGCCCAGGCTGTCTCTTCCTCCCTCAACGACTACATCTCGTACGTGAGGCTGCGGGAGCACGCCCTGGGGCTCCCGGTGACCTCCAAGGCGGAGACGGAGGTGAGCGCCCGCCCTTCCCACGTCGAGCAACCGTGCCCTTTTGCAACCCCCCTCACCCCTAGGTGTTTGGGTGTTGGCGTTTGTTACCCATGTCGTACACCGGATCTTTATGCTCCCCGCCCCGACCCCCTCAGGACGACTTTGAGCTGACGCTGCCCTCCCTGGACGAGATGACCTCCAAGCACAACGACGAAGCCGTCTGGCTGGACCTGGCTGGGATGGGGCTGCCGCCGGTGGGTCCGAATCTGGCGATCTGGGGATCGGGGGATTTGGGGATCTAGGGAGGGTTCAATGCCGTACTGGACGAGCGGGCACTGACCCGGGAGCATCACGTCGCCGCTTTTACGATATACATCGCCGCACGTGTATACGTGTAGTCACTACCCAAGACTGGCACCAAGCGTTGATAAACATCATCCCCCACCCCGCGTTAGCCGGCCTCTCCTCCGTTTCCTATACCTTGGAACCTGGTCGACTCCCCACGTTGAGTAACCGGGTCTTTTCGCTGGTCTACTCCACGCGTTGAGTAACCGGGCCTTTTTTGCACCACCACCCCCCCGCCCCGCAGTTGCCTGCCCAGGACGAGGAGGATGAGGAGGAGGGCCACGAAGGAGACGAGGAGGCGGAGGCGGCGCACGAGGCGGCGCTGGCGGCGCTGCAGGAGAGGCTCAACGACTGGCACACCAACGGACTGCGGATCCTGTCCAGGGGCCAGGCGGCGCTGGTGACGCTGGGAGGTGAGGAGGCCGCCGCCGCTGCGCGAGTGTGCGTGTGGGTGGGGTTTCGAGGAAGACCCGTGGATGCGAGAAAAAACCGTTTAGGATAGACGTTTTGAGATGCATGCTGGGCGGGGTGGGGTGGGGCCGGTTTAGAGGAGTTTCGGCTTCGCTAGTGGAGAAAGGGAAGGGTTGGGCATTGTCTGGCTGTGCTTTGGGGCCCGGTGCTTCCTCCCTGCTTTGAGTCATATCCAATTCAACCGCTTTTAGAAGGCCGTGTACGGGTCCGTACGTGTAGCCCGATCCGTGACACACACACACACACACACATCTCCTTCAGCAGCATTTATAAAACACATCTCCTTCGCGGCTCAGCTCAGCATATTTAAAACACACACCACCCCGGAAATGCTCCGTCCTCCTTCAGGCGCCGCACTGGAGACTGGCGAGCTGCGGCTGGTTGCCGACGTCGGCCTGCCCTCTGCCAAGAGCCTGCTGCAGCTGGGCGCTGAGAAGCTAGCTCGGCTGCAGGTGCTGGCGGCGGAGAGCGTCAGCGGACCCAACAGCGGAGTGGCGAACCTGCTGCAATGGTGGGTCGGTGGGTCGGTGGGTCGGTGGGCCGGTGGGCCGGTGGGTCGGTGGGCCCGTGGGCCGGTGGGTCCATGGGTCGGTGGGGGGTCTAGCAACACGGTGTGTCTTACCCCGTGCCAGCGTGGGGGTGCGAGCACATGCTCTCCCAGGCGGGCAGCGACCCTCCGTCCTTCTATCAATGTCCCCCCGCCGATCGTTACATCGTGTTTCACCCTCCCTCCCTCCCTCCCTCCCTCTCCCTCTCCCTCTCCCTCCCCCTCTCCTTCCCGCCCTGCCAGGTACCTGCTGGTGCCGCCCTCTGCTGTGGCCACGCTACAAACCTTCCTCGAAGAAAAGAACCACTTCGGGCTGCAGCCCAGCCAGGTGCGCGACGGGGGCGGTGGCGTTGCGAGGGAGACCCGTGGATGCGAGAAAAAACCGTGTAGAACCGACGAAGGGACGGGGGGGCGGTGGGTCGGTGGGAGGGGAGGCCGGGGTGCGGAGAAGGGGGGGAACTGTCACCACCGCAGCACAGCCGGGTGCGCGAGGAGAGCCTGGCCCCACCGCAGCCCAGCAAGCTCTGGCCTAATGTGCGCACCCAACCTGTCAACCCAGCCGGTTCGTGTCTGCAACCTGCCCTCATCCCCCCCTTTCTCCCCCTCCCCCCCCCCGCCTCGTCGTCGTCGTCATCGTGCCGCCAGGTGCACGTGTATGCCAACGACGTGCGGCCGCCGCTGCTGAGCGAGAACCTGCAGGTTGTGCTGGACGCCACAGGCACCCGCACGGCCCGCAGCCAGCCCGGGAGCGGTGAGGGCGCCCGGCCGGTCCTAACAGGGCGGGCAAAGAGAGGGGGGCCCTTTAGGGTTTTGACCTGGTGTGCCTAGGGTGCCTGCGCGACCCTGATCGCCCGCCCACCAGCCAAGCGACACAAACGAATTGAAGAGAATCCCCCTCTGCCAGAAAAAGGGGATGTACTATTTAGTACATCGATACGGAAAAAACAGATGATAGCGGAAGCATCGCGATGAAGCAAGCATAGCCATAATATCCGCAAGTAATCTGCAAGTAGCCGTAACCTTCTCTCGGCGCGCTCCCGCCGCTGCAGGCGAGGTCTTCCTGGCCCTCCGGCGCTCCGGCGCTCTAGCCCACATGCGTCGCTCCGGCGTGCGGGGCATCGAGGTGTCCACTGTGGAGGACAATGCGCTGGGCCGCCCGCTGGACCCCGCCTTCGTGGGAGCCTGTGCCGCCACCGCCATCGACTGCGCCGCCAAGGTGGCGGTGCCGGGCGTGCAGACGGAGGGTGAGGCGTGCTGGGGGAGGGACGGGCCGGACCTTGCTGTTGGGGTTTGGGAGGGGTTGGGGGCGTGGAGGAGGGTTGCCGGGTTTCGGGGGGGGGGGGGTGCGAGCACGAGCAGGGCGAGGCATGCCTCGTGCCTCTCTCACTCCAGCCTATGCTTATCCACGCACCTGCCCTCCCCTTCCTTCTGACCACTCCCACCTGTATGCTCTCTCTCTCTCCCCCCAGCGCACGTCTCCCCTCCCGCGCCTTGTCAGGAAACCCGGAAGAATTCCCAGCCATGCCTCTCCCTATAACCCACGCGCCCCTCTCTGACTCCTCGTCTCTCCCGCCGCACCCGATCCGTCTCCTCTTTCGTCACACCGGGTCTTCTCTCCACCCAGCCCTCACCGAAACGCGCTCCTCCCCGCCATCGCCCGCCAGTTAGGTATCCGATCCGAAGACAATGCGCCAGCTATCCTGTCCATGTCGCGTAACCGGTTCTTATGCCCACCCCCCACCCCGCCCCCCAGGCCCCTGCGCCCTGCCCGAGCTGTACTCGCGATACCTGGAGCTGCTGGGCGCCTCCTCCCCCGTGCTGCCCTCCCTGGGGGATGCCGTACCCGCCCTGGGCACCTACTACTTCTCAATGGACTTCGTGCGACGAGTAGACAAGCTGCTCCGGGAGCAGCCGCTGGCACTATACCGTCTCGCGCCGGCGGACAAGGTGCCGACCCGCGGGTCGGCGCCGGCGCCGGCGGCGGCCAAGGCCGCCGCTGGCGCCGCGGCGGCCGCCGCGCCTGCTGCTGCTGCTGCGGCACCGGCTGCTGCCGGCGGTGCTCTCGGGTACCGATTGGAGCGACGGCTGTCGGACTTCGCCTCACCGGCGGTGGGTGGCATACGTGGCAACGTGGCAGCGGAGGGCCGTGTGCCGGGCGGGGCGAGGCCGCAGTGACATCCGCGTCCCCAGCAGCCCTAGCACCTCGTTGTGGCCTCCGCTTGCTGTCCTGCCACTCCCACGTTCAGTCCCCTCGGGCCCCTTGCTCCTTCGCGTCTCCGCTTCCATACTCAAGCAGCATACCCCTCCCCGACCCGTTGCCTGCCGGCCGGCCCCCCACCTGCCGGCCCTTCCCGCCTCCGGCCCTTCCCGCCTCCGACCCTTTCCTCCGGCCCCTAACCCAACCCGCCTCCCCCCCGCCCCGCCCCGCCGCCTTCCCTCCCTCCCTGGGTCTCCCTTGCCCCCACCCAGATCTGCAAGGTGCTCGGCGGCGTGCACCTGGCCATGGTGGCGGTGGACGCGGGCTCCGAGTTCGCCCCGGTGTGGGGCTCCTCGCCCTTCTACCGCACCGCATCAACGAGCGCGGCGGTTGACTCGTTGCTGCTGCAGCACACCAGGTGGGGGGGGGGTTTAAGAGAATCCGTGAATCCACGGCCGATAAACCAAGGCGGTGAAGATGGCGGTCCAGGTGCGGGGAGGGGTTACAAGTAAAGAACCGGTAACTCGACTGGAGTCCAGGTGTGGGGGGGGGGGCACTTGTGGGGGGCCGGCGGGGCCGGCGGGGGCGGCGGGGTGGTGGAGGTTGGTGCTGATCGTTTGGACCTGGATACCGGTAGCAAGAGTGGGGGGCGCTGGATTTGGGCTGTGGGTGGCAGCCGCTGGTGCGTGGGGTTGTAAGCCTGGGTTGGATGAGACTGGGTTGGATGAGACTCCGGGAGGCGAGCGAGGGGTTACGGGCGTGTTTGGAAAGGAGGGCCCTGTGTCTGGTGACCCCTGGGCCGTGGTCCCTTCCTCGCCCGGGCCGTCATGGTCGCAGTGCGGTTGCTCGCGTGCGTGGAACCGCAATCCTCCATACACACATACTTCTCCTCCCCCAAGACCCCAAGTCCATGCCGCTCCTCCCCATCCTCCTCCTCTTTCCTCCAACCCCGACCCCCCCGCCCCCCCAACCCCGGCCCTCCTCCCCACGAAACAAAACACACAGGTGGGTGGAGGACAGCGGCGGCGCGGTGGCCGATGAGGAGGGTGTGGTGGAGATCAGCCCGCTGGTGTCGTACGCCGGTGAGGGGCTCGCTCCGTTTGTGGAGGGCAGGACGTTCGACGAGGCGTACGTGCACGAGCTGCAGGTGAGCCTGGGGGGCCGCCCTGGGGGTGCGGCATAAAACCCGGTTACGCGGCATGGGTGCCCCGGATTTGCGGATTCTCTTCTCCCGCCCCCCCCGGGCCGCAGCTGGTGTGCCCAAGGGGGGGGGCGAGAAGACCCGGTTACACGACGTAGGGAACAGAAACGGAGAACAGAAATGAACCGGCGAAGGGAGGAGGGGGTGGCGGGAAGACCCGGTTACATTACACGACATGGGAAGTGACGAGGGGGTGGGAGCGAGGAAACGCGTGGGGGGAAGGGGCACGGGAGAGTGACCACGACCTAGCCGTGCGCGCCCAACATGGCTCTTCGGCCTCCGGCTGTGAGGGCCTCAAGACCGTCCTCGAGTGGTGCCCAGCAGACGGGGCGTATCAGTGCGCCCAAAACGAGGCACCCAAGGGGCCACGAAGCAAACCCTTTCTACGATTTGTGTACATGCAGCGGGGTGCCACATGCTCTCCAACGGTACTAGCAACCCCCTCACCGCCATCCACCCGAACGCGTGCCTCTCCCCCCACCGCTGCCGCTGCCGCCGCCGTCCCAGGGTTTCACCGCCGACTCCACCGGGACCGCCTCCAACGTGGGCTTGTGGGCACTGCCGGTGGCGGCGCTGTACGGCGGGGTGATGGTGCTCAGGCTGCTTGGAAAGGCCACGAGCAAGAAGGCATAGGGGACCACTAGTAGCCGGTACAGGAAGCAGCAGCAGGGGAGCCTTGTTAGGGAACTGCTGCCGACGCGTACGTCCTGTGGTTTGTCACGGATGTGTGCGCCGGATGTGTGTGTGTGTGTGCTAGTTCCTGTTTCGGGATGTTGGCGGCCTGGGCTGCTCAGTTTGGACCTCCCGCACCGCAGCCTTGTGGGCTGCCGGCGGCGGTGGCGGGGACAGACATGTGGCGGGGGAATAATACCGATAGTAGATGTGGGCTCGGACTCACGTTGCGCGAGGGATGTGGTGCGTTACTCACCTCGGATGTGCAGTGTTGCTACGGGCGGCGCCTCGCAAGCGGGCACGCGTGTGTTTTATAGATGCTGTGCTGAGCCGCGAAGGAGACTGAGCACGCGTGTGTGTGCGTGTGTGCGTGTGTGCGCGTGTGTGTATGCGTGTTTTTGCCGGAACCCGGAAATGCCGTCGAAACCCGGGAACGCCGTCGAAAGGGGTTGGGGGAGTCGTCGTCGTCGTCGTTTTGGAGCCACGCCTTGGAGGAAGGGGCTGACGACGGTCGGCGCTTGCCGAGGGTCTGATTGCGGCGCCCGCTCCAGCAGCCGGTAGCTATGAATGGGCGCCGCTGCTCCTCGAAGTGGCGTATGTGGTCAGGGCCTAATCTCCAAGGAACAGTGTAAGGTGTACGGACAGCAGGTGTACGGACAGCAGGCGGTCGTACGAGGGAGGCAGGGCGGTGCCGCCGCGGCTGCGAGGTAGGGCTGCTGTGCAGCGTGTGCTGCGAGCAACCTGGGGCCTGACGATACCCTACCCGTGTGGTTGCAAGCCACTGCATGCATTACGTTCGTCAGCGCGACGGCAGCGCAGCTGTGCGCTTGCTTGGACCCTTGGGTTTTCCATCAGCCGACTGCTTTACTGGGTGCTGTCAGCTACGGGCTCCCCGTAACTGACAGACGAACGGCGGATACACCATCGACATCGCCTCACCGGGGAGCAGTGCTGTTCCCGGGAATTCACTGTTGCAGCCTTTTGCTACCTGTTACTTTATATGCATGTGAATCGAAGATGTATATGATGAAGAGGAACAAGGGGACAGCAGAGTGTGAAGTCACAGCATTGGATATCTCCTACAGGCGTCGACGCTGCGAGTACCGTATCTAGGGTTCCGCGAGACCTAGCTGGCGCATTCAGCAAGCGAAGAAACGTACGTGACGACACGTGCTGACAAGCCAACACAATTTGATATTCCTTTGTATTAGGTAAAATCGCAAAGGAAGTTGGGGCCGTCAGCCCTACCACGTGACAGCGAATTCACCTACCGTGCCCGAACACGATTTCACAACTGAAGTCCTAAACAGGCGCCAACGGGCGTCTGGGCGCCGACCGCCGAACCGGCACCTGGCGCTTTGCTTGCATCACCATGGGATTAATTAAGGGTTGAGGCGATGACCACAGCCGGCATATACAGTTTTGAGGCCATCTTAGGTAAGTTCGCAGCGATGTCACTTTATTTGTCCGCCGGTTGTCGCCGCGCTCGCACCTGGCGTCGCACCTCGCTCCCGATCTTCCGATAAGACTAAAGATGGTCAGGACCTTATCATATGCTACCTTTTGCTTGTGCTCTAAAGCAGACATCCGTGGGCTTCAAGGTTGGCATCTCACTGAGTAAGGCCCGAGGACGGTCCGGAGGCCAATCAAGGGGGGGAATGTAAGCTGGGGTTCTTACGCCTTCTTGCCACCCGCGGTTACGCCTTTTCATGCTTACAAGGCCCACCATTCCTTTGCTTGCTAGGGCTTGGTGGACATTTACGCTGGCCCGACGCGCATACGTACGTTTCCCATCCTTGCATCTGAAAGACCAGGTCGTATATTCGTTTCTTGCCACAGAACCCTGGAAGCTGCTGCAGCTACTGAGGTCTGTACATGTCAGACGCCTCGAGCGAGCCCGGTCCCGCCCGTCCCGCCCACAGTCGGTCCTGGTGCATCAGAAGCCCGCCAACCCGCCCTCCTTGACATTGTCCTCGACATTGACATTGACATACGATGTGCATGGAATCGCTTTCGCTGGCTATACTCGACGATTTGCCAAAGCAGCATCCGAGTACGTTGTCACGCTCTAGCCCGCTGACGCACAACCTTGACGCTGCGCTCCGCAGACTGCTTCCGCTGCCTTAAATTCCTGCGGATGCGTCACATCCACAGAATGCTGATTATGTATATGTATGAAAGCCTGTAAGTGATAAATATATCATGTCATAATATATTTGGGGTGGCACGCCTCCTGGAATGTCCTTTAACAACAAGGGGCATGAAGCTATCCAGTCGACTGGCGCCCGCTGTGGTTATGCTGCTCATCATTCGATCGCGAGGCCCTCTCCAGTGCCGCCAGTCCATCACCATCGGTGGCCTGAAGCCACAACCTCCGACAGTATCAGTTTAGGAGCTCGCGCTGGTGTCGCACCAGACCGACGCTCCTGCTGGCTGCGAGCTGCTTCAGTGGGCACGGTTGAATAAACTGCCCCAATGGCTGCCATGGACCATCACCGGCGAGCGATCAGCGACACCTGCTACATCTATCCCTGCCGGAGAATTCAAGAAGTACGAGTACTTCAAGCACTGCAACTAACGGCGGCTGGGACTCATCTAATTCTCATCGGGTCATCACTCTGGTCGGGTGCAGGATCGGACAGGATCAGTGTACGCTTGTGTGCCGCATCGTACGTGTGCCCGGCGCTGGCCTCGTTGACTCAGTCCCGGTGCCTACCTGCGGGAAGTCAAGTAAGAGCCTGTTCCACTGGAGCTACATCAAGACCCAGTACGTGTGCTGCGTGCTGCGACAGGCGCTCACTTCTGGACAAGATCTTCAATCTTGCTGTGAATATCCATGCCAGGGTCTCTGTTGCCCTATGGGCCCTAACAGAACAGACAATCCAGGCTCCACGTGCACCTACCGCTGGAAAGAACGGCAGGAAGAGCCAATCAACAGCCTGGACCGATGCGCCCAGGGCACCACCCACCCGCTCCCACATATAGCAATGGCGGGCTTGCCTAACGGGAAATGAAGCTACTACAGGTGGGTGCCACCATGGCATGCATGCTTCATTCAGCCGGTACTCATGCGGCAGTAGATGTATAGGCTCTTCAGGTACATAGAGCTGAACTCGTTCGCCAAACAAATGAGACCACTATCATTTGCAGCAGCAGGATGTACCTTAGGATGCTTCGCACACCGGCCCTGGACCAATGCCGACTGGATGGCTGGGAGGTAATAATGATGGCATGAAACGTATGAGATGTCCAATATTCCAACTATAGGAATGGCGAACGCGATGTGCATACCTACTGTAGCTGCATCCCTCCTTCCAGTCTAGCTGCATTCGTCCTTCCACGCCTGGACTATCACAAAATAATAAAAATAACGTGGCCAATTAACATGCATCTGCATACACTGGGGCGTTCGGGCCTGAGGACACTACAGTAACAGCTTATGCAGCTAGAGTGGATGGAAGGACGGATGCAGCTACAGTAGCATCGCAAGCATTGCGGGCGCAATAATTGCCCGCAAGCATTGCTGGCCACCCAAGCATTGCTGGCCACCCACCGTGGTTGCAGTGACACCGCCTTGCAACAATCAAATACGGTGCATACATCGATGCTTGTCAGATGAGCGCAGTCTTGTGGCACCCAGATCCGCCTTGCTGGTGTCACCAGAAAACTCCGTCTGCCCTCTGCAAAATCAAGCTGGGTTAGGTGGTGAACCCCCGGTCGCGTTTATCCAGCAGGATAGGTACGACCGCGCAGCAATGACCACTGTAATATTATTTTTGACCGTACCAGCGTACGGAAGACACTGTACCTGGCGCGATTCAGTTACGCCCTTCAGGCCAACGGCGTTAGAACGGAGTGTCCCGCTCTCGCAATCGGCACGTACCTGTAGCTGCAGTGCGCCGCGCCAAGCAGCAGATCCAAGCGCTTCGAGATGCGGGCGAAAAGCCGCTCTCCCCGCCTACCACCATTCATTGGCAAGAGCGTTTGGGTATACACATGACCAAGACCTATTTGCAGCAAGTCAGGAGCGAGCGCGTGCAGGACTTCACCTCAGGATAGCGCCTCCCGCCAAAAGCGAGCGATGCGGGCGCCACGCGCTACCAGCAAGGTAACTTCCAAGTTACATGGTTCTCTGTTTTAATGCAAAATAGCATTTATATAAAGCCGCAACAAGCCAGAGCGTCTTAGCTTGCCGGTCCAGCAGACGCGAGCAACATAGCTAAAATATATTCCTAGCGTGGAGTGTGCCACAAGTGCTCGTAATCATTCGTGAATTCATGTATTAGGCTACTAGACCGCAGGGTTGGTTGCCTGTGGCGCGATCGCGGAAGGCGGGCCGAAACGCACGTGCTACCTATACATGACAGGCTAGGGCCTGCTAGGGCAGACCCTGCGAATTGCGAGGCTATTTGCGCGCGGTTACATGGTCCCCCTTAACGTACCTTCACTGGATAACTACCGGTAGGCAGGAGATCATAAAGCCCGCCCTGCGCCGGTGATGACTGGTGTGCTTCACAAAGTGCTACATTACTGAAGTAGTAGGGGTAACTGTCACGGTGGGTCCTAGGCCATAAGGGAGAGCCATCGGGCGCATGGGCCGACACTGACGCCTTATCCTCAGCCATGCATTCGTTTCCTCGCTCCGTCCCCGTGGCACAGGTCGCACCGTGTTTCGCACTTTGGGCAGCATCATAAGAGAACGGTACACAGTAGTGTCCTCAAATCCGGGCGACCCCAGGACAAGAAGAGGCCGGCCCATGACCGTGGCCTTACCATATGATAGCCGTGGCAGGGCGTGGCTACTGAACCCATCAGTCGCCGCCCCGAAGGGCACAGGAAAGCCTCGAACGGCACTGAGATAGTGAGTTCATCATCAGGCACCGACCAGCAGGCAACGGAGTGAGCCCACCTAATATAAAGCACGCACGCACGGACGGAAACGCTCGCGCGCGCGCCCAACTTGCTGCTAGCTGTATATGCTGGAGCTTGCGCTGCATGCTCCGTCCATCCATCTTCGCTACTGCCGGCTAATCGACCGGAAACAATGTTAAAGGCATGAAGCGCCATAGCAAGCCTATCTTCACGGTGCCCAACCATAAACATTCTAAGGCGGTTAAATGATTTGAATGAATATTAGGAACTACGTAGTAATGAGGGTATAATTAATTACCCAAATAGATTCTTCTCCTTCCGTCCGACTGGTACTCGATCCGTGTAGCTCCGTGTATTCATGCGCGCCACCCACGCCCGCAACAGCCAGTTGCGCCCGCATGCATGTCAGGCCCGGCCAAATCCTCTTTCAGCTTCTAAGTAAGGCAATCGCTCATCATGTTTCGGCACGCAAGGCCCACGAGACCGGTGCGCAGTTTTCTGGCCAGAATACGAAACATTTAAGGCGAGATAGCTTGCTGTTGTTGCCGGATACTCCACATGCATTCGCTTTTGTTAAGGAATATCGCATGCTGCTGGCAACTTGCTGACAATGCGAGGTTTTTTTCTGACAGTAGTTGCGTTCACACTCGCCGTTGCCTCTTTTGGTTATTACGTGCCATTACGCGTCGGCTGTCGGCGACTGAACTAGCTGACATTCCAAGGGTTCTCGAACGGTTGCGTCATTGGGAACACCACCGGCTGGTGCCTTTCTGCGCCACGTACGTTCTTCGTCCCGGCCTTCAACCAAGCCAAGCCAAGGTAAGCTGCCGGCCACCGCCGCTTGTAGCTCACGCTCGCCGTTGACTCTTCGTCATCTGGCCTTAAGGCCTACCATTTATTTTGGTGCCCGCCCCACCTTGTTGAGGTTCGTTAGCTGCGTCGTTGTGCCGCCCACGCACGTGTTCGACTGTATTCGTCAAAAAAGGGCGCCATTGCCGCGTCATACGTAAGAGTTTTGTCCACGCTGTCATGTATGACGCACGGAATAGATATGTTGACATGCTGTTTAATGACATGCCAATGCGTCGCAAGGGAGAACGCCGCTCACTTCTTTCCGTATCCATGCGAGTCGATGGCTAGCGTGCCGCCAACACGCCTGCTGCCTGCAGCTAGCTGCTGCTTCTTGCGTCCGCTGTCAACTTCACCTGAGCCCACTACGCGCGGCGCGCACCGACCGTTCATCGCATTAACCGAAATATATCGCTCCGTCCGTCCCTGCCGCTCCAGTTTCAGCTTATTACTTTCACTGTTTTGCCATGCAGGTTCAGCTAATTGTCGCTCCACACACAACAAGAATCTGCTGCGTCGTCACTACCTTTTTGAATATCTCTCGCGGTTGAGTTGCTCGACTGCAGTACGTAGTGGCAGACGACTCTTGTAACGATGACGTCCAGCCGCAGTCGGCTGCTGATAAGACCATTCAGTGCGACGCTGCTATCGCTGCTGTTAGCGCTAAGTCCCACACCGGGACTGTGCCGCGAGTTTGTCGATAGCGGTGCCCGTGCGCGGGGCCACGGCCACACGGCCACCATCGTAGTCCCTGAAGCTGCCGGTTCACTGCTGCCCCTGGAGTCGAACAAGAGCCCCGCATCAGCATCAGGAGGCAAGGGCCCCGCATCAGCATCAGGAGGCAACGCTGCTGATGGTGACTTGCAAGACCGTGTGCTGTTGCATCAGGCTGAGACGATGACGGGTCCACTTGCGGATACGTCGAAAGCCTGCCCCAAGGGATGGACCACCGCGGGTGGGGACTGCATTACCTCGACATATTACATGCCGAAGGGGAGCAGCAGGAGCGGCGCAAGCGTCAAGTACACCTTCACCAACCGCTGCGGCGGAGGCTGGACCCCCAGCCTCGTGGGGCAGGTGGCGACCAAGGCCGGGTGCTACATGGCGGGCGCGACCTGTGGTGTGGCCGCCGCAACTTGTCGTACTGCCTGCACCGCCTTGGCCTCGCTGGCTCAGGCGCAGTGCTTGGACGCCCGCTCCATGCGCGCCTTGTTCCACTCCAGCCTTATCACGACAAATTATGTGTGCTGCAACAAGTGCAGCTTTTGGGACAGGGCGACGGGCAGATGCCCCGCGTAGCTAGCTGACGAGGTACAGTGCGCGGTATGTATGTGCCCACACGTGGCATACTGCAGCAGCATTATCAGGCCAGCCGCCACTCCTCAGCCAGCAGCTAGTCGCAACCGCCAAGCAACCAACGGCGAATGCATTGAACTATGCACGTAGACAGGATGGGAGGCATACCATACATGTATGCATGCATGCGCGCTTACACGCATACCATTTGGGATACAGTGTGTGGTCGCTGCGCATTTCGTTTCATCAACGGCGGCTGGCTGGATGATAATGATGTACGATATTCCGTACGTACGACCATCCATCCACCATTTCTATTTTTTGTCCACCGCTTGCTCGAACACTCCGTCGTTGTTGGAGAGCGCGAGGACAAGCAGCATCTGTACGTACTACTTGGGTGCGTCGGGGCTGCTGCCTAAGCGCGTATTACTAAGCCAGGCGCTTACCTTTTAGCTGAGTAGAAGTACACGTTTCAGAGGGCTCCAGACCAAAAGGCAAGGCTTATTGCATTGGTTTACGTATTAAGGCATACATGTATGAGCGAGGCAGGGTGGCACGATTCATGGGCCCTTTCTCTTGTCCTGGATTCGCCCGGGCTTACTTGGGGACACTGTAACATCTCATCATTAAAAAAATATCAAAACGACATGGCCAACTTAAATGACCATTGGATCGACTTTCCAATTGTTTTACGCATGGCCAGCTTCACTTGCTTCTGCATTTCTTGAGTCCCTGCAACCTTTCCATACCTACAATTCGCTACGCTCCCATAATATATTAATAAATGAGATGTTGCGGTGTCATTACAAATTCTGATCGTAGCACCGTAACAGCGTACGGAAAACACTGTACCTGCCGTGATTCAGTCACATCCTACCTGCAGGTAGGTCAAAGTCATTAGGAATGAAGTGCCGCGCTCCGCCGCTCTCGCGATCGGCACGTACCTGTAGTTGCAATGCGCCGCGCCAAGCAGATCCAAGCGCTCGACTGCTGCGTGCGAGGTGCGAACGAACAGCCGCTCTCCCCGCCTACCGCCATTCATTGGGTTGAGCGTCTGGGTATATACATGGCCAGGACCTATTTGCAGCAAGTCAGAAGCGAGCACGTGCGGGACATTACCCCAGGATTGCACCTCCCGCCAAAAGCGATGCGGGCGCCACCGGCGCCACGCGCTACCGGCAAATTACATGGCTCTCTGCTGTTTTTATGCAAAATAGCATATATAAAGCCGCCACGAGCCAGAGCGTCTTGATGTCCAGCAGTGTCCAGCAGACGCGAGGAACATAAACTAAGTAGATTCCAAGCTTGGAGTGTGCCACAAGTAAGTGGTCATTGTAGTCCTTGGATTTTATATATTATGCTACTAGACCGCAGGGTTGTTTGCCTGTGCCGCGATCGCGGAAGGCGGGCCGACGTAAACCTGCGTGCTACCTATCGCACAGGCTAGGACAGACCCGGAGAATGGCGAGGCTATTTGCGCGCGGTCACATGGCTCCCCTAAACTTACCTTCACTGAACAACTAGGCAGCAGGAGATCATCAAGCCCTGCACTGGACATGACTGATGTGCTTTACAGAATGCTAATTTACTGGTGTGCTAACAATATTATTATATATTACGCCGGCCGGAGCCTGGCGTGCGTTAAGGAGTCGGGGAACTGAGGTGCGCCCCTTTATACCCGCACCACCGGACTGGAGTATAAGTACTGCTAGCAGTTACTGGCATGGCACAGCGGGCCCCAGACCAGCGGGCGTATCGACTGGCACCGACGTGTTATCCTCAGCCAGCCATGCACTCGTTTCCTCACTTCGTCCGTCCCCCTGGCACATACAGGTCGCACCGTACGTGTTTAACACTTTCACAGCAGGGAACGAACGGTACACGTATGCTATAGCTCTACATAGGTGGTAGGAACGAATAATCAATACATATGTTACAGCGTCCCCAAAGCCCGAGCGAACCCAGGACAAGAGGAATGGCCCATGCCGGGCCTCACCATACGACAGCCAGGGCTGAACCCAGCAGACGCCCTGAAGAGCACAGGAAAGCCTCGAAAGGCACAAAAACGCCACCCTGCCCAAACAGCAGCCAAGACGCAACAGCACAGCCAACCGACGTCACGGCCGCCAGCACCACAAAACAAAACGCACAACCAGCACGAAACAGCGGGAACGAGTGACTACTGCTGTTGCGGTGGACAATAGCCTCCGAAGTGTCGGCTGCTGGTGTTAAGGTGGTTTGCCTTTGTTCCGGTGCAAGTCGGTTGCAGTGTCCTCAAGCCCGGGCGAACCCAGGACAAGAAGAAGGGCTGCCCATGACCGTGGCCTTGCCATATATATGTATGAGAGCCTGGGCTGAATCCATCAGTCGCCCAAAAGTAATAAGGGCACAGGAAAGCCTTGAAAGGCACAGAGGTACTGACGTTCATCATCAGGCACCGACCAGCAGGAGGCGACGGAGTGAGCCCATCTAATATAAAGCACGCACGGACGGGAACGCTCGCGTGCACGCCCAACTTGCTGCTAGCTGTATGTGCTGGAGCTTGAGCTGTATGCGCCGTCCATCCATCCTCGCTACTGCCGGCTAATCGACCGGAAACAATTATAAAGGCATGAAGCGCCAATTCAAGCCTATCTTTACGGTGCCCTACCACAAACATCCTAAGGCGGTAAAAGGATTCGAATATTAGAAACTGTGTAGTAATAAAAATATAATAGTAACTAGTCATTACCCAAATAGGTTCTTGTCCTCAACGGCCTCCGTCCGCTCGACTGGTATTCCGTACGTGTATTGCGCGCCATCCTTGCCCGCAACAGCCAGTTGCGCCCGCATGCACGTCAGACATGGCCCAATCCTCTTTTGCCTCCCAAGTAAGGCATCCACTCATAATGTTCCGTTTGATGGTGTTTCCCTGTTCGGCACATAAGGCCCACGAGACCGGTGCGCAGTTCTTTCGCCAGAATATGAACATAATTAAGGCGAGGTTGCTTACTGTTGTCGCCGGATACTCCACACATAATATTTTTTATTTGTTGAGGATTATCACATGCTGCTGGCAACTTGCTGACAACACGAGGGTTTTCCTGACATTCACGCTCGCCGTTGCCTCTTTTGGTTATTATTATATACCGGCTGCTGTCAGCTGGCTGACTCGGGCTGACATTCCAAGGGTTTCTCGAAGAGTTGCGCCATTGGAACACCAGGTGCCTTTCTGCGCTACGTACGTTTTTCGTCCCGGCCTTCAACCAAGCCAAGGTAAGCTTAAGCTGCCGGCCACAGCCGCTTGTAGCTCACGCTCGCCATTGACTCTTATCTGGCCTCAAAGCCTTCAATATATCTTGGTGCCCGCCCCGCGTTGAGGTTCGTTAGGCTGCATCGACGTCGTTGTGCTGCCCACGCACGTGTTCGACTGTATTCGTAAAAAAGAGCGCCATTGCCCCGTCATAAGAGTTCTGTCCATGCTGTCATGCATACGCACGGAAATAGATATGTTGACATGCTGCTGTTTAATGATATGCCAACGAATGCGCCGTGACAATTAATGCGGACCGCCGAAACGCAACGTACGAGGCCTTACGAGGCCTCCCGTGGGCGCAGCAGTAATTAGAGCGAAAACTAGCCCGTAAATTCCGTGTCTTCCTTTCATTAGGAAGCTTGGTGGCTGGCTTGTGCTCACACATGCATGCGGCCGGCCTGCTGGCTTACGTATTTTTAGGAACAAATAAAGTGAGAACGCCGCTCACTTCTTTCCTTGTAAAGTCCATATGCGTAGATAGCTAGCGTGCCGCCCACATGCCTGCTGCCTGCTGCTAGCTGCTTGTTGTGACCGCTTTCAAATTCACCTGAGCCCGCCCCTGCCCGCCCGGCCCGCCCGCGGCGCGCACCGACCGTTCATTGCATTAACCGACATATCTGGCTCCGTCCGTCCTTTCAGCTTATTTTTCCTGTTTGCCATGCAGGTTCAGCTAATTGTCATGCCACACGCAACAAGAATCTGCTGCGTATTCTTACCGTTTTGAATATCTCTCTCTATCGAGTTGCTCGACTGCAGTACGTAGCTGCAGACGACTCTTGTAACGATGACGTCCAGCCGCAGTCGGCTGCTGATAAGACCATTCAGTGCGACGCTGCTATCGCTGCTGTTAGCGCTAAGTCCCACACCGGGACTGTGCCGCGAGTTTGTCGATAGCGGTGCCCGTGCGCGGGGCAACGGCCACACAGCCACCGTCGTAGTCCCTGAAGCTGCCGGTTCACTGCTGCCCCTGGAGTCGAACAAGGGCCCTGCATCAGCATCAGGAGGCAAGGGCCCCGCATCAGCATCAGGAGGCAACGCTGCTGATGGTGACTTGCAAGACCGTGTGCTGTTGCATCAGGCTGAGACGACGACGGGTCCACTTGCGGATACGTCGAAAGCCTGCCCCAAGGGATGGACCACCGCGGGTGGGGACTGCATTACCTCGACATATTACATGCCAAAGGGGAGCAGCAGCAGCGGCACAAGCGTCAAGTACACCTTCACCAACCGCTGCGGTGGCGGCTGGACCCCCAGCCTCGTGGGGCAGGTGGCGACCAAGGCCGGGTGCTACATGGCGGGCGCGACTTGTGGTGTGGCCGCCGCAACTTGTCGTACTGCCTGCACCGCCCTGGCCTCGCTGGCTCAGGCGCAGTGCCTGGACGCCCGCTCCGTGAGCGCCTTGTTCCACTCCAGCCTCATCACGACAAAGTACGTGTGCTGCAACAAGTGCAGCTTCTGGGATAGGGCGACGGGCAGATGCCCCGCGTAGCTAGCTGACGAGGTACAGTGCGCGGTATGTATGTGCCCGCACGTGGCATACTGCAGCAGCATTATCAGGCCAGCCGCCGCTCCTCAGCCAGCAGCTAGTCGCAACCGCCAAGCAACCAACGGCGAATGAACGTAGACAGGATGGGAGGCATACCATACATGTATGCATGCATGCGCGCTTACACGCATACCATTTGGGAAATACAGTGTGTGGTCGCTGCGCATTTCGTTTCATCAACGGCGGCTGGCTGGATGATGATGATTCTTGTAACGGTATGGATGATGATGTAGGATATTCCGTACGTACGATCATCCATCCATTTCTATTTTTTGTCCATCGCTTGCTGGGTCGCTCCATCGTTGTTGGAGAGAGCGAGGACAAGTAGCATCTGTACTACTTGGGTGCGTAGGTGCTCTCGGGGCTGCTGCCTAACTGCGTATTACTGAGCCAGGCGCTTATCTTTTGGCTGAGTAGAAGTACACGTTTCAGTGGGTTTCAGACCAAAAGGCAAAGCTTATTGGTTGTTGTTGTAACGATTACAGTGGGTTCCAGACCAATAGGTAGAACCATATTATTGGTATACGTGTAAAGGCATAAATGTATGACCGAGGCAGGGTGGCACATATGCACGCATGTATAAGCGCATGTTTACAAACTGTACACGCGGTTCCAACATGCGGTGCGTGGGTTATTTATATCATTATTTCACGGCCAAAGTTGTCATAGGGTAAACCCCAATCCGGGGTAGGTGCCTGCTGTCTCGCGGTCGTACAAATGCATATATGCATGTACGCAGCTAGCGGTGATAGGCAGCAGGTAGGGGTAGGTGCAAGCAACCTGGCTGCTGGCCCGCTGCCACTGTTGGTAGGTCCGATGGAGGTTGGAATTAAAGGCGCATCCATCATGCACTATTGGTGGTTGGTGCCACGGTTTGTTCTCTGGCCCCTTGGTCGGGTTTTTTTAGGGTTTACCATATCTCGGTCGGCCAGTTTGTTCTTCTTCCTGCTGCGTCGTTCAGTGTCACGTGATGTATGTATGCGCCCGCCGATGGCTCTACCTTCTGGTCTGGCTTGGGGCCCACTTTAACACTATATACGTTTTCAATGCATCGAAGCACCAAATCCAAACCTACCTTGCTTCCTACTCATCACAATCTCATTATCCTCCAGTTCCCCGGCCCATGGGAGATCAGCCGCTGCCCCCCGAGAGATGCTGTACACGGCCATGAGTACGCTATGCCCCACAGCAGTCTTCACCTCCTCGGGAACTCTCATATGCGGACGGCAGCAGCAGCCCCTTGTGGGTGCGGTGTGCCGGCTGGAGAGTCTTCAGGGGCGGGTACCCCCCGCTTACACCACTTTTGGTTCTGCCCGGTGGCTCAAGCAGTGACTGCCCAACTCGAGACCCAGCTCGGTGCAGGGGTGACACGGGCGCAAGTTTGGTTGGTGCAAGCACCTATCGGGGTACAGTCCTGCGTCTGGGATGTAGTAGTCCTGGCGGCTATTACTGCCATGGAGGTGGGGCGCCGTTTTATGGCCGCGGCCTTGAAAAGGGCGGGGGCTGGTGGTCCCCCTCTTACTCCGGGTAGTGGTCTTCTGGATCGCGCCGTTCGCCGTGGGGTGGTGGAGTTTTGGGCCCTTTTGAGGGGCTTTGCTGCGCTGTGGCTTCCCCAGAAAGGCTGGGATGCAGTGGGGCCTCGGCATCCTTTCTTGCGGGTTGTCGCCAATCGCCTTGTGTGCGGGGGACCGGCTGAGTTACTGGTGGATTCCTGATCGGCTCGGGTTGTCTTGGGGAGCGGGGTTTCCCGTGCTTCATACTTTCTGGCTATATAGGTGTGTTGAGCCCTGCTAGGGGTCCGTGCCTTATGGGATGAGAGGTGGCGGGTTCCGATGTTTGCATCGTTGCGGCGCTTCACTGGTTCGTCGGGTGCTGGGCTGTTAGGTTGGTTGGTGGCCAGTTCCTGATAGGGGAGCCTCTAGTGCAAATTCCCCCTGGGGTGCTGGCTGCTGCTCTGTATGCCTACGGCCTGTCAACTTGGTGTTCTGGTGGTTTGCCTTTGCTTCGGTGCATGTCGGTATTTGTTTCCTCCGTCTTGTTCAGTGTCAGGCGATGCGCCCGATGGTTCTACATACCTCTTGGTCTGGAACCCACTGTAACCGTTACAACAACAAGAAGTCTTCACCTGTCGCGGACACCAGGTGTAACAATCTCAACCTGCTGCTGGGTGGCGCAGGCGCGCGGCACCACAGCCCCGCGGACTGCTGGCGCTACAAGCAGGCGGGCTGCAGGTTACCAAGCTGCAGGGTCTCAAGTTCCAAACGTATGTAAAGGTGGCGCTGACTGCGGCTGCGTCGACCTAGTGACCTATTCACGCAGCAAGGAGCCGCGGGCGTTCTTCAAGCGCGGTGTGTTACATTGTGTACATCAACAGAACCAAGACAACCAAGCAGAAGAACCACGCCGAGGAATGAGGAACTCTGTGGCACCAACGGATTTGGTCAGAAGGGCCCTGCGCCCGACCTGAATCCGTGTCCCTATCGCTGTCTATACAACCGAATCCATGACGCAATCAATCATAAGAGACGCTGCTGTAGTTACGGCAAACAAGCGGAAACGCAAATGCCCTGGCTCCGAAACCATGGCGCTGCTGGCCATCTGACGTGGGGCATGACAGTGACACTGACAAGAGCCACAATTAATTTATCTGTTCCAGTACGTTCAGCGTTGCAACCAACCTGGAAGCGAAGGGAAGGCAGGTTTCGGCAGCTAGATGCTTTTCTTAAGTCACGAAGATTAATTTCCATCGGCAAAAATTGCATTTCAAAAATTGTGCGTCAGATTTAGCGGATAATCAATGCCCGGAAGGATCCGCCCGATGTGGGGATCGAACCCACGACCACAAGGTTAAAAGCCTTGCGCTCTACCACTGAGCTAACCGGGCATGCCTTCGCTCTGGCATTGGCAATATATGAAATTATTACCAGGGGCTTGCATCCATGACGCGCTCTCCTGTCGTGCGGCCACTGTAACGCGGTCTCTCTCTCTCTCTCTCTCTGCAAGTTCACGTCACAAACAAGCAGCGCAGGGGGCTGCGCGAGTGAGCTTACCCCTTCCTACCCACGCGGGGGTAGTGGGAGGGCGGAGGCGCGCAAGATGCGCGCAAAGGATATGCTTGCGCAAACATAGTATGCTTGCAGGAGTATGCTTGCAGGAGTATGCTTGTAGGCATATGCTTGCAGGAATTGCGGATTGCAGGCTGTGGGTTGGAGCCGGGCGGGTGAGCAACTGCTGTTTCTTACCTACCCACCCACAGCAGGCGGCGGCGGCATGCTTGCGCACAGGGCATATGCTGCACAGGGTAGACTTGCAGGCATATGCTTGCAGGAGTATGCTTGCAGGTATATGCTTGCAGGCATATGCTTGCAGGTGGCCTATGGGTTGGAGGTGGGCGACGGGTCGGAGGTGCAGGGGTCGGAGGCCCACGGGTCGGAGGCCCACGGCTCGGAGGCCCACAGGTTGGAGGCCCACGGGTCGGAGGTCCACGGGGCGGAGGCGCACAGTGGGTGGTGCCTATGCGGTGCGGTGCCGCGTATGCGCCTATGTGGTGCGATGTCGCCTATGCGGTGCGGTGTGATCTATGTGGTGCGGTGTCGCCTATGCGCCTATGTGGTGTGTTGCCACCTATGCGCCTATGCGGTGCGGCGCCTATGTGCCTATGCGGTGCCACCTATGCGCCTATGCGGTGCGATGCCGCCTATGCGCCTATGCGGTGCGGTGCGGCGCCTATGCGCCTATGCGGTGCGATGTCAGCTATGCGGTGCGCTGCCGCCTATGTGCCTATGCGGTGTGGTGCCGCCTATGCGCCTATGCGGTGCAATGTCACCTATGCGGTGCGGTGCTGCCTATGCGGTGCGCTGCCGCGTATGCACAAACGAACCACCAAAAAAGGACAGGAAAAAAACAGAACTTTGGGTCCTTGAAACAGCCTCTTACTTACTTAGTTGTACCTGTTACAGTGGGCTCTAGAGCCACATCGCTCGGGCGCCTCAGCAAACCTTCGAGCAAAGAGGAGGGATGGCAACCTAGGTGGATTGGGGTAACGGGCCGCTCATGGTATATGGATGCCGAGAGCTTGGATTAAGATACGGTGACACAGAATTAGATTAGAGGCGTCATGGATTAGGATGCGGTTGGCCTCGGATTGGGTTGCAGTGGCCAGGGATTAGGTTGCAGTGGGCACGGATTGGGTTGCAGTGGCCACGGATTGGGTTGCAGTGGGCACGGATTAGGCTGACACGGGCACGGATTAGGATGCGGTTCTTCGCGGATTAGGATTACGTTGTCGTGGATTGGACTTCCTGAACGGATTGTGAGCGCGGGGGGTTCGAGGGAAACCCGTGAGCGCGGGGGGGGGGGTCGGGTTAGGAAGGGTTGCCATCCCTCCGAGCAAAGGCACTGGCTTTGACTGAACTTGCCACATGTGCAGGCAAGGGCATCACATTAAAAAAAGCGGAAGAACGTTCAGGAATTAACAGGCGTGCGTGTAGATAGGACCCCCCCAAGAATCTAAAGAGTGAGATAGTGAGCTGCAGCAGGGTTATTATGTGTATGTAGATTGAGTTGTGCTGTGCTCGGTCGCCGCCGGTTGCGTTCTAAATCTTCTAATTGCTTCCGGTCTGTGTCTCTGTGTGCGGTTTGCTGCCGTGCAGTTGGGCCAGTCTTTTTGTCCGGCGGGTAGTACAAGTGACAGTTACTTTAAAGTTACCCATTCCGCAGGGTAACTTTGGGTCCCAAACGCAACAGTGGGTCCCAAACGCAAGGAAGTGCAGTGCCGTAGATCGATCCCTACAAAGTGGCCGAAAACAATGCGGAAAAGGGAAGGAAACAAAGTTTCCAGTGGGTCCCTGTAACCATGGCAAGACACCGGATCATGTAACCATGGCAAGACACCGTAACCGTAACCCACTGTAACCGTTGTTGTTGTAACGGTTACAGTGGGTTCCAGACCAATAGGTAGAACCATCGGGCGCATCGCCTGACACTGAACAAGACGGAGGAAACAAATACCGACATGCACCGAAACAAAGGCAAACCACCAGAACAACGGCGGGCCGCGCATGAGACATTTGTGCGCGAAGCGCTTGGGGGGACCGGGCCTGTCCTGCCAGCGGCCCTGAATGCCTTGCAGCAAGTGTTCCGGCGGCTCTGGTCTGGCATGAAGTGGGAGCCGGCCTATAAGGAGGGATGGTGGCGGTTGGCTGTGGATGGGATCCCCCTCCTCGGGAACTCTCATATGCGGACGGCAGCAGCAGCCCCTTGTGGGTGCGGTGTGCCGGCTGGAGAGTCTTCAGGGGCGGGTACCCCCCGCTTACACCACTTTTGGTTCTGCCCGGTGGCTCAAGCAGTGACTGCCCAACTCGAGACCCAGCTCGGTGCAGGGGTGACACGGGCGCAAGTTTGGTTGGTGCAAGCACCTATCGGGGTACAGTCCTGCGTTTGGGATGTCGTAGTCCTGGCGGCTATTACTGCCATGGAGGTGGGGCGCCGTTTTATGGCCGCGGCCTTGAAAAGGGCGGGGGCTGGTGGTCCCCCTCTTACTCCGGGTAGTGGTCTTCTGGATCGCGCCGTTCGCCGTGGGGTGGTGGAGTTTTGGGCCCTTCTGAGGGGCTTTGCTGCGCTGGGGCTTCCCCAGAAAGGCTGGGATGCAGTGGGGTCTCGGCATCCTTTCTTGCGGGTGGTCGCCAATCGCCTTGTGTGCGGGGGACCGGCTGAGGTACTGGTGGATTCCTGATCGGCTCGGGTTGTCTTGGGGAGCGGGGTTTCCCGTGCTTCATACTTTCTGGCTATATAAGCGTGTTGAGCCCTGCTAGGGGTCCGTGCCTTATGGGATGAGAGGTGGCGGGTTCCGATGTTTGCATCGTTGCGGCGCTTCACTGGTTCGTCGGGTGCTGGGCTGTTAGGTTGGTTGGCGGCCAGTTCCTGATAGGGGAGCCTCTAGTGCAAATTCCCCCTGGGGTGCTGGCTGCTGCTCTGTATGCCTACGGCCTGTCAACTTGGTGTTCTGGTGGTTTGCCTTTGTTTCGGTGCATGTCGGTATGTGTTTCCTCCGTCTTGTTCAGTGTCAGGCGATGCGCCCGATGGTTCTACCTATTGGTCTGGAACCCACTGTAATCGTTACAACAACAACAACACTAACTAATAACTAATAACTAATAACTAATAAATACTCATAATAGTATACTCATACTGCGGAAACTCGCACCACGTGACCCCTTAGGGGGCGCGCGAGCGTCGGTGCATGGGGCCAGATGGGAGCTGCTTGCTGTTGCCGGTCGTCTAGATGGGAGTTCAGGAGGATGGAATGGCGGTGTCGTCTGGTACGTGGAGGAGGAGCTCCCGCATCGCCCGGGAACTTTCGGCACCGGTCGGATCCCATCCAGCTCGCAGCAATCTGGTTCACACCTTCGCTCGCCGCGGCCATACTGGCTCGTCACGGTGGCTTTGCAGAGTGCCTGCGCTGAGTATCCTGTGGCTGTCCAGCTAGCCTGGTGGTCACCCACGCCCTTCGTTGCGAGGTATCAACTTCGCCAATGATGGCCTCTCAGCGGCGGCTTCGGTCGTCGCTCTACCTGATCAGTCCTGCAGGGCTGTATCCTACTTTGTGGTCTTCTTTCAGCATTTCTCTGGACTCTGGTAGCTTTCGCCGACACAGCTTCGTCGGCTCTGGTGTCTCTCGCGCATGCCGCAGCCGGTGCCAGTACGCAGCCTACGCAAGTCCTGCAAAGCTACCTGGCGTTGCATACTGAAGTGGTTTCCGTATTGCAGGCGAAGGTTGCGCCACGGCTCAGTCATTCGGGCGTGTTGCCGGTCTGCCTTTTTCTAGAGACTGCTGTTGGTGTTGACCTCAACTGGTTGATGGTATTAAGTACCATTGTTTCTTCCCGTCTCGCTATGGGCATCGGCCTGTTTCGGGTGTGGGACGTTTTCGGGATCTTGGGGGGGGAGTTATCCGATTGTGTTGCCGAGGCGTGCTGCTGTCTCTCCATTCGGGGGTCTGCTTGGGATGCATGGGCCATGTGCAGGGGAGCCATCAGCGCAACCTCCCCCTGTGTATTGGTGCTTGCTGTTTCCTCTGGGCTCTCGGTTGTGAGGCTCTGGGTGGTTTGTCTTTCGGAACCGTCGGTTTTCTCTGCTTTCCTTGTCTTTTTCAGTGTCAGGCGATGCGCCCGATGGCTCTACCTTTTCAGGTCTGGAGCCCACTGTAACGATTACAACAACTAACTGCAAAACCTGCAAAACCTGCAAAACCTGCAAAACCTGCAAAACCTGCAAAACCTGCAAAACCGAAAAACAACACTAACTGCAAAACCGAAAAACAACACTAACTGCAAAACCTGCAAAACCGAAAAACAACACTAACTGCAAAACCTGCAAAACCTGCAAAACCTGCAAAACCTGCAAAATACATTAATACATCAATACATCAATACATCAATGGTAATCGATCGCGTGGCTGCGCCAGGGTGACCTGGCCAGCCCCGCGAAAGCCGCGCGGCGATAGGGCAGAAGTGCTCTAGGAGGGTCCTGGAATGACCCGACGCAGCGCCAGAACACCGGAGGACCGAGAGGAGGACGCAATGCCTCGGACCGTCATTAGCCTCGACGAGGTGATACGCGTCACTGGTTCTGCCAACCCGTTCAGAGCCATGGGCTCTGTGACGTTCAGGTTCCGTTTCGCGGACGCTAGCAGCATTTCGGCGCTGCTGAGTTTCGTGGGAGGATCCATCGCCGACCACCTGAAACGGTCACTCTCCGCAGCAATGCCAGACATTGTGCAAGAAGCGGATATCTCTGTTGGAGCGCCCTCAGCGTGGTCCAACACAGCCGGCATTTACGAGGCCAAAATAACGGTGGTCATGCCAGCAGCGGCGGTCACCCGGACCTTGGCGCTGGTCTCTGCCGATGGGTTAATTAACATAGACAGGATCTATGGTGATAACCATGACTACCCGGTAGAGGTGGTCGGTTCGGTGGAGGGGCATCGCACAGCGGCCTACAGCCTGGCTGGCATACCGGAAGGGATGCGGCGAGCGGAAGCCGCCCATATCCTAACGATGTTGTACGGCCGCCCCCACACGGACCTGGTGGTGGACCACCTCAGCTTCAGGACAGCCCGCGTGCGCCTAGGGGTGGGCGCGGCTCCCCTGCCACCAGCCATGGAGTACGACGTCGTAGGCGCGGACCGAAACGGCATCCTGAAGGCCACCCCGGTGAAGGCGGCCCCCGTTCGGCCTCCAGTTCTCCCGGCACCGCCAAGACTGGGGCGCAGCGGGCTCACAGCCGCCACCCCGCCGCCTCGGCCCTTCCCGGCGGCGAAGGCTGAAGCCCAGCGGGCGAAAGAGGCAAAAGCAGCGGCATCAGCGGCAAGGGCCGCGGCAGTGGCAGCCCCAGTGGGGCCAAGCCGGGGACTTCAGCGCACGATGCGGGAGTTTGCCCCGGGGGCAGGGCCTTCGGGCTCAGCGGCAGGGCCTTCGGGCACAGCGGCTGCAGCGGCTGCTACAAGGCGGTCGGGTGGGACAGCAGCGGGCGGAAAGTCGACGCCGGGCCGTGACAGGGCGAAAACAGCAGGTACGACAGCCATGCCGCCGGGTGCGGCAGCCATGCCGTCGGGTGCGACAGCCATGCCGTCGGGAGCGACAGCCGTGCCGACGGGAGCGGCAGCCACGCCGTCGGGGGCGGCAGCCACGCTGTCGGGTGCGGAAGCCACGCCGGCGGGTACGGCAGCCATGCCATCGGGGGCGGCAGCCATGCCGTCGGGAGCGGCAGCCACACCGTCGGGTGCGGCAGCCGCGCCGGTGGATGCGGCAGCCATGCCATCGGGTGCGGCAGCCGCGCCGTCGGGATTGGCGGTCGCGCGGCAACCACGCCGCAGCAGCCGCAACCGCGTGGCGGCGGACGCGCCGCAGCCGCAGCCGCGCCGCAGCCCTGAGGCAGTCCCGCCTTCGAACGGGGCGGTCGCGCAAGCAGATATGGCAACAGGGCCGGTGGGGGCGGCGGCCGCAGATGGGCCATCAGGGGCCAAGGGGCCAGCCACGACTCCAGCATCCCCGGCCTCCTTCGCGGCTTGGTCATGGGGTCGATGATCCGGGGCCTGGAAGCCGGTACACCGGAATACCAGGCAGCGGTGGACGACCTCACGCGGAAGATGATAGCGTCCAGGAACGCGTCAGCCGCGGATAAGGCAGAGGCCGCCAGGAGCGCGGCGAAGGCAGCCGTGGCCAGGCGCGCTACCACGGGCGCCCGGCGGCCCCCCGACACCGTCGGTCCCCCGAGGCCGCCCGGGCTTAGGTCGAGCCGCTCGCCGCAGCACTCGGGGGAGACGCCGGACCAGCAGCGCCGACGCGTCAACATGGAGGGCGACTGGAGCGCAGCCCCGCACACCAGTGACCTGGATGCAGCCGAATGGCCGCAGCTCCAGCAACAGGACCCCCCTGTCAGACCCCTTAGCGCCATCAGGATGGCGCCCAACCCGTACGGGGCGCTGGAGATGGACGACCCAGGAGACGCCTCCAGGATGGAGGTACCCGCAGACCAATAGTGGTACGGCACCGACAAGGGACACAGAGGGGTCCAGCGTGCCGGCCGCTGAGAGTGGGCACGCATAACCTAGGCGGGATACAACTCCCGCACAGGGAGGCAGTACTCCAGGCAGCGGCTAGTCAATGGGCTCGCATGCGGCTTGATGTGGTATGTCTGCAAGAAACCCATCATACGGGCGAGGGACAAAGTCGGCTGTTGCAGCGGGGGTTAAACGCTGCAGCGAAGAGGCTGGGGCTGCCCGGATGGGCCATCGTGGCTGAGTCCTTCACGCCGAATCCGCGCACAGCTGGTGTAGCCATCCTCGTCCGTTCGGATCTGAGTCAGGTGGTGTCCCCGGTTGAGGTACCGATGCGCATGAAGCCTGAGGAAGCCCCACCGGGTCGTTTTCTGCAGTACTCGTTCACCTGGGGTGGGCACCGGGTCCACCTGGCGAATATCTATATGCCAACGGCGGCGTATGCCGCACAGAGGAAAGAGTTTATACGGAAAACCCTCTCACCGGTGTATGCTGCCGCGAAGGAGGACGAACAGTTGTTGTGGGTAGGCGACTTCAACTTCGTAGCGGATGCAGGCCTCGACTCGACGGCAGGGGAAGGCGGTAGGGGGGCGGATGGCTCGGTGGCAAATGAGTTCGGTACCCTGTGCCCGGGCATGGTCGATACCTACCGTCAGTTGCACCCTAGACGAAGAGACTTCTCGCACCTGTACAGAGCGCCCCGGCCGGGAGCCTCAAGGCTTGACCGGCTGTACGTGTCCACGTGTATGCTGCCGTATGTGGTATCGTCCACTATTGAGACATCCACCCCGTCCGATCATAGGGTCGCGGTCGTCACCGTTCTACCAAGGGTGGCAAAAGGCCAAGGTCAAGGCATGCCACGGGTGCGCACACACTTCTTGGCATATGAAGACCTCCGGGAACAGTTCGTAAACTGGGTGCAGGCGGAGGGCAGCCTCCGCCCCGGTGTAGCGGACATGCCAGGACTGCTCGCTTGGTGGCCGACGTTCAAGCGGAGAATGGGGGCTCTAGCAGGGGCCCTTAACAGACAATGCCGGCTGCGACGGATGCGGCCTGGGGTCAGGTTGGAGGTGGCAGTTCAGGCGGCCAGGGCAGCGTTTGCAGACGTAGAGGAGGGCGCGGCTGAGGGGCCCCACACCTGGCAGGGTTTGGTGGCAGCGCAAGAAGAAGTGGCCGCAGCCGCCCGTGCGGTAGGGGCAGCCGATGCGCGTACGGCCAGGCTAGAGTGGCTGCGGGATGGGGAGCGCCCGAGCCGCGGGCTTACGGCGCTAGTCCAGCCTCCAAGGGCAAGACAGGCGGTGGTAGCGCTGCAGGATGGAACTGGGCGCCTTGTTACAGACGCAACACGACTGCCGCAAATGGTGGCGGAGTACTGGCGCGAGGTGTGCAGGGCACCGCCACTTGTGTCATCGGAGGCGCGGGAGGAGGTCATTGCGGCCCTGCGAGCCCAGAATCTGCGTATTCCGGAGGCCCAGGCGTGTTGTGTAGGATCGCCTGAGATCTTGGTGGCTGAGGTAGCCGCAGTACTGAAGGCCGTCACCCCGGGCAAATCGCCAGGGTGGGATGGTATTCCCTCAGAGCTCTACAAAGCATGCCGTACGCAGATAGCACCGGTGTTGGCTGATGTCTTCACGGCAGTGGGTCAGTCAGGCCAGGTGCCCCCCGGGTTCTTGGATGGAGTGATCACCATCCTGTACAAGAACCGGGGAGCGCTTACGGCTCAAGGCAGCTATCGGCCTATTACCCTGCTGTGTACAGATTATAGGGTGTTGACTAAGGTGTTGGCCTCCAGGCTGGGACCGGTATTGGGAGGTGTCGTCTCGCTCGAACAATCGGCTTTCCTGCCAAAGCGCCTTATTGGGGCCAATATACTGTTCCTGCGGCATATTCCCCATCTCATGGCACAACAAGGTCGGTCGTGTGTGCTGGCTTTCCTGGACATTGCCAAAGCATACGATTCTGTGGACAGAGGCTTCCTGTATGAGGCGATGGAGGCGATGGGGGCGGGTGCGGGTTTGATGTCCTGGACACGGATCTTACTAACCGACACCAGGTCGTTGGCGGTGGTCAACGGGCACAAATCCCGCCTGGTCCCTATAGAGGCGGGGGTACGGCAAGGATGCCCGCTAGCACCTCTGTTGTATCTGTTTGTAGCCCAAGCCCTCCTTTGCTGGTTACAGCAACGGGGGGTTGGCATCCGGCTTGCGGTAGGGGCGGGCAACATAACTACCGCGGTGCAGTTTGCCGACGACACTCAGGTGCTGTTGGAGGGGCCAGCGGAAGTGCCGGCTTTCCTGGCGTCCATGGAGGTGTACGCTCAAGCCTCTGGGCAACTGCTGAACCTGGATAAGGTTGAGCTACTGCCAATTGGCTTCGAGGGACCTAGCCCGCATGACATGGGTGGGTTGAAGGTCGTAGCGTCGGCCACGGCGTTGAATCTGCCGTTTACTGACGTAGGGGGGTCCCCAATGGTGGACTGGGAGTCCCACAGGGACAAGGTAGTAAGTAGGTTCTCGCGGATTGCAAGGCTACGCCTGTCCACGTTTGGCAGGGCGACAGCAGCCGCAGCATATGGGATGCACCGTGTCACCTGGCACATGGAGCATGGGGGTCTACCCCCAGACACCATAGTGGAAGGGTTAGAGCGGGTGGCGGCGAAGCTCATTGACCGGGATTTAGCCCCAGATGCTAGGGAGCGCCGAGCAACAGGTGTCCCACAGCGGCTGCTGGTCGGGCACCCATCCCTCGGGGGCTTTGGGGCCATTGCCCTCAAGGAGCACGTACGGGCGCGCTGGGCTGGTTGGGCCCTGCGTTTTGTATTGGCAATGGCGGGCCCCCGGGAGCGCCGGCCCCCATGGGTCAGCTGCCTTAGCATCTACCTGAGGGGGGTGCATCCGGCGTTTGGACCTCTGAATCTGCTCACAGCACAAGGCAGAGGGCCGTGGATGGGAGCGGACGAGATGCCGGCTGATATCCGGCGGGTGATCACGGCGCTCACGGCCTTGCCCCCGGTACAAGACATCGCTAGCGAGCCGCTGGTGCCAGGCCCGTGGTGTGTACACGTGCCGATTTGGGGCAACCCGCTCCTCCCAGCCTGCCAGTCTGGGCAGGTGGTGGTCGGCAGGAGGCCGGGCTTGGAATACTTACACCCAGAACTGGTGGGGTGCTGGGCCATTAAGACGTTGGGCGATGTTCTAGCGGCTCGTGATGCACTTCGGGACTTCTTAGTCGCGTCCGAGGCGGCGGTGCAGACGGCCTGGTCAGCGGGATGGCGGGGGCTCGTCGTCCGAGTCTTAGATCCGCGGTCAACAGCAGCGAAGACGTTTCTGGGGCTTGATCGGTGGCGGGAGTGTACGGGGGCGCTGGAAGCGTTGCTAGCTGAGGTGCCAACCCCGTGGAAGCAAGCAGCGGCACTGGTGATGCCGGTTTCCTCCCAGGGTATACCCCACGCTCTACCTGGGATAGAGGAAGTGGGGTCCATGCTCACCGCACGGTTGGGGTGGCGGTTGGGCGGGGGGGAGCCGCTGGCGCTGCGGGATATGACTGTTCGGGTTGGGACGGCTGTGCAATTGGTCGAGTTCGCGGACGCCCGGCGGGCCGCGCATGAGACATTTGTGCGCGAAGCGCTTGGGGGGACCGGGCCTGTCCTGCCAGCGGCCCTGAATGCCTTGCAGCAAGTGTTCCGGCGGCTCTGGTCTGGCATGAAGTGGGAGCCGGCCTATAAGGAGGGATGGTGGCGGTTGGCTGTGGATGGGATCCCCCTCCTCGGGAACTCTCATATGCGGACGGCAGCAGCAGCCCCTTGTGGGTGCGGTGTGCCGGCTGGAGAGTCTTCAGGGGCGGGTACCCCCCGCTTACACCACTTTTGGTTCTGCCCGGTGGCTCAAGCAGTGACTGCCCAACTCGAGACCCAGCTCGGTGCAGGGGTGACACGGGCGCAAGTTTGGTTGGTGCAAGCACCTATCGGGGTACAGTCCTGCGTTTGGGATGTCGTAGTCCTGGCGGCTATTACTGCCATGGAGGTGGGGCGCCGTTTTATGGCCGCGGCCTTGAAAAGGGCGGGGGCTGGTGGTCCCCCTCTTACTCCGGGTAGTGGTCTTCTGGATCGCGCCGTTCGCCGTGGGGTGGTGGAGTTTTGGGCCCTTCTGAGGGGCTTTGCTGCGCTGGGGCTTCCCCAGAAAGGCTGGGATGCAGTGGGGTCTCGGCATCCTTTCTTGCGGGTGGTCGCCAATCGCCTTGTGTGCGGGGGACCGGCTGAGGTACTGGTGGATTCCTGATCGGCTCGGGTTGTCTTGGGGAGCGGGGTTTCCCGTGCTTCATACTTTCTGGCTATATAAGCGTGTTGAGCCCTGCTAGGGGTCCGTGCCTTATGGGATGAGAGGTGGCGGGTTCCGATGTTTGCATCGTTGCGGCGCTTCACTGGTTCGTCGGGTGCTGGGCTGTTAGGTTGGTTGGCGGCCAGTTCCTGATAGGGGAGCCTCTAGTGCAAATTCCCCCTGGGGTGCTGGCTGCTGCTCTGTATGCCTACGGCCTGTCAACTTGGTGTTCTGGTGGTTTGCCTTTGTTTCGGTGCATGTCGGTATGTGTTTCCTCCGTCTTGTTCAGTGTCAGGCGATGCGCCCGATGGTTCTACCTATTGGTCTGGAACCCACTGTAATCGTTACAACAACCAAGTTGACAGGCCGTAGGCATACAGAGCAGCAGCCAGCACCCCAGGGGGAATTTGCACTAGAGGCTCCCCTATCAGGAACTGGCCGCCAACCAACCTAACAGCCCAGCACCCGACGAACCAGTGAAGCGCCGCAACGACGCAAACATCGGAACCCGCCACCTCTCATCCCAAAAGGCACGGACCCCTAGCAGGGCTCAACACGCTTATATAGCCAGAAAGTATGAAGCACGGGAAACCCCGCTCCCCAAGACAACCCGAGCCGATCAGGAATCCACCAGTACCTCAGCCGGTCCCCCGCACACAAGGCGATTGGCGACCACCCGCAAGAAAGGATGCCGAGGCCCCACTGCATCCCAGCCTTTCTGGGGAAGCCCCAGCGCAGCAAAGCCCCTCAGAAGGGCCCAAAACTCCACCACCCCACGGCGAACGGCGCGATCCAGAAGACCACTACCCGGAGTAAGAGGGGGACCACCAGCCCCCGCCCTTTTCAAAGCCGCGGCCATAAAACGGCGCCCCACCTCCATGGCAGTAATAGCCGCCAGGACTACGACATCCCAGACGCAGGACTGTACCCCAATAGGTGCTTGCACCAACCAAACTTGCGCCCGTGTCACCCCTGCACCGAGCTGGGTCTCGAGTTGGGCAGTCACTGCTTGAGCCACCGGGCAGAACCAAAAGTGGTGTAAGCGGGGGGTACCCGCCCCTGAAGACTCTCCAGCCGGCACACCGCACCCACAAGGGGCTGCTGCTGCCGTCCGCATATGAGAGTTCCCGAGGAGGGGGATCCCATCCACAGCCAACCGCCACCATCCCTCCTTATAGGCCGGCTCCCACTTCATGCCAGACCAGAGCCGCCGGAACACTTGCTGCAAGGCATTCAGGGCCGCTGGCAGGACAGGCCCGGTCCCCCCAAGCGCTTCGCGCACAAATGTCTCATGCGCGGCCCGCCGGGCGTCCGCGAACTCGACCAATTGCACAGCCGTCCCAACCCGAACAGTCATATCCCGCAGCGCCAGCGGCTCCCCCCCGCCCAACCGCCACCCCACCCGTGCGGTGAGCATGGACCCCACTTCCTCTATCCCAGGTAGAGCGTGGGGTATACCCTGGGAGGAAACCGGCATCACCAGTGCCGCTGCTTGCTTCCACGGGGTTGGCACCTCAGCTAGCAACGCTTCCAGCGCCCCCGTACATTCCCGCCACCGATCAAGCCCCAGAAACGTCTTCGCTGCTGTTGACCGCGGATCTAAGACTCGGACGACGAGCCCCCGCCATCCCGCTGACCAGGCCGTCTGCACCGCCGCCTCGGACGCGACTAAGAAGTCCCGAAGTGCATCACGAGCCGCTAGAACATCGCCCAACGTCTTAATGGCCCAGCACCCCACCAGTTCTGGGTGTAAGTATTCCAAGCCCGGCCTCCTGCCGACCACCACCTGCCCAGACTGGCAGGCTGGGAGGAGCGGGTTGCCCCAAATCGGCACGTGTACACACCACGGGCCTGGCACCAGCGGCTCGCTAGCGATGTCTTGTACCGGGGGCAAGGCCGTGAGCGCCGTGATCACCCGCCGGATATCAGCCGGCATCTCGTCCGCTCCCATCCACGGCCCCCTGCCTTGTGCTGTGAGCAGATTCAGAGGTCCAAACGCCGGATGCACCCCCCTCAGGTAAATGCTAAGGCAGCTGACCCATGGGGGCCGGCGCTCCCGGGGGCCCGCCATTGCCAATACAAAACGCAGGGCCCAACCAGCCCAGCGCGCCCGTACGTGCTCCTTGAGGGCAATGGCCCCAAAGCCCCCGAGGGATGGGTGCCCGACCAGCAGCCGCTGTGGGACACCTGTTGCTCGGCGCTCCCTAGCATCTGGGGCTAAATCCCGGTCAATGAGCTTCGCCGCCACCCGCTCTAACCCTTCCACTATGGTGTCTGGGGGTAGACCCCCATGCTCCATGTGCCAGGTGACACGGTGCATCCCATATGCTGCGGCTGCTGTCGCCCTGCCAAACGTGGACAGGCGTAGCCTTGCAATCCGCGAGAACCTACTTACTACCTTGTCCCTTTGGGACTCCCAGTCCACCATTGGGGACCCCCCTACGTCAGTAAACGGCAGATTCAACGCCGTGGCCGACGCTACGACCTTCAACCCACCCATGTCATGCGGGCTAGGTCCCTCGAAGCCAATTGGCAGTAGCTCAACCTTATCCAGGTTCAGCAGTTGCCCAGAGGCTTGAGCGTACACCTCCATGGACGCCAGGAAAGCCGGCACTTCCGCTGGCCCCTCCAACAGCACCTGAGTGTCGTCGGCAAACTGCACCGCGGTAGTTATGTTGCCCGCCCCTACCGCAAGCCGGATGCCAACCCCCCGTTGCTGTAACCAGCAAAGGAGGGCTTGGGCTACAAACAGATACAACAGAGGTGCTAGCGGGCAGCCTTGCCGTACCCCCGCCTCTATAGGGACCAGGCGGGATTTGTGCCCGTTGACCACCGCCAACGACCTGGTGTCGGTTAGTAAGATCCGTGTCCAGGACATCAAACCCGCACCCGCCCCCATCGCCTCCATCGCCTCATACAGGAAGCCTCTGTCCACAGAATCGTATGCTTTGGCAATGTCCAGGAAAGCCAGCACACACGACCGACCTTGTTGTGCCATGAGATGGGGAATATGCCGCAGGAACAGTATATTGGCCCCAATAAGGCGCTTTGGCAGGAAAGCCGATTGTTCGAGCGAGATGACACCTCCCAATACCGGTCCCAGCCTGGAGGCCAACACCTTAGTCAACACCCTATAATCTGTACACAGCAGGGTAATAGGCCGATAGCTGCCCTGAGCCGTAAGCGCTCCCCGGTTCTTGTACAGGATTGTGATCACACCATCCAAGAACCCGGGGGGCACCTGGCCTGACTGACCCACTGCCGTGAAGACATCAGCCAACACCGGTGCTATCTGCGTACGGCATGCTTTGTAGAGCTCTGAGGGAATACCATCCCACCCTGGCGATTTGCCCGGGGTGACGGCCTTCAGTACTGCGGCTACCTCAGCCACCAAGATCTCAGGCGATCCTACACAACACGCCTGGGCCTCCGGAATACGCAGATTCTGGGCTCGCAGGGCCGCAATGACCTCCTCCCGCGCCTCCGATGACACAAGTGGCGGTGCCCTGCACACCTCGCGCCAGTACTCCGCCACCATTTGCGGCAGTCGTGTTGCGTCTGTAACAAGGCGCCCAGTTCCATCCTGCAGCGCTACCACCGCCTGTCTTGCCCTTGGAGGCTGGACTAGCGCCGTAAGCCCGCGGCTCGGGCGCTCCCCATCCCGCAGCCACTCTAGCCTGGCCGTACGCGCATCGGCTGCCCCTACCGCACGGGCGGCTGCGGCCACTTCTTCTTGCGCTGCCACCAAACCCTGCCAGGTGTGGGGCCCCTCAGCCGCGCCCTCCTCTACGTCTGCAAACGCTGCCCTGGCCGCCTGAACTGCCACCTCCAACCTGACCCCAGGCCGCATCCGTCGCAGCCGGCATTGTCTGTTAAGGGCCCCTGCTAGAGCCCCCATTCTCCGCTTGAACGTCGGCCACCAAGCGAGCAGTCCTGGCATGTCCGCTACACCGGGGCGGAGGCTGCCCTCCGCCTGCACCCAGTTTACGAACTGTTCCCGGAGGTCTTCATATGCCAAGAAGTGTGTGCGCACCCGTGGCATGCCTTGACCTTTGCCTTTTGCCACCCTTGGTAGAACGGTGACGACCGCGACCCTATGATCGGACGGGGTGGATGTCTCAATAGTGGACGATACCACATACGGCAGCATACACGTGGACACGTACAGCCGGTCAAGCCTTGAGGCTCCCGGCCGGGGCGCTCTGTACAGGTGCGAGAAGTCTCTTCGTCTAGGGTGCAGCTGACGGTAGGTATCGACCATGCCCGGGCACAGGGTACCGAACTCATTTGCCACCGAGCCATCCGCCCCCCTACCGCCTTCCCCTGCCGTCGAGTCGAGGCCTGCATCCGCTACGAAGTTGAAGACGCCTACCCACACCAACTGTTCGTCCTCCTTCGCGGCAGCATACACCGGTGAGAGGGTTTTCCGTATAAACTCTTTCCTCTGTGCGGCATACGCCGCCGTTGGCATATAGATATTCGCCAGGTGGACCCGGTGCCCACCCCAGGTGAACGAGTACTGCAGAAAACGACCCGGTGGGGCTTCCTCAGGCTTCATGCGCATCGGTACCTCAACCGGGGACACCACCTGACTCAGATCCGAACGGACGAGGATGGCTACACCAGCTGTGCGCGGATTCGGCGTGAAGGACTCAGCCACGATGGCCCATCCGGGCAGCCCCAGCCTCTTCGCTGCAGCGTTTAACCCCCGCTGCAACAGCCGACTTTGTCCCTCGCCCGTATGATGGGTTTCTTGCAGACATACCACATCAAGCCGCATGCGAGCCCATTGACTAGCCGCTGCCTGGAGTACTGCCTCCCTGTGCGGGAGTTGTATCCCGCCTAGGTTATGCGTGCCCACTCTCAGCGGCCGGCACGCTGGACCCCTCTGTGTCCCTTGTCGGTGCCGTACCACTATTGGTCTGCGGGTACCTCCATCCTGGAGGCGTCTCCTGGGTCGTCCATCTCCAGCGCCCCGTACGGGTTGGGCGCCATCCTGATGGCGCTAAGGGGTCTGTTGTAATTGTTACTTGCGATAGCTTTTCACCCGGGGAATGAGGGCCAAGCATTACTTCAGAGTGGTGCCTTGCAGGAGGCAGCTCGGACCAAAAGGCAGAACCACCGGGCACTTTGCTGGACATTGCAGGAGACGAAAGAGACAGAAACCCAGCCATATCGCACCAATAATGGCAAAGCGTACTACCACCAGTAAAGATCTCAAGAGGCAAAACAGCAGCAGCCAGCGCCCCAGGGGGAATTTGCGCTAGAGGCTACCCTATCAGGAACCGACCACCAACCAACCTAGCAGACCAGCAACCGACGAACCAATGGAGCGCCGCAATGATGCAAGCAGCGGAACCGCCCGCCTCTCATCCCAAAAAGCACGAACCCCAATCAGGGTACACCCCGCGGACACGGAAAACAAGAAGCAAGGGGAAACCCCGCCCCCCTAACAACCCGGGCCGATCACAAATCCACCAGAACATCAGCCGGTCCCCCACACACAAGGCGACCGGCGACTATCCGCAAAAAAAGATGCTGTGGTCCCACTGCAGCCCAACCATTCCGGGAAGCCCCAACGCAGCAAACCGGCCCAAACTTGGACCAACCCACAGCGGATGGCACGATCCTGGAGATCACTCACCGGAACAGCAGCAGTCCTGCCGTAGGAAGGCTACCCTCTGCCTGCACCCAGATCGACCATCTGTTTAGGGTTCCATCATCAAGCACTGCCACCACCCTGAAGCTCAATTGCGACAGATCGTGACAATGAAAGTTTTCCTGCCAAGCTCAATAATTTTGGGCTGACAATTGAAGTTGGTCCCACTGTAACGAATACTGCTACTTGATCTTGATTTTGCCAACTCGACAGACCTCCATCTGAAAGTATCCAAAACGTTGCTTATAGATTCTAATCATCTTCCACACATCTGCACTAGCCGAGAATCGAACTCGGGTCTGGTCCGTGGCAAGGACCTATGCTACCACTATACCACTAGTGCTGGTGATTGGGCGGTTTTAAGGCCCTTCCAGGACCAAAGGCCGTGGGCCCGTGGGCGCGTGGCCACTGTAACGCGGTCTCTCTCTCTCTCGCCATGGTTCCGAAGCCCTCGCCCGCCCTCTCGAAGATGTACCACACGCCAGCATTCGTAGCACCTCAGTGGCCCCTCGACCCTTTCCCCCCAAGTTCAATGAACAGAGCGGTACCTAGACCCTTACCCCTCGAGTTCAGCTGGACAACTCAAGTGCGAACATGAACTTGGCCATCAACTTGGGCCTGCGTTCATCAGGGGCCTTCATGGGGGTCTTCAATTTCATATACAACCACCCCTTGGCTCCACAGGTTATCTTGCCATCGCTCTTTCTATTTCCCTTTTGGCCTTTGCCACTTTTCACACCCATATCATCTTAAGCCCAGAATGTAATTGTGTGATACACAAAGCAGCATGTATCACACATGCCAGGACCATTGCATGGATGCCCCCATGGCCTGGAGCCAACTGGAATAATATAGTAGTACCCAGGTGTCACATGAAATGCCCCCTTTGCCTTCCACCTCCCAAAACGTTGCGCCATTCCAGCTCACATCGTCTAGCGCAACGATATCCCGCCCACTGTAACCACAGAAACGACAACCCGCCCACTGTAACCTACACCCGCACATGTACCCGTACCAGTTACTACTACTACACCCGCACATGTACCCATGTCGTTCAGGATGCAATGCAAAACATCATGCACTAGCCGAGAATCGAACTCGGGTCTGGTCCGTGGCAAGGACCTATGCTACCACTATACCACTAGTGCGACGCCCAATGTGGGGCTCGAACCCACGACCACAAGGTTAAGAGCCTTGCGCTCTACCGACTGAGCTAACCGGGCACCAGGAGGGTAACCTGCACTAGCCGAGAATCGAACTCGGGTCTGGTCCGTGGCAAGGACCTATGCTACCACTATACCACTAGTGCAACAGGTATGGATATCACCCATAACACTTCATTCGACCATACCAGGAGCGAGTCCGTATAGTTCCTCTAGTTCAGGCCACTGTAACGCGGTCTCTCTCTCTCAGGCACATGAAGCAAGCCAAATGTCCCGCAGGCTCCAGGAGTCTCCACATCTACAACTCTACCATGAGTTAGGCGGCACGATGTCACAGGAGGGAAGCATTTCAGAAGGTGATGTACCACGCAGCAGGCGAAACAGACCTCACACGCAAGAAATCCCCACACACGTCGCAAATCCCCACACCCCACACACGTCCCCACAGCGCATGGAACCAAAAATGAGGAATATGCGTTAGCCCCTTATCAAACGCGAGTTTGGTCCGTGGCAAAGACCTATGATACCACTATACCACAAGTGCGACGCCCAATGTGGGGCTCGAACCCACGACCACAAGGTAAAGAGCCTTGCGCTCTACCGACTGAGCTAACCGGGCACCAGGAGGGTAACCTGCACTAGCCGAGAATCGAACTCGAGTCTGGTCCGTGGCAGGGACCTATGCTACCACTATACCACTAGAGCGACGCCCAATGTGGGGCTCGAACCCACGACCACAAGGTTAAGAGCCTTGCGCTCTACCGACTGAGCTAACCGGGCATACCGTCATCAACTTACCAGGCAAAGAAGGAGGCTCACACCCGTACAGCTTCTTGATCGGTCAAGACGCATGCTGTATCGACTGTGCTGCGCTGAAGTGCCCTAATTTATTCATATAGCGTCTGGGCCAAGGGGGGTTAAGGTGGGGCGTCGATTAAACAGAAAGAAGTCTCCATCCCCACATGAAGAAAGAATATAATCCATGCATGGGCCGGACGAGTGGTGCGAGGAGCGCTGTGAAGCGAGTGGTGCTTCACAGTTCTAGTTGCGAAAGACTATACCATGTGGAGCATTCAGTTGTGGAAATCTCTGCCGTGCCCACTGCCGGAGGATTGGCCATGCTACGCGGGGAATCCAGTTGGGTGAGATCAACATATTGCGGGTACTCATTTACTGGTGATTCATCATAGCGCGGCGCGAGGGTGAGCACACGCACGGCTCAGGTGTAATCGGTGTCCCCGTAACCTGGCAGCGAGGGGACGCCGTAGGCAGGAAGAGGCAGGACAGGACACTTATATTCGGTCCGGTTTGGGGTAGTTCTAGCATTCAGTTAATTCGGTACCCATTCGTGGGTCTGTACCCACAGAGGTCATAGAACTATCTAGCGGTGCTTGGATACCTGGACATGCCGCGTCCTCTTGCAAGGATTGGACTATGCTGATTCCTGCATCATAAAAATAAAACATGCACTCCGAAAGTGATGTCCATATTCGCTTCCGAACTTCAGGCCAGGATCGTGTTGGACTTCGCCGGTCCCAAGGTTGCGTCAGCCCTCCTCAAGCACAGCCATCAAGATGTATCAAGCTGCTTACCTTCAATAGTTAACGCAGTGAGATAGTGACTTGAGATCCAAAGCCACTCATTGGCGCCAGGACAGCATCCGCCCACGAAGCGACCCTGAACCGCCTTTGGCCAGTATCGCCGGCCCTCCTTGGCTGCCATCGTCGGCTCAAAAGTGCATGCGCTTGGCAATGCCTGCGCGGAAGCTTTACCAGCTGTTGCAAAACATGAGGAGACGTCCAGAAGCCCTAGTGTGTTTGATCCGTACAGGAAGTCGCCAAGGCATCCGTCAATCTTACAACCGACTATCCACCAAAGCAACTGGAAATCGTTCGGTAAGAGGCCAGTTGCGACACGCGCGCATCTATGCTTCGTGAGTGCTATGTGGCCACCCATAGAGAGCACTCCAAGATAGAGTTCACATACGTATAAATCCCAAGGTATTGAATGGCGCTGAGGATGTGTGTATATGTCGACCAGCCCTCCGAAAGCCCGAACACGGAACACCCAGAGGATGTCGTAAGAGGGCCTTACTACAAGGCATCATCCTTAAAATAGGTAAGGAAGCTAATCGCTCTCCTGCCTACTGGAGTCTCGCCACAACTATCGTAGAATAAGGGCGTTCATGTGCTAATTAGTTCGAAAGGTGGCGTTAGCGCGTGAGGGGAAAATGCGCCCCTTCGTTACCGGTAGCTTTTACTCCCCAACGAAAATCGCAGGGGCTCCGGCTGCAAACAATGGAAAAGAATGCACACTATAATGGGAAAGCATGCATACACTCTCGAATTTTGCCGAAACGGGGGGGGAGCTCTGCAACTCTCCAAGCACGACTTTCGATCGTGTCATATAGACGCGTTAACGTAATGTTTTATCGTCGTATTATATGGACCGGGGGCAGTGCGAATACAGGCGGGAAAGTCGGGCACAAGACCGCAACGTGCCGCGACAGCTTCGCCTCCTCTCCTTGCCCCCCGCCGGCATAACCAGCAACGCCTACGCTTTCCATGTAGGCGTTAAGGCGTTGTTTTGGAGCCAGTTGTCGTCCTCGTACGTGCTCTTGAGCCTTCTTCACCGGCATTCGTGGGTATGGTAAGAGTGTTTGGTTGGTCCTTTGGTTGGCACGAGTTACATTCGCCGCGACGTTCTCCCCGTCAATTCGCAATGGGGCGTTGGCGAGGGTTGGCGGCCATGGCATATGCCAAAGAACGAGTCAATCGCCATGGACCGCCATGCTGCCCATGCACCCTACCTAACCGTGCCGAACGTTCTGGGACGTGCAATGTACGGGGGCCAGGCATATCCCTCGGCTCAAAGACTCCTTTAGACGTCGGTGTTCTGTACCTCCGCTGTAATCAGCTGTAATAGTTAGTACTACCGTCAAACACTCAAATCGACTTACCAGGACTTACCAGGACACGATCATCCTGGTTGCCGTTTTCCCCGAAGGACAAGCGACTGCGGCGCACGACACGCGCACTCGGCGCACCCCAAAGCCGCAGCGAAAGCGCAAACAGAAGTGTAGAAGTCCTCAGAGTTACCGATTTGCACACTGCCCTACGCCGGGCGGACAGTTCTGTAAGCCGTTTGTACTGTTTGTACGGTCGGTCCAGTTATTGTAACGGTTACAGTGGGTTCCAGACCAAGAGGTAGAACCATCGGGCGCATCGCCTGACACTGAACAAGACGCCGGAAACAAAATGTATGGCCTAGAACGAAACATGGCCGGACATGGCCGGGTGTCATTGGGGCTCCCACAAAATCCGTCATGACCGCACGCCTGTTGGTGGAGTTTGCTGATGCGCTGCTCGCTACCACAATGTCCGCTACGACCGTTGCTTTAGCTGGGAGCAAGAGGCCACTGCAGCCTTTAGCAGCCTTTCGTGCAAGCTAGGGCCACTGCAGGTGACCATGACAGCTCACCAGGCACGTATTGCGTCGAAAACTGGGCCTAAGTGAGAGCGAAAGCGAGCGGAGTCAAGGCATGGCAAGGTCACACCCGTGAGGAGATGATACACTGGCGTCTCTTCCAGTGTCCGGTGATGCACCCGATGGCTCTTCCATGTGGTCTGGGGCCCACTGTTACAGTTACTACTACGGGCTTGTGATTACTATGAAGGGTTGGATTTTATCGACGCCCCTGACTGGCACAAGGGGGCCATTCCAGCAAAGGTTGGAGGTTTGGCCCCTCTTAGGTAAATCTGCTTTCGAATTGGACTGCAAGGCCCGTCGCTATTCGTACCACCAACTCTATCTGGTGCACGGCCCGTCCGTCTTCGTATCTATAAATGGAGACGCGAAAGCTCAGAACGCTTCGTCGTTCAGATGTGCGGTGACCCTACAGCAACCACCAGCAACAAAGATCCGTGCGCTCAGAACGGCGTGTCGCGGCAGGCGGCGGCAGGTCCTGGCCTGCTTTAAGTACTTTGCCAATATCGGTGACTGTCGCGCAGGTTCCAAGCAAGCTTCTTACTTGTGCTTCGTTAAGAGGCGGCTGCTGATACCCAACCAATCTCACATCACCACGCCTTACCTCAACATCCCACGAGGCTCCACGGCAGGTCTCCCCAGGTCTCCCCTGGCCCGCGACCTTCTGCTGGCCTTCTCATACTCCCTCGCAGTTCATGCACGGTCAGATCCTTCGTATATCTAGCCCACGTGCTGGACCGTAAGTCATGGGCCTTCACCCGGTTGGACCCGTTTCCGTTGGCTTCCACCCCCAACGGAGTACGTGTACGGTCATGACCCATATACAACGTCCGTGCTTGTACTAAGCTTTGCGGGTAGCAGTATCCGAAATATATGCGGCCTACGCTGCGTGCTGGAGCTTATTGATAGCGATCCGTTACTTAACGCCAATTTTGACCACAACTCGGTACATACCTCATTGAATAGATGCTGAAAACAATCATGCAAGCCAATTAAGTTTGGTAAAATTACAACGAATTGGGCCCGCTATGTTTCGACCAGCTGCCGGTCAGTTTTCCGCCGCCCCATGCGCCCGCCGCGCTGCGTCGACACGGTCGCCCAGTTTTGCAGCCTTTGACGCATATATTGGTGCAAAATCATCAGTTTCGACCCCGTTACTTGCCTTCCATCCTCTTGGCGTTCGTTGTCACGTCGGGCCATCCGGGGTGCAGGGCACCATAATCGCTGGCGCTTGGAACGGACTACCCCTCGTGCTCCCGGCAACTTATCTCCCACTACGGTCTAGAAGTAACGCTTACAGTACTCTTTCCGGAGCTAGAGGCTTATCCTGCAGCGACCGCCGCGGCTTTGGCGCCGCGGCAGCGGCTCCAACTTCGATGACACCCTCCATGGACGAGTCCGTACCTTCGGATGGGGCCGCTTGTACTCAAGGCACCGCCACCGCAACAGCCACCGTGGAAGTAGCGGCAGACCCCTCACAGGTACCTCCACCCAGCGCGTCAGATGCCAAAGCGGCGGCTAAGGCGGCTGCTCACGATGCGTATACGTCTTCTGGGGGTACGCTTCGCACCAAGAGGCCCCCCGGCATGGTGAAGAGGAGCATAGCTATGCACGTGGGCTATGTCGGTACGGCCTTCAACGGTGAGTGGCCAAACAACAGTATCCGCCGAGGAGGGCGTTCGCAGAGCCTCCAGCAGTGGCTGTTTGTGGACGCAAGCCGAACGTGAGATCTGGAGCTTGTGCGTTCGCGCATGGCTGCCGGCAGCACGATGGCGCACGGGAATGCGGACGCGCTGGCTTTAGGCGACCGTGGCTGCCCTCTCCGGTTGCGTGCAATGTCGGCAGACAAATGGACGTGTACGGCCGGCTCGGCTTGTGAGACACGGTGTCGCAGCATTCGTCATCTACATACATCTCCTAGTGGAATCACTCAAAACTGTCCCGTCATGTCTTGGATCTTGATTCCAACTCCCAACCGCAATCCGCGCCCATCAGCAACCTCCTCTCCACCCAAGCCTCCGGTTTCTGTCTCACCACCAGCACTGCCCTCCTCCACGCCGCCCGGGTCTCCTTGCCCCCCTCCCCACCCCGCCGCCCGCCGCCCGGCCCCCCTTCGTTGCTTTGGGCCCCGTACAACCTCCAAGCGCGTCCTGACGCCCCTTGCCGCTCCCCCTCCCGCATGCTTCGCGGTGACGGACGTTGCTAACCGCTCTGGGCTCTGGCCAGGTGCGTCTCACGTATGGCCGCTTTCGGAATATAAGAGCTGTCATCGTGTATGCTTTTTTTCGTTGTGGGCTTGCGGTTGCTGTTGGTGTCGCCGCAGTTTATCAGTAGCTAGGGCGACGCAGCTCGAGCCACGCGCCGGGAATGGACTCTTGTCCTAAACCTACTCGCCGGCTAGTTTCTGACCTCCGTCTCCCATGTCGTGTAACTGGGTCTTCTCGCCACTCCCGGCCGCGCTCACCCTGGGGCTCCAGGCCTGCAGGTCAACCGCGCCGCCGCGCCGGACAGCACGGTGGAGGCGGTTCTGGAGCGCGCAGTGTACGACGCGAACCTCATCGCGGAGTCCAACTTTGGCGACCTCAAAAAGATCAAGTGGACAAGGAACAGCCGCACCGACAAGGGGGTGCACTCCATATCTACAGTAGTGGGGCTGCGAGTGCTGCTGGCGGGCGACGAGCGGTGGGTTGCGTGGCATGGGGATCTGGGGTCTGACGGGGCCCGCTTGGTTACCGGACCACATCGTCGTACACCCAGTCGTACACCCACGGTCGTGATGGACCCAACCCACGCCGGCATTTCTGTCGCGCTTCTGCCCGCCCCCTTCACACGCCTTGCCCCCGCCCTTGCCGCTGTATGGTGCCCCTGGTGATGCCCCTGCCCTTGCGGCTGGTGGTGCCAGGTTCGACACGGACCCTGAGGGCCTCGGGATAGTGGCGGATCTTAACGCCCGACTGCCGCCCCAGGTGAGTACGGGTCCCGCGGGTCTGAAATAAGCAGTGTCGAAAGTGGCCCCGGGCCGAAATCTGCTGACGGCATACCGGTACCCTGCTTGAAGTACTGGCTGGCGACAAACAGCGCCTTTGTTATGCCTTGAATGCGGATTCATTGTGCCCTGTCCCGGATCCCGGATTCTGGATCCTCAGGTGCGGATATTGAGCGCCCAGAGGGTCAACAAGAAGTTCAACGCGAGGAGGTGGGGGGGGCACAGGGGCTGGGGGAAGATGCAGGGGGCACGGGGGCTGGGGAGAGGTGCGGGGGGCACAGGGGAAATGGGGGGGGAGGGGCTGCGGCGATTGCCGCGTGGCGCTTGGGGTCCTGGGCAGCTCTCATGGATGGTTGGGTGGAAGGGGCTGCGGTCGACCTTGCCATGCATCATCAGCTCGCCCCCGTCGGTTGCCACCCGTAAACTGGCGTGCCTCGCCTGGCCCTGAATCCCACGCCTTGGAGGTAGGAGACCCATGGGTCGCCTCCCCTCGCACTCTTCCGCTCCCAAGTGCACCCACTGGCCCTAAAGCCCGCACCCGCCCAACATACAGTGCCTCCCTTTGCGCCCACCTCGCAGGTTCTGCTTCGACCGCACCTACGAGTACTTCCTTCCCGCCTACCTGCTGCTGGCCCCCCGCGACGGCGGCGGCGAGGCCGCTGACACCGCCGCTGCGGCGGGTCAGCCCCAGCCCCAGCAGCGGCACGAGGTGGACACCTCGGAGGTGCTGGCGGCCCTGGACCGCATGCGCGAGGCTCTGGGCTGCTACGTGGGCACCCACCCCTTCCACAACTACACGGCCAAGCGGAAGACTTACGTGGACACGGCGAGGGACAGAGGTGGGTCGCTGCGAGCGCCGTACGCCGGGGGCGGGGGGAGGGAGAGAGGGAAGAGAAGAAGCGTGTAAGAGGTTGTGATCGCAAGCAACACGCCTGTTAGGTGGGAAGCACATCCTGGGGCCAGGAGGCCGTGTTAGTGCCGAGAGACCTCAGCATAGCGTACTGCACGCAAGACGTGGATGGCATTTCCGCCCTTATGTGCGCCCTCCGCCTGCTCCCCCGGGAACGGGAATCTCCCGGCCGGCAACCAGAGGCCCGCAAGGCATTACGGGAGGCGACCGAGGCCGAAGCCGCTGACGCCGAGGCTGCCGCGGCGTCCGTCGTCGATGGGGCCGCCAATGAAACGGATGCGGATGTGGATGTGGATGAGGAGGAGACGGCCGCGGCAACGGCGGCTGCCGCAGCAGCTCGGCTGGCGGAGGGCGGGTTGTCCGCGGGCTCGGAGGGGGAGACAGAGGAGGGCGGTGAGGGAGCACCGCAAGGGCAGGAGGAGGGCAAGCGGAGGCGAAGGCGGCCCGGCGGCCGGGAGGCCAAGGGTGATGACGAGGATGAGCCGCTTGAGGTAGGGTCCGCGCCGGGTGGCGGGGCGAGGACGGGGCGAGATTTCCGCGGTGCTGGACGGGATTGGGCTGTGGTTTCGGAGAAATGGGCACTAGGGGAGGGTTGGGTTTGCGAGTGGCGGAGGTGATGGCGGCCCGAGTTGCATCGGCGTCACGCTGTCGCCGTCGGAGCGAATGCGTGTCTGTCTTCGCACTGCGACTGCATTGCCTATCTATCATTGCGCACGTCGTGTCCCCATCGGGTGTGTGCAGGAGGATGACGAGGAGGAGGTTGAGTCGCTTGAGGAGGAGCTGGAGGTGAGCTGCGGCGGGGGAGGTGGCATCCGGGGACGCAACGGCTAAGGGGCCGCGCGCCCTCATGTTGGTCTGTGAAGGCTGCGCGGTTGCTATCGCGACGTCAACACCCTGGTCCCCGCCAGACCGAGCAAATGAATCCACATGACCTCGCCGCCCAGGCGGCGGTCCCATCTGCCCCGCGCCCTCAAGCCGCCCGCCTCGATGAGGTGTCAGCTGGGACTCGACAGAGCCATAGGCCCTTCCCCTCAAATCCGTCGTAAGACAATGCACACTCCTCAACTGCTATTCGCTTCTGCATTCGTAACGTACGCGGTTTCTTTATCAATGCTCCATTTTATTTCTAATCGTCGTTATCGACTACATACTCCTTATTTGCCTAGCAGTTGCTTCGCCGCCCCCCCCCAAATTCGTTATTTCGTTTCCTCTCTGTCCTCGAATCGTTAGTGTCCCCACTGCCCCGCCCGCCCCCCCCCCCTCCCGGCCTCTTTGCAGTCCGGCGGTGCACCGCGGCCGCTGTGGATCCAGTCCTGCCGCTGGCTGTACGAGAAGGCAGAAGACAAGCGGGACCGCGTGACTGTACGGCACTTCCGTACCATTACGAGCTTCACGGCCGAAGACCCGGAGCCGCTTGTGCCTGGCAAGTCGAGCTGCGTACGGGGGCTGAGGGTCCTCAGTCCCGCTCCAGCTCGATCGGCCCGAACACACGCGCACACACACACACATACACAGATCGCGGGGGCAAATTCATTCATCCACATTACCTCCACGAGCGCATATGCGCTCACCCTCCCCCATGCGCCCACCGCCTCCCATCCTCCCCCGACCTCTTGCTCACCCCTCCTCCTCCTCCCTTTCCCCAACCTCCGCCAGGCGGCGTGCCCTGCGTGCGCCTGCGTGTCCGCGGCATGAGCTTCATGCTGCACCAGATCCGCCACATGATCGGGGGCGCGCTGGCGGTGGCTCGCGGGGCGCTCCCACTGGAGCTGCTGCGCGCCTCCCTGGCGGGCCACTCCAGGGTCACGGTGCCGCGGGCGCCCCCGCACACCCTCATCCTAGCGGACTGCACCTTCCCGCCCTTCAGGAAGGCAAGTCCCTGGGGCGCATGAGAGCAGACGAGCATGCCCATTACAGGTTCTAACTCTGGATTTTCCGTTGATTTGTGTTCGGGCTGTTAGGGCGTCCTCTCCCTCCCACGGCCTTCCTTACCCGCACTCTGCCCCGCCTTCCCCCCAGGCCGGTGCCGACGAGGCGCGCGTGTCCCGCTGGTCGGGCGAGAGGTTGCAACTGCGGGCGGGGGGCCGCGACAACCTGGCGGCATTCCGGCGGCAGGTAGGGCTACAACGCAGTAACAAAACCCCTCCATCTGGCCTTTCATTTCGTAACGTTTCAATTGTGGCTTCGATCGACGCACACCTAGAACCTTTGCCCTCTCCGCTGCTGCTCCATTGCGGCCGCGACCGGCGAACCCTCGTTCCGGGCATCCCCCTTTTGCCCCGACTCCACCGTTTATCCTCTACCCTTGGCTTTCCCTACCAACGCCAGTCCCTGGACCCCGCGCTCAACGAGCTTCTGACGCACCCCGACTGGGAGCGCTTCGAGCAGTGCCTCCCGCGTTTCCAATGGGAGAAGGAGGTGAGGTGGGCAGGGTCCGAGGTGGACTGTGGAAAGGACTTCCGACTTACCCAAATAATTCCGTGTTGAATTGGTCGCCTTGTACCTGGTGCTGCAGGCGCAGGAGGAGGTCATCCGAGCGCACCTAGCGTGGGAGGTATTGCGGGCAGAGAGGGCGCGGCAGCGCGAGGCGGAGAAGGCGGCGGCTGTGCTACTGGCGGCTGAAGAAGTGGCGGCGCTCGCCCTGTCTAAGGAAGCCTGTGTGGACGGGGTTACGGTTGCAGTCGCTGAGACACCCGCCCAGCCGGCTGAGGGTGCGGAAGGGAGCCATGAGGCGCCGGCGGCGGTTGCGTCGGTCCCTGTGTAAGCTTTGCGACGGGTGGGCGGCGGCCTGCGCTGTTGTAGGCGGATCTCGGAGCTATGAGGTCTGATTGTCGTGTCTGGGCGAAACATCGAACCTCAAGTGACCGGCGGGCATTGGTTCCATACCGGCAGGCTGGACTCCTCGTTGTTCCCCGCGGACACGGCGCCGGTGTAAATTCGAATCAACGCCAAGTTACCAAAGCACCTGTACACTGCGCGCTGGGGACTGCTGGGGTATGATTCATGATGTTTAGCGGCGTCTGTGGTCCCCTTTGCTTGCCTTTTGAGGTGGGCGGACGGTATTATTTCGGGTTATTCCCGCCAACAACATACCGCGCTGCCGTACACACGTAAGTAATGTTACAGTAACATGCGACAAGGCTTTATCGTGGAAAAGTAGCGGCGTCAGGGGTGAGGGGTTGCCCCCCCCCTTGTCCACCTGCTGGACCGCAGGCCTCCCCGCCCGCGAGTCTACCCAACCCACCACCCTCGACCTCTAAGCGGTATAATTCCGCCTACATCTACACTGACAGGCCATCCATTAATGACCAAGCACAAACAATCGCACAAGCTAAGCCGGGCGCACGGGGCGCCTAGAAGACTGCGTTGGAGAGACTGCAGCTACCAAGCCCCCATATAGGCAGCCGTAGGAATGCTGCAAGCTGCTTCACATGTCCTTGACATCCTCCGGACCCAGGATGCTGCCCGGTATCCGGTTCGAGAAAGGGTTGAGGTAGACCGGCGGGCCGTTCATGCGTTGCTGCAAGCAATTGTCAAGGATAATGGGGGGTGTAAGGCAGTGCGAGATGTGGCCGTGCACGATGTAAGAAGCGTGGTCACGGAATCATGACATCAAAGGACAGTAAACGTGTACCGGCTGAGTGCATGCACATCACCAGGTCCAATGCACCTCCCGGATGCAGTTTATTTCTATACGGTCGCACCGCTGACCAGTCGTGCCCCAAGACGCATCCGAAGAGTTAGATAAATATGGTGCCCGCTGGCAACGAAGACGGCAGCTGAAGCACAGGCACCGCATAGTGGAAACTTGACCCAAACGACAAATTGCAGGCTTGCATCTACGCGGCTTAGGCTCAACGGCGCCTAGTACCGGAACTCCCGTCCGTCCATCACGACGCCAAGCTTACAGCAACTTCGCCAATCTTCTTCTTCTCCTCCAGAAACTCAGGGGCGAAGCTCTCCGGCTTGTAGTTCCAGAAGACGGCGGCGTTCGCGTAGTAAAGAACGCCCGCAAGAGCAATGCCGGCAGCCACACGAGTGCCAACGTAGCCCAGCGGAACCTCGAAGAATCGGCCAGCACGAGGTGCAGTCGGGTGCTCAGCAGCCCAGCGCTCAACCTGCGCCCTAGCCATGGTTTCTAATAGCGATTCCCTGGAAAGAAGATTAGGATTTGCTGCGTAAAGACAGCGGCCTGCTATGCGCCAGTTTCACCTCTTTCACCGCATGCATATTCAGACATGTGCATTTCGCCCAAGTGCACGCCCAGAGCGGTACTATAGTACGGCAACGAATGCTCAAAGCCAGCCATAGCAATTGTACATCCATGCTTGACATCTAGTACTCAGCTTTGATTCCTCCACACTCGGTGCGCTAGACAGCGCAAGTATCTCGTGCACCTCCAAAGTCCCAACCCTGAAGGACATCGGCTTCTCTCTAGTACCACAGCGGCAACCATCGAATCGTGCAAGATGCAAATCTTACAACGCCAGGGTGCTCAGGGTGCCTGCAAGCTGGGCTCCTCACCCAGGGTAAGGCTATTTTAGCTCGTTAGCCTTTGCCGAACTGTCTGCGGCGCAAGAATACTGCATGCTGTGTGTTAGGCATAATGTAAAAATGTGATCGCGGCGGCCAAGGACGATAAACGCCGGTTGACCCGGACCACACGCAACCTCTAACGCACTTTCACTCACCACTTTACCGCCAAGTTGAGTTGCAAAATGCCTGCAATGGTTCTTCGCTACTAAAGCTACGTTCCTGTTTTGTTTCTTTTTGAAACCCCCTCTCACCCATAAACCGCGGTAGACCCCAACATTCCGGCCTATGTGCAAGCAGGCTGGCCGAGCGCTGGGGCGCGTATGCCGGAGCCGCGTCGTGCAGGTGCAGGCGGTGGCAGCTCCGGTGAGTGTCAGCTGTCCTCCGGCGACAAGTTGGGATGTCGGGAGTGGGACTCGTGCGCCGGGTGGTCCAGGTGAAGTTCTGGCGGCTCATCACTGCCGTTGTCGGCGTTGACTCTGGGGTTCAGAATGTGCAGCAAGCATGGCGCGGACATCCATGTCAGCCATCACAGCTGTGGCAACGGCTCTCCCGCCCAGCCGCTGGAGGCTGGCGACGGCATCACGGCTCTTCCGCCAACCGTGCCGTACAACGCCGATGGCCGATCTCGCCGCGGCGTGCCGCGAATTGCCCCGCCACTAGCTCCCAGCCAACGCACCGCCAACACAGCTGCACACCCTGGGGGGTTACGCCCTGCCCCTGCCCTGGACCGTTGGAAGCGAACTCCCCTGGAGGGTCCATCCTCGGGCATCTGGGCAGCGGCGCCTGCCGACCGGTCACGCGCGACTTGCGCACCGTCACCATTGGATGTTATCCACCAGTGTTTTACAACTAGGGTTACACTAGGGTTTACACTAGGGTTACTACAGGGTTACTACTAGGGTTACACCAGGGCTCTTCCTACCCCTGCTCTCGCTCCGCGGCACCGAGCCCACCCGGGTACATGCCCTCCCTCGCCCCTCCTCGCCCGCAGATTGCGCCTCCCACCACCTCCACCGCGGAGGATTTGCCGTACAAAATGAGTAATGTGGTCATGTGGAGCGAGAACAAGCGCCTGCAGACGCAGGTCGGCGGCCGCGAGCGGGCTGGGGACTGGAGGCTGGGGGCTGGGGGCCTACTGTTGAGACGTTCCACGTCCTCGGGTCCGTTCTCGCTGTCAGGGGGCTGGTGCGAAGAGGCAGGCGCAAGGGGGCAGGGCCAGGGGGCGTCCTGACGGGCTGAGGACGTGCATTTGGGTGGTAGTGGGCGCAGATGGTGCGCCAGCACGCCTCAAAAGACTAACATCGCACAGTTTCATATGTACTGAAGGGCTACTAGGAGCGATGTTGGGGTCCTCCGGGGCCAGAACGGAACGAAAGGTGGGAGCAGTAGACGCAGCACCAATCACGCAGCACCAATCACTCAACACCAATCACTCAGCACCAATCACTCAGCACCAATCACGCAGCACCAATCACGCAGCACACGCCCTAAAGGACAAGTCGGAAGGACGTTCCAGGAAGTCACCGGCGGGCGGACGGGATCAGGGGTGGGGGGCGGCGAGGCACCGCTGGAATGTGGGCAGTCAGGCTGCCGCGGTGGGGTGGCGCTGGAGGAGCCGCCGGGGCAGTGCTCGTCCCCTGTCAACAGACGAGGAAGCAACCGGCCGCTGGGTGACCCCTGTTGGGACCGCCATATCGATGCTAGCCAGGCTGTGCTGCCAAGCACGTACTGCCAATGGGGCCGCCACAGCATCCTGGAAAGGACTAGGGAGGCAGCCGTGTCGTGCGCCGAGCTGCCGTGAGCCGAAGCTGGGATGCTGCACGGGAGGAGAGGGCCAGGGGAGGGCCAGCGGAGGGCCAGGGGAGATGTAAATAGCAGGGCCCGATGTACCCCTGTTGGCGCGCTAGCTTGTGCCCCCCCGCCGCCGGCTTTGCGCCTGACCCCAAGCGCTCACAACCCTCGCGTCCTTCTGTGTCGCCCTACGATGCGCCGCTGCTCGCTCCCGGCGGCGTAACCTGCTTCTTCGAACCCACGGTGTCGCCGCCGTTCCCGCCCTCCGCTGCGCTAGGTGCTGCCGGTGGCTGAGGACACCATCACCATCCGCTCGCTGGACTGGGACCGCGACCGGTTCGACATCGAGTTTGGGTGGGTGGGAGGGGTGGAGGAGTGTGTCCAGCGCCGGAAGCTTTAAACTACCTCTGTATTGAGGTGCTTAGTTGGTTGTTTCGCTTGGTACAAAGAAGTAAAACATAGGCCAGGGATTCCTCTGTTCGCCTTGCCTGCGGCGCACCAGGCAGGGCCCAGCCAGGTCTGCGCGGGTCGCCCCAAAGTGATTGAGCAGCATGGAAACGGGACCGACTTAGTGGGACTAGGTGAGGTGGGTTGGGACCCACCCTCACGACCCAACTCCGTCGTCTGTAACACCACTCCTCGCGCCCAGCCCTGACGTCCTGCCGGGAACCTCGTGACCCCCTCTCTCTCGCCTCACCTCCCCCCCGCTCCCGCGTCTCTCCCCCCCCTCGGGCATCCACGGGTCTTCCTCGAATCCCCCCCCAGTCTGGAGAACGGCACCACTTACAACGCCTACCTCATCTACGGCGCCGACAAGACGGCCCTGGTGGACGCCTCTCACGAGAAGTTCCACAACCTCTTCCTGGATGTAAGGGAGGCCGGCGGAGGCCTCGCGTTTGACGGGTGCCCTTACTTGTCACTTGTTGCTTGTTACTTGTTACCAACCCACCCCTTGCTGTGTCGCGCCGCGCTGCTCCTCGCCGTCCCGCAGGCTCTGCAGAAGGAGCTCACGGCCGCCGGCCGCTCCCTGGACTACGTGTTCGTGTCGCACACGGAGCCCGACCATTCGGGCCTTATCCCCGCGGTGCTGGACCTGCACCCGGAGGCGCTTGTGTGCGGCTCCAAGGTGTGCATCAGCTTCCTGCAGAACCTCACACACAGGTGAGCCGGGCGGGGGGGGAGGAGCGGGGGAGGGGGCGACCGTTGAACTTACATTGTGGACCAAGATAAAAACCCTACTGGGAAGAGCTGGGGGGGACGGACAGCGAGGAAATATGTGGACACGACATAGGAGAACGAGGAATATACTACACCGGCCGAGGAGAGTCTGGCGGGGAAAGGGCTGGCACTGGGCTGCAGGGGCTTTGTGGGATCCGTTATGCGCTTCGGATTGAAGGTGCTTACTGTCTTCGAGGAGCGTTAGGCACGGTATGCCGCAAAGTTGGGAGAGACGGTCCCGCGCAAGCATTCCCCTCCTAGTCCACGCAGCCGGATCCGCACCAGCGCCGCCCCCACAACCCGCACTCACCCGCTCGCAGGCCCTTCAAGTCGCAGGCAGTCAAGGGCGGTGACAAGGTGGGCCTTATGGGCTGGCGGAGCCACATCAGGGTGCCGTGCTCGTAGCCCCGTCGCAGTGACCTCTTGACTCACGTTTCATTTCAAATGTTGGGCTGGGCCCCGTACTGCACGGTCAGATACCCGGTGTGGTTCCTCCCGGGGCTTATGTGGGTCCTCCCGGGGCTTATGTGGGTCCTCCCCGGGCTTATGTGGGTCCTCCCGGGGCTTATGCAGCGCAGCAGCGACGTGAACAGGCGGCTGGGACCGATGCCGCGCCTGTCGTGTCGGTACTGTATGCGCTCTGCCACCTGACAGCCCTTTCCTCCCTCAACCGGGACTCTCCGCTTCCGTTCCTCGCCGCCCTCCCTGGCGCTGTACGGCAGGTGGACCTGGGCGGCGGCCACGTGATCGAGTTCGTCATGGCGCCCAACCTGCACTGGCCGGACACCATGTTCTCATTCGACCACGCCACCGGCGTCATGTTCACCTGCGACGCCTTCGGGCTGCACTACTGCTCCGAGCAGCCCTTCGACGCCGACGTCAAGGCCATCATGCCGCACTACAGGTGCATTTGTCCGCCAACATGCTCGCACGCACACGACATAAAATCCCATAATTCCCTTTATTTGGTTTTTGATTTGTTGGTTTTTCCTGAATGCCATTATGGATTATGTAACCGTGAGAAGCCACGAGCACTGCAGCCTCCATGACCTCGTGTGGCGCAAACGAGGGGGCGGCGCCCACCACCAAACGAGGGGGCGGCGTCCACCACCTTGCGCCTCTCGCGACACTTCTAATTCGCGCGTTCACCCGACTTGCACGGCCGGGCTGGGTGGCGTTTCCTCTTCGCAGGTTCTACTACGATTGCCTGATGAAGCCCAACGCCAAGTCCGTGTCCACCGCGCTGCGCAAGGTCAAGGACCTGCCGTACACCCTGATCGCCAACGGCCACGGCCCGCTCATCCGCTACAACGTGTCGGAGCTGGTCGGCGACTACGGCCGCTGGTCCGCCGCACTGAGCAAGGGCACAACCAGCGTGGCCGTGCTGTACTGCTCAGACTACGGCTTCTCCGACCGCCTCAGTCAGACCCTCGCGAAGGGCATCACCAAGGTACGACATACGGCGCAGCTCCCTTGCTGCTGGCGTCACTGCTAGTGCCTGTTGTTTCTGCCGGCTTCCGCTGCGGCGGCTCGGCTGTAATGGGTTATGTACCCCAGATGAAGTTTATCACATGTCGGCATGACGTGTTGGCATGGTACTTCCTAGCGAAATGAAGGGAAGTCCCTTCTGTGGGGTTGCGAGGAAGACTCGTGGATGCGAGGAAAACCGTTTCGTTCCCACCGTTCAACCAGGCCCTGCTTCCTTCACGGCTAGCTCGACTGGTCGGCAGTAGTCAAACCAAGTCAACCCTCGCACCCCACGCTGACGGCCCCCGTTGCCCTCCCCGCCCGCCCTCCCCCCCTGCCTTCCTGCCTCCAGGCCGGTGTGGCCACGGACATGGTGGACCTGCTGTCCGCTGACCCGCAGGAGATCGTGGCGGTGGTGGGTCGCTCCAAGGGCATCGTGCTCATGAGCCCCCCGCGGGACAGCGCCGACGCGCGCACCAGCCTAGCAGCGCTGTCGTCCGCCATCAAGCCCAAGACCAAGGTGGGGCGCGGGTGGAGGCTAGTGCGGTGGAGGCTACTGGGGCGCCAGGAGGGTCGCGGAGGGCTGTGGGCGTGAGATTCGGGCAAGCTTGCGGCGAGGCTTTGGGCGCGTGGCATGCTGCTGAGTGCTGTGCCATGCGCTGGAACGTGTGTGCGGAAGCTCAATTTCAACAGGTCTTTGCGATATGCGCTGCAGCGCCGATATCTCTGGGAGACGGCTACTGCCGCGCTCTCCAAAGCCCTTGGGAGGCCCTTGCGCGTGCTGCACCCGCACCCGCCCAGCCGATCCCCTCTGGCCTCCGGCAATCACCTAAACCCCTTTCCGTACCGTACGGCAACCTTTTCTCGCGCCAGGTCGTGATCGCTGAGTCATTCGGCGGGCGGGACGAGCCGGTGGACGTGCTGGCCTCCAGCCTGGTGGATGTGGGTGCGGAGCTGCTGGCGCCGCCGATGCGCGTCAAGGACCTGCCCTCGCAGCCCACCTACCAGCTGTTCGAGGAGGAGGGTGGGTCGCGCGGCGTCCGCGTGGTGGCGCGGCAGTCGTGCCTAATGCCGCGCGCCGCTCAGTCGTGTCTACTACTCGGCTTGGTCCCATGCGGCCCACCTCCCATGCGATTACGGTATTGCGTGCGTCATTGGTTAGCGGCGGAGGGGTGCAGCTCATTTCGAGCGTCCTGACTGGTCGACGTTCTTGGCGCGTAACGATGCTTCCTTGACGTTCGTGTCGCGTGCCAACACGAGCTCTCCACGTGGCGCCTTTCACGCCAACATTATTTGGCCGTTACCTCCTGCCTCTCCACCGGCCCTAACGCTCCCAAACCAAGAGTCCACCACCACCCCTTTCCGCGCCAATCCTCCCCCTCCCTGCCCCGCCCTGCCCTTTGCTGCAGGCACCGACCTGGCCCAGGCCCTGACCGCCAAGGAGAACCTGGCCCGCAAGAAGGCCGCCATGGGCCCTGAGGTGGCCAAGGCCCTGGCCCGTCTGTCGTCGGGGCTGTACGTAGTGACGGCGCAGCACAACAACGCCCGCTCAGCCATGGTGGCGTCGTGGGTGTCGCAGGTGGGAAGGAGGGGGGAAGAAGGGGGAGGGGAGAAAAAGGAGGGGAGGAGGAGGAGGGGGCGGGGGGAGAAGGGGGAGGGGAGAAAGAGGAGGGGAGGAAGGGGAGAGAGAGGGGGGCATCAGGTTGCGTGCACGTCAGTACGTTGAGTCCGCACGCCGTGGTCGCTGCCTTGTCGCTGGCGTAGCCAGGATGTGAGGACCCACACGCGTCTGCGTGTCGATGCCGCCGCCAGCCCCGCCCTCCCGCCTGGCATCGGGACACTCATTCGCCCCCTGATGCCACCCGAACCCACTCAGTCGCCCCCTGATGCCACTCGAACCCACTGCACCCCGGCCAGGCATCGTTCGAGCCGCTTGGGCTGACCATCGCCGTGGCCAAGGACCGTGCCATTGAGAGCCTGATGCAGGTGCGGGATGATGCATAAAGGGGGGGGTGACCCTTCGGCACTGCGAGCTCAACGCCGCATCACCCAACCCATATCCTACGCCCCAAAGTCGCATCAGGCATAAGGCAAGGTTGGACCATGACCGTTGCCGTCGTACAAACAAGGCCCAACTATCAACCACCAACCCCCAGGTCGGCGACAGCTTCGTGCTCAACTGCCTGGGTGAGGACTCGTACGCACCGCTGCTGAAGCACTTCCTCCAGGTGCGGTACGGGGACGGGTCGAGTGAAAGAGTCGTACTGTGTGCCAAGGAGGAGGGGAGAGGCGTACGCGGGACGCTCCAGGGAGGGGCGCGGTACCGTGATGACACGGCATTGCGGGCTTCGGCACCTGCCCGAGAGTTTTGGATCTGGTTCCGTCCCTTGTCCACGTACGCTACCTTGGTTCCTGTGCGGAAGCCATGTGTCACCTGCACCTCTCTGGGCATATGTCTCTGCGCCCCCGACCCAGCCCCTCCGGGCATATGTCTTTGCGCCCCCGACCCAGCCCCTCTGCCCCTCTCCCCCTGCCGCCCCTGTCCACTCCCGCCCGCAGCGCTTTGCCGCGGGTGCGGACCGCTTCGAGGGCGTGGAGTGGTACCCGGCCCCCGGCACCACCTGCCCCGTGCTGGCGGACGGCATCGCCTACATGGAGTGCCGAGTGGTGTCACGGCTGGAGACACCCGACCACTGGGTCACCTACTGCGAGGTGGGAAGGGGGCTGGGGGCAGGTTACGGGGGAACCCCCGGACCGACATACACATAGCGAGGGGGCTGGGTGGGAACCCCCGAATCGACATACACATAGAGCGAGGGGGCTGCGGGGAGAGCGCCGGGTGAGGGTATGAAGCGGGAAGGGGAGGAGAGTGCGGAGTACTCCATGGCTATGTGTCGAATGCCGTGCTTCCGTCCTAATAATCGTCAGGCCGCCAGCCATTCGCACTGCGTTGTGTCGATTCCACGGTTTTCGCTATCTCGCTACCTCGCTGCCTGCCGTAGGTCATTGGCGGCAACGTGGCGAAGCCCGCAGCGCGCACCGCCGTGCACCGGCGCAAGGTCGCCAACTACTACTGAGCTATCTATCGCGCAAGCGGGCTGGATGGCGGCACTGCAAGGCATGGAAGGAGGGCATGGAAGGAGGGCCATGGAAGGAAGGGTATTTTTGGGTTGAAGGATTGGTGAGCGGCGGCGGCAGCCTCAAGAGGAGCGGGCGGAGAGCAGCCGTGTGAATTTTGGTTGCGCGCCGCCTGGAGCCAAGCGAGCAGTAACGTTATCCCCGGCGTGGTGTAATTGCCGTACATTATGGGGAATCATCAGCTGGGTTTTGTTGCCGAGTTGACTAGCTGGGCTTCAGCTGTGCAGGTCTCGCCGGCTTTTTGCCAGTGTGAAGAAGAGTTGGCTGGTTTTGGTTCTTAAATGTTATGGGCTTTGGGGGGGGGAATGTACGTCGTCATGTAAATGTTGGTTTCGGGCTGCCGTTTACACGTGAGAGTGCCGGCTGATGAGCGGAAATACATGGTCATTGTGGTGCGGTGTGGTGTGGTGGAGACCGGCGACTTGTGGACTGATTCAACGACTATGGCGATGATGGTTCCTTTGGGTTGACTTTCCCTCCCAAGACAATCCTCGCTGCTCCCAGTGCAGCAGCAGCGCGAGGCGCAATACGGTACGACGTTGGAGGCATTTTTCGGTATATAAGTTGAACACAATGCCGCAGAAGTCCTAAAGTAACGAGGTGGCTGCTGAACCTGCCCGGGGTCAGGAGAAAGCGGCTGACCCTATCGTGTCCGAATAAACATACCATCTAAGTTGAACCAGAGGGTATCAAGGGATTAGGATTGCCAAAAGGGTTGGTCCTGGCTTGGGGATTAGATTAGCCAAAGGGTGGGATTGGACTGTGCAACGGTAGGGATTCAACCTTCCAATGTCAGGGATTCAACCTTCCAACGGCAGGGATTGGATTGGCCGACGGCAGGGATTGGATTGGCCCGCGGTCGGGGTGGGGTTGGGGTCGTACGGGATACACATCGCTGGTTGGGAAGGGCATGAAGTGTGGGGGTAGCTGCGCTGCTGGCTGGATGGGCCGCAACACCAGGTCACATGGCGAGGCCGTACTGGTCCATATCGTCATAAGAGCTGCCCACAACCGGCTGCACCAGTAACGAGAGAAGTGCAACATGCATGGTTGGCCTAGGTGACACGGGTTTGCATAGTCAGATGCCATACCAAAGTTACAGATCTGAACCTGACTAAACCTGCCCAGTCGTACAGTTCAGGTCGCTGCCTCGAGGGGATTCAACCCGGTGGGGGATTGCCGCGCTGGGGATTAGAACTCGCTTTGGAATTGGGGGCTTAGGGATTAAACCCGTCGGGGATTAGATTTCACGAGGGATTGCCGGACCAACTATTTTCGAGGATCGGGATTAGAACGACACTTTGATACCCTCTGGTTGAACGTCTCAAGCGGTACGGCAATTGCATTTGCACTTGTCGTGTCCTGACCTTTCGTCTGGCTACTGTAAGGTGCCCCAACTCAGGCATCCGCATCAGATCCTTCGCATCCTTTACATCCCCGTCACATAGGGTTGCTGCTGTCTGATGTTACTTATATAGTGCGACATTGCTGCTGTCTGATGTTACTTACATAGTTGCCTGTCGCAGTCAGCTGTAGGAAGGCGCTGTGCCCCTGTAAGGTGCAAATGCGTCGAGCAGGGTCGCTGCCGAACCCCCTGCGGCCCTGAGCGTGCGGATGGCTGTGGTGCTGGGCAGCAGGTTCGACTGCACGTTTGTGCGATGTGCCTTTCGCAGATCTGAACCCAGCGGGCGCCTATATGTACGGTACGCAACCTGCGATGTGTATCTTGCAATGTGGGCCATCATCTGCCTCGTGTCGCAGTGTTCAGGTTATACACCCACGGTCCTCTGCCCCCATCCACATTTATTTGCAGAGAATTCATTATACAATGGGTGGTGAGCTCTGTCCGAGATGTCCCTAGCATGCAAGAAAAGCTGTTCAGAACTATGGGTTTGATTGTTCGTGCATGGATGGGAAATGGATCAGTGCCAGCTATCATTGCGCTGCGACTCCAAGTGCCATACTGCTGTAAGGGGTGCTTAGAGGTGCTTCACGCGGAGCCCGCTGCGGTTTGCTTACGCAGAAACGCGTCCTACAATTACTAGGATGTATTTTGTAGCTGGATGACAACCATGTCCGCATATAGCACCATGGCGCTGTACCAGTTTGGCAATGTCAAGGCAGTGGCTCTTCGGCATATGTAGGATCCCAATTTGCTTCGGCCTGTTCGAAGGCAGGTGCGCTTATATAAGTTTATGACCGTTCGCGCGTAAAATGCAGCGTACCAGCTGGGCAATGACAGTGACTCTTCGGCATCGATGCAGGGATACCCATTCGCTTCGGCCTCTTCGAAAATAGGTGCGCATGTTTTCAGATATCCCGTGTGAACTAATAATGCTATATGTGGTGATCCGACGAGTATGAAATGCAGCTCGATGCTTGCAAAATATTAACGCTTAACCGGCAACCGCTGTACGACAATTCCTGCAGGAACATCGCAGGACTATGATAATCGTTCGTGCGGACACGTCTACCGCTTTCCAATTGTATTTACACACTTTAACGCTGTAGCCTGACGAGTCGGTGCCGTTCCGCTGCGCCTACTACGTACTGCTACGCGAACTACTACGTACTAGGGCTTTGTTAGAACCGACATTACCAGGCGATGTGAGTGTCTATAGTAACATGTGCCATGCCGCATGTGCACATAAGACAAGTGGCGTTCGTCCAAGCAAGGGCAAACATTCCCATTGTGGCCCGAGGACCTGCAAAGACCACTCTCCACCACGCATGCTATTACTCGTGCGCACTATGCTTGTCACTTCTTGATCACGGCATGCAGTCACTGTACACTTTGCGTGCACGTCGACCTTCACGTGATACTGCGCGCAAACGAGGGGGCCCAGCCTTTCCCATTCCCTCATTCACGCGAGCCATGCGCGGGCTATCTGGATATATGAATGTGTAACATAACTTTGGAAAGGGTCTGCAACCGCAGCAATGCGCCCACCACCAGTCCGAACCTGCTGCTGCTGCTGCTGCTGCTGCTGCTGCTGCACCACGTATCCCTCCATCCCCCCCTGTGGCTGCTGCAGACCAAGGAAGATGGCGCCGCGCACCCCTATCCCGTTGATCAAGGTACGAATCGGCTGTGGTGGCGCCTGCAGTCGTAGCCCCGAGCTGTCAAGCTGGGGATACCTCCCTAGCCGGGGACACGTACATCCCTAGTTCCGCAGCCCAGCTATGCCAGTAATGTCCCCACACCTGCCACGTCCGTAGGGCCGACGATAATGCTTCCCTTTAAGAATGTTCCTTCCTTAGCTCTGATCCTGCTCCTCCCCTGTACGGCTTCCTGCCTTCGCTTCCCTCCCTGGACCCAGATGGACCCCAAGAAGGCTCCTTGGGAGCAGGACCTCAAGCCGCACAACCGGTGGCATCCGGACATTCCTCCGGTGAGAGGGCGGCAGGACTGATGGTGCTGATGGCTGATGACTGGTTGAGGAGGGCTTGGTCCCCGTCCTTCACCTCCCAAGCGGCCCCCTCCCTCCGGTAGTCGCTGTACAAGAGCTGCCTCGGCTCCTTTCATTTCCGTACTACTACAGCCCTTACCAATGGTATAGCTCGATGGGAATCGGGACCCCCCTGATCACCTGACTTCATGGGAAGGACTTTCATGGAAATTCGGTAACCGCCTCGCAGCCAGACAGCAACACTGACAACATCCCCGTGCATCCCTGCGCACGGTGTGTTGATCTTCCCTGCCCAGGTTGCTGAAGTGAAGGCGGGAGACCTGTTCCGAGTTGAAACGCTGGACTGGACGGGCGGCCAGATCAAGGATGACGACAGCGCCGATGACGTCAAGTCAGTGGGTGGACGAGCGCGCGGGACGGGGGGGTGCCGTACATTCTTAGCTATAGAGCGGCGCCTCCTCCGGGTTGGCGAGGACGGGCTAGGCATGTGTGTTTCCGTGAGCACGCCGACCTTCCAGGAACGGTTTTCCGTACGAGGGATTGGGCTGCCGTGTACGATGTACCCCAACGCACAGCCGCACTCATGGCCGTTTCTTCCCCCCACTCCTCCCGTCATCCTTCTCCCGCTCCCCGATTGCCCCCCACTCCAACCAGAACACGCAGCGGGCAAGGGAGGGAGTGCGGGGAAAAAACTGAAAAGGAGATACTGAGGTCCTGGGGCCGCCCTACGTCCCATCCCTATCCCAAATTCCAAACCCCAACCCCAACCCCAAACCCAAACCCAAACCCAAACCCAAACCCAAACCCAAACCCCACCCCAAACCCAAACCCAACCCAAACCCCAAACCCAAACCCCACCCCAAAACCCAGGCACGTCGATCTCACCCGCTGCCACTACCTGTCTGGACCCATCCGGGTTACGGACGAGCAGGGGGTGCCCGCCCGCCCCGGCGACCTGCTGGCAGTGGAGCTGTGCAACCTGGGGCCCCTGCCTGGGGACGAGTGGGGCTACACTGGTGGGGCCCGGGTGGCGTGCTGAAGGAGCGCAGGGGGGAGGAGCTCGCGTGGGTTCGGGTTGACTTGAGGTTAAGGTTTGGATTTAGGCTTTACGCTTTGGATTGCAGCTACGGGTGTATGTCCGCTGTGGCAGGTGCGTTGCCGCCTGCCTGGCCTACACGCGTTCTGCCGCCTTCGCGCCCTGGCTTCAATCTACGGATTGGTCCCCGCAGGCACGTTCGACCGGGATAACGGCGGCGGCTTCTTGACGGATCACTTTCCGGAGGCCACCAAAGGTGAGCGGATTCAGGTCGGCTTCCCTTTCCCAAAGGCTCCTCTCTCGGCTGCCGCAGCCGCGTCCACAGCATCACATTATGCGTGCAGATGACGGAGCAAGAGGACGACCTAAGGCCGCACGCTTCAACCGTTTGCGCTTGTTTGCCCGCACGCGTCTGCCTCCGCTGATCCTGCCGCTGGTCCCTCTCCCCTTACCTGCCTCCCTCCCTTTCCAGCCATTTGGTACTTCGACGGTATCTACGCCTCGTCGCGGCACATCCCCGGCGTGCGCTTCGCGGGCCTTATTCATCCGGGGCTGATCGGTGAGGCGACCAGCAGGGGGCCTCCAGGGTGGCGACCCGCGAAGCGACCAGCAGGGGGCCTCCAGGGCGGGGACCCGCGAAGCTCTGCCGCGCTGCACCGCTTTAGCCTTCACCGCCATCGTCGCCGCTGCTGCCGGCGTCACCGATGCGGCTAGCTGTGTCTGCTGCTGCTGCAGGCGCAGGCGCCATTGATGCATGCTACCGCGGCCCGTCACTGCGGATGTCCGCAACCCTCTTAACCGCAGCTACTGCTGCTGCTGCTGCCGGCCCCTACGCGCTGTCCCTCATGTCACAGGCACCGCCCCCAGCCATGAGCTGCTCAAGATCTGGAACGACAGGGAGGGGGCGCTGGTGTCGGAGGGCGAGAGCTCCACCACCCTAGGGGGTGTGCTGCACACCAGGCCGCTGGGTGCGTGCGTGCGTGTGCGGAGTAGGGGCGGGGGAGAGTGGTGCGTGCATGCGTGCGGAGTAGGGGCGGGGGAGAGTGCACCTGCACCTGCACCCGACCACTACACACACCCTTGCTCCCCTCTCCTCCCCTCTCCTCCGCCCACTATCCTGTCGTTGTCGTGTCAACGGTTTTCACGCCCCCCCCCCCTTTTCTCCTCTCCTCGCGGCCCCCTGCGCCTTGCCCCTCAGCGCTACTGCCCGAGCCCAAGGGCGCCCTGCTGGGCAATGTGGCCTCGGGGTCTGCCGACTGGACCCGGGTGGCCGGCGAGGCGGCGCGCACCATCCCCGGCCGCGAGAACGGCGGCAACTGCGACATCAAGAACCTCAGCCGCGGCTGCAAGGTGCGGGCGCAACTCCAGGGAGGCTACCGCGCGGCCCAGCAGGCACAGCGGCCAGCATGGTGACTTATTTGCGGCCTGGGAGGAGGGTGGTGTGAGACCGGTGACAGGAGGGGGGACGGGGCTGTGTCCCGGTGGTGCGCAACGTGTATGGCGCATCCATGGCATCGTCCCTTCTGATGCTGTGATCTGGAAATGGCCACTTCCGGCATTTACAGTAGCTGGCACTCCACCCGACCGTTGCATACCCTTCGACAACGGGTAAACGCCGATCTGCTGCTCCGCGCCCGCCAGGTCTACTTCCCGGTGTTTGTGGATGGAGCCAACCTTTCGATGGGTAAGAGCCTTGCATCGCTGCGAGACCTGCGTCCAGACGCTGACCCCAAGGTTCAGCTGCCCATCACTTTCCGAATGCTTTTGGAGCCCCGCCGAGGGGAGGGTTGCAATTCCCGCTTGTGTGAATGGAGAGACGGCGCATAGACGGTTTTCGTTAGGCCGCAACCGCCAAGCAGGACCAGGTAGCTAGCTTCCCCTCACGCGTCCCTGCCTGGGCCCTACCTGTCGCCCCTCTGCAGGCGACATGCATTTCAGCCAGGGTGACGGAGAGGTGTCATTCTGCGGCGCAATTGAGATGACCGGCTACCTCGAAATTAAGTAAGTTAGGCTCTCGGGGACCCTGACTTGGCCCCTGACCCTTTATAAGTGCTGCCACAAGCAGTGCTGTAGCTAACGCGTTAGCCTCGCCCCCTCCCCCCCACTCTTCTTGCGTGGGGCCCCCTGATTCGCGGATTATATGTTTTACCCACCCACCCCGCCCGGCCCGCGGGCGCCTCTATCTACTTCTCCTGCTCGCGCCCGTGCAGGTGCGAGATCCTCCGCGGCGGCATGGAGCAGTACCTCACGCCCATGGGCCCCACCAAGCTGCACGTGCACCCCATCTTCGAGATCGGGCCCCTGGAGCCCCGCTACAGCGAGTGGTTGGTGTTCGAGGGCATCAGCGTTGACGAGACGGGTGGGTGCGTGGGTGGGTGGGTTACAAGGAAAACCCGTGTGTGCGGATGGGTGGGTAAAAGGAAGACCCGTGTACGAAAGAAAAACCGTGGGTGGGTGGGCGGTTTGACCAGGAGAGATGAGCCATATGACACCACTGGCCACCACCTGGCGTGCACGACCCAGACTTGCCCAACCCAACACGCCGTACCTCTCTAGCCATCACTATGACCGCCACCATCACCACCCCCACCCGACATAAACACACATGCAGGCCGGCAGCATTACCTTGACGCCACGGTGGCGTACAAGCGGGCGGTGCTGAACGCCATCGACTACCTGTCCAAGTTCGGATACACGAAGCGGCAGGTGGGTCGATGTGTCGGCGGGCCGACGAAATCAGCTGGGAGAAAGCGGACAGGACGCGGGCCAGCATGTGCATGCCCCGCCATCTCATCATGATGCAATCCCAACCCATCCGCGTTGCCCCAGCGCGTAGGGTCGCAGCACGGTGCGGCGTCCAGCGGTTTTGGACGTGCAGTATCGAGTGTTTCATGTCCCGAACGGATGCCGCTTGTTCGTCCAGCAGAACCGCGCCGCCCGGTCCTCACGTCCCAGCCCTGTCCTTACATCACCGCTGGCTGCGTCCTGCAGGTGTACCTGCTGCTGTCTTGCTGCCCCTGCGAGGGCCGCATCAGCGGGATCGTGGACGTGCCCAACGCAGTCGCCACGCTGGCCATCCCTTTAGCCATCTTCGATCAGGTGAGGCGGCGCGTGTGTTGCCATGGGGCGCAATATGGTGAGATCCGATCCGATTTCCTTGGGCCAAGGGCTGCACGTACGACACAATCTTGTGTCGTATGTGCCGTACGCATCGCGGTGGCGGGTTGGGGGTGGAGTAGCTCGTGGAGGCGCAAGCGCTGTGGCGACGGCAGGGCAGGATGCAGCAAGCCTTGGCTGGACAGGTGGGGGGAGTGCGTTAGCCGGTTAGCGGCGGGGGCGCTCGAAATACCAAGCAGAGCGAGCGGTAGGCGCACTGATGTGTGAAGTCGTGAATACTCCACAAAAAGCTAACAAACCGGACGGCGCGTACTTTGCGGCCCGGCCCTTTTGTGTGTGTGTGAAGCTTGCAAACCCTGAACGCGAAACCAGGAATACATTCCAGCCAAAGAGCCGACGGCTTAACAGAGCTGATGGGGCATTTGACGATGCGCGCTGACATCGATAGCAATCGCCGACCGGGCGCATTGCACTGTGCCCCAGAACGCATCGGGACCGCATACCTGCGACACGGGCCGCTACTGGCGGCCGTGTACCGGTACCTGCACATGCACTAACCATCATATGCGCATCGTCTCACTAACCTCCAGCCACATCGTTAACCCACGGGCTTCCTCCCATACGCCACATCACCACGACGATACGCTACCAATCAACTGCGACTGCAGGACGTGCGCCCCAAGCAGGGCGGCCCACCAGTTGGCCCCCGCCTCGTGCAGCGCGGTGACGTGGCCAAGTCCACGTATGACGGGAGCAAGCCAATTACGATGAACCCGTGCATGTGCGGCACCGGCCACTGATGAGGATGGCAGCGAGGCGACCTGGCCAGGCCCACCGCGTACCAGCTCGTACGTCATTAGTAATGCGGGCACTTTAGCGGCCCTTGCGCTCGCCTGGAGTGTGTCGCGACGATCGCCCTTGTAGCAGCCCCTCAACGGCAAGCGCGCCATGGCTATGCTGCCCCTCGCCTGCTTTTGGCTGATGTACGGCGCCTTACGGTGGCCTCGGAGGCGAGCGGAAGGGAAGCATTAGGCTCCGACTGGACGTGGGGCGATCTATATCACGTGATGTATAATAGGATGGAGTCGACTACTTGTCGGCGTTGTTGTGTCAGGATGTGCTTCAGCGAACGTATGACGACGCTTGTGAGCGTATCTCCGCATGCAGAAATGTTCAATGGTTGCTGGGGTGCAGGCGTGTTGGCGCAGAGCGGTTGCGAGCGACGAACAATGAGTGTCCAGTTTGCGTCCCGGCGAAAACCTACGCAGTGCTCGGACCATAACCAATATTCCGAAGAGGAGGATACGATGTAAAACGGCAAAATTGCTGGCTTCTGTTAGATTGTCTTCCTTAACGTGCTGACTGTTCCGCCTTCGTGCGTCAGGACTGCTTGGCCAACCACATTAATGCAGTGCAAAATCCATTCCACGTTTTATAAGACAGGTAATCCAGAACTACGATCTTACCTAGGGCAAAGCGGGAGCGGGGGCAAACCAGTGACCTCCAACCAGCACCTGTACCTTCGCTGAAACGCGAGCATAATGCAATAGTATTCCTCAATCGTTCTTCTATAAAGTAAACATTGCTGGCGAAAGCGTGGTAGATATCGAAGTTATCGGTCGTACGAGCTACTGCCGGAAAACGCATCGATATGCTCAACGGCTAAAATGAATATCCCCGTAGGCGCACTTATACAGAGAGTGTATGGTCATGTGCGTCGTCGTCATCTGCATCTACAACTACGATGTCAGTTAGGTCCGGCACGTGCCGCTGCGATACACGCCGAAACACCAAAAATTCTTTTTAGCAAAGGGCGAATTACATCAGAGGTAAAGGGGCTTCTTATTCAGAGTGTATCGTTTCAGCGTCCGTTTTCTGACGAAAGTATTCTTTGCCGGAGGATCAGGCTATCTAAACAACAATTGCTTACACTTCAGCTGAAAACGAAGGCTCACCTAGGTGCATCGCATGTTTTCCCCCTGCCGTACGGCGCCGAGGGACCGCGGTCCCAGCTGGTGCCCAGCGAATGGCGCCTTGCGTATTGTACATGGAGTGGCACATATGCTTCTCACTATAGCCGCATTTTAGTAAGGGCCTGGGCTTCCACCTTTTGAGCCCCGGCAGAGGCAGCAGCCGTCAGCGGACTCACGGTCTGGAGCATCTGTTTACAACGTCCAGCAAGTGCGGTTCATTGGATAGGTTCTTTGCTACCGGTTTGGAAACGCCATCTGCAGACGAGGGTCGAGGGCGAGGGGAGGCTGGCAGGCTGCGGAAGCTCATGAGGTGAGGCACTGCGCAGGGTTTGCGTCATATGCCTTGCGCTGAAGCCAGTTTAGTAAGGCATAACATCCATGCACTTGGGGTCGGGATAACGCGCTGGGACCGCGACCGTCTTTGGCTCCAACGGGTCGAAGGGGCCGTTATTCCTCCGGGCTTGAAATGTTCTTTCTGATAATGGTGTTCAATAAGTTGTTTGGTCCAGTTGAGTGGCCAAGACTTGGTGCTCGCTGGACCAGAAGCCTCCGAAGTCTCGGCCCACGCTGGATTGCTCACCGCTTGCTTGTCGCCGGGATATCACCTCCGGTGTACGCATAGCATCCATGGCATACTGTTCGATGCGTGCGCGTGGTTGTCCACTCAGAGCGTTGCGTTTGACCAGTACGTGCCTTGCGTTCGTCAGGGCGGTGAGTAAACGACGACAAAGGGACGGTAGGGGCTGCGGCCGCACCGCAGCGCTCGTGCATTTATTTATAGAAGCATATATCTTGGACAACGGTGCAGTCACTACGCGCAAGGAAGAGAGCGCAGGCCGGTGGTCTGCCTGGGCGGTTTTCACTTCACATCGCTTGGACTGCGATACGTCTTTTGCTTCGGATTAATGCTTAAAGTTACTTGCAAGTGTGATCTCACCATATGCTTAACTTGTGTTTCTGGCTTCCGTTATTGGGAAATCCCTGCGGCGCCCATGGAAAGGTGCTACGCAGCATCCCGCGTAAGCGCGTTTGGTATGAGATATTTGCGGTTGTTTTCATGTCATTTAATGTTGGCGCTCGTCCGAGCAAACTCTGTCGTCCATAACCCCCTCAACACTCCTCCCACAACTTTTGGCCCCGTCAGATCACGGCGCATCTACACGGAGGCGTACAACTGAATAATTGTGAACCTGGATCTGTATTTAAAGTCGCGGCTCGTACAAATCAGGTAAGCAGAAGGTTGGAAGGTACTACGTCGCGACCACGAAGCATGTCGATGCGCATGCCCAGCCTCGAAAGGGGCATGGGCTAAAGCTAAACCATTGCGGCACGTAGTGTGGGTGAATGTTGCTCGCGTGAGATGTGTTTCGCCTCGTCGCTTATCCCCTTGACACCGCTCTCCGCTGCTGCTTCGTCCCGCGCATGCGCCTATTCACCTGCTTTCAGGCATCTTATTGGCATAGCCCCCGGCTGGGCTACGAGCACTGTGCAGCTGGAGGCAGCCAAGTTTCTCCGGCTGCCAGCAGCGCAATATCCGCAGTGAGCGCCGCCGCTGGTGTCACTTACAGGCAGCGGGCCTGAGAGCAGCAGCGCGCAGATAATTGCTTTTACCAGATCCCGGATTCCGAGCTCCAAAACCAGATCCACTGCCGCAGACTCCGCTCCCTACCCCGCGGCCGCACAGGGCCGAACCACCTCAGCGCTTCTCCTGTGGAGGAAGCGCTCCACCACACCGGCCGGCTGGCCCCTTTGGCGCCTTGGGCGGTGGCAGCAATGGAGGCCGTAGATGACGGCATGGACGTCGATGGCATGCCTTGCGGCGCCATGGAGGCAGCCAAGGCCGCGGCCGTCATGGCAGTGGCTGTGGCGGCTGCTGGCGGCCGGGACTCGCGCCGTCGAGCCAACGGTCCTCTGGCGGCCCCGGGCAAGCACCGAGGAGAGGGCGCCATGGCGCCGCCGTCGCCGCCGTCGGGCCCCGTCGGCAGTGCCGCCGCCTTATCGCCTCACGGCATGCGCCTAGCGTACGACCCGCCCGGTAGCACCCGAGGCCAGGGCCCAGAACGGGCCGTAGCCGACTGGGGAAGTCTGCAGCAGGCCGTGCAGCAGCCGGGTTTGGGTGGACTGCCGTTGTCGGTGATACGCATGCTGATGCAAGCCCAGGCTCAGGCTCAGGCCCAGCCAGGGGTGCCTACGCAAGGAGCCGCTCGCGGCGGCCCCGGCGGGGCAGGAGGTAACGAGCGCCCTGGCAACGGTGCGAGTGCACTGCTAGGCACTGGCGGCGAGGGAGGTCAGGCCAGCGCAGCGGCTGTTGGAACCGCCACGGGCGCCGGTAGCGGACGGGGGGGTCAGTCATCGAGAGCTGGATCAGGGGCGGGGCAAGAGGCCGGGACGGGCTCGAGAGGGTACGGCGGGGCGAGCCAGTCGTCGTCCCCGGCCCATGGCGCATCGAGGAGCAGCGGCGCCGGCGGGGCAGGGGGCGGCTTGGACGCTGGCGGCGGCAAGGGCGGCCAGATGACCGGAGGCGGGGTCCTCAACGTCGACACCCTGCGGGCGCTGCTCGCGGCTAACAACGGCATGGGCCTGACCGGAGGCCTGGGCGGCGGCAGCATGGGCGGTGGCGCAGGCAGTGCAGGCGAGGGACCCGTCGGTGGGTCCCAGCTGCAGAACCTGCTCCAACACCTCGGTAACAGCTCGGCGCTTCTGTCCCTGAATGGCGGGAAGAACGCCGGTAGCGACGGCATCGCGGGCCTGCCCCAGCCTACGTCCGTGCAGCAGCTCCTCGCGCAGCTGGCGGCGGCTCATGGAACGGACGGCGGCGGCAACGCTGGGAGCACTGGTGGCGGTAGTGGTAACGGCGGCTTGAACGGGCATGAAGCGTTGGGTGCCGGGATTAAGACGGAGGCTATCACCGCCGCTAAGGTCGGCACGGGCAGCGGAGGCGGTGGAGGTGGCGGCTCCATTGGGCTCAGTCCGCAGCACGCTGCGCTGCTGCAGCTGTACCAGCAGGCGACGCTGAACGGCGGGATGGGGGGAATGGGGGGCAGCAATGGGCTAGGTGGCATGCTGGGGTCGCTTGGGCTAGGGTCGCTGGGCGGCAGCAACATGCAGCTCCACCAGCTGTTACCCCTTGCGATGGCCGCCAGCGGTAGGCTGCACAGCGCGGAAGGCCTGGACGAGAACGACGCGCCGTCCGCCGCCGCGGCGGCAGCGGCTTCGGTGGCAGCTTCCTCCTCCGCGGCGGCGGCCGCGGCCGCTCGGGAGGCAAGCGCCAGCGCCGACACCCGCAGCGGTTCCGTTGCTTCCACAGGCAACGGCCGCGGCGGCGGCGGCGGGCGACCGCAGCGCCACGCCAACTCGGATCTCGTTGGAAGCGGCATTGGCATGGGCGGCGGCGGCGGGTCAAGCAAGGGACCCACGGGTCTGCAGCTTCTCAAGAGTCTCGTCAGCTCGGGCGCAGCGGGCGCTGGCGTCGCCGGGCTCATAAACGGGTCCAGCGGCCTGGCGGACCTTGCAGGGCTGCCTGGTGGCGTCGCCACGCAGCTCATGGAGGACCTCGAGTCGTTGGGCTACCGTCCCGGTGCCAACGGGGGCCTTGGGGCCCAGGTGCGGCGTAACGCCGCTGCAGCCGCTGCAGCCGCAGCCGCGATGGCCTCCGGCTCCGCCGGCCGCTCCGGCGAGGTCTCTGCGCGGCTCGGCGGCGTTGGGTCGTCCGGTGGCGTCAAGAGCCGCTACTCGTCCGGGGCACCGCTGCCTGCGGGGGCCAAGAAGCCCAACAAGCGGCCGGAGAACGGCAGCCTGGCGACACAGATCCTCAAGCGCCAGCGCCTGGCGATGCAGCAGGCGGCCGAGTCGGGCGGCGCCAGCGGCGGCTCGGCGGGAATGGGGTCAGCGTCGGCAATGGAGGCGGGTTTGATGTGCCAGGGGGCGTTGTGCGGCAGCGGCGGACAGTCTACCCTGGCAGAGCTGCTGAGCAGTATCTCGTCGGGGGGCTCGTCGGGCTTATCGCACGGCGCCGCGGCGCTGCTAGCGGCGCAGTCCGGCAGCGGCGGCATGAGCGCCGCCGTCCTGGCGAATGCGGTTATGGCGGTGTCTGCGGCGGCCCGCAACGGCGGCAACGCCAGCTTGGCAATAGCAAACGCCCTGGGGCTGACGGTCCTCAACGGCGCCGGCGGTGGTGTGGGCGGCGACGGGATCCTGAGCGCGCTGGCAGGGGGCTCGGGTGCGGCGGCGGCGGCGGCTGGCAGCGCAGCTGCCGCTCAGCTTCGTGCGCTGGCACTTGCGGGGATGCCCAGCCCATCGTCGCTGCTGGCTGCAACCAGCTTGCACCGACTGGGGCTTAGTCTGCTGCTCGGCACGCCGGTCCCCAAGGGCCGCAGGTGAGAGAGCTGGGCTGTGAGGGGGCGCCGGGTCCGTGTGCGGTGGGCGCAGCGGCTAGGGGTATCGGTGCGCGGGGTCTGCCTCGGGTTGATGCCTTCGGAGCAAGCACCGCGCGGGTTGCTGTGCGCAAAACATTTCCAGTACAAGGCGCGGGCCCAAATCGGCGCAACCAGCGGCGAAGCAATCGATCCTTAATGACACGCCGCGTAGGGCCCTGCTCCACGTCACGCCACGTCACGCTCCCTGGTGTGAGATTCCAGACGGCGACCCGTAAAGTTCTTCTCCCCCAACTACGCAGGAGCCGCCGCACTGCGCGGCCCACCGGTTTCCTGAAGCTGCGCAACATCATGCGGGAGCTGGGCTTCCCCGTGCACCGCAAGGGGCACGAGCCGCAGAACGACGAGGACAAGCCGCACGGCAGCGGCCGGGGCGCCGACGGAGACGGCGGTGACTCGCCAGCCTCCCAGGGGCCCTCGCCACCGGTGATGCGGCGGCAGCGAGTGTATCCGTCGGCAGCGGCGGCGGCCGGGATAGCGGCGGCGGCAGCGGCTGCTGCCGTCGCAAGTGACGGCCGGACGCTAGGCGACAGCGCCGCTGGCGATGGCGGGGGCCCACCGGGTGCTGCTCAGTGGGACATGCAGGCCGCTCGTAAAGCGGCGGCGGCAGCACCGATGGCTATGGCGGCAGCGGGCCGCGCTGTGGCTGGGTTTCGGGGCGCGGATGTGGGTGCGGATGATGCGGGTGCGGCAGGGGGGGTGGCGGCGGCGGCGGCCAAGGCGGGGGTCACGGCGGGTGCAGTCAATGGGACAGCTGCTGCCGCGTTGCTCGCCGCCAGGGCGGCCATTGCGGCTGCGCCTGCGGGTGCGGCCCGTGCGGTCGCGTCGCAGCCAATGACGGCGCCCGGGGGAAAGGGAGCGGCGGCGCTGGCAGCGGCTACCGCAGCCGCCGCCGCGGCTGCCGCGGCGGCGGCACCCGTGGCGGCAGCAGCAGCGAGCAAGAGCCGCCGCAAGGGCGGGGCGCCTTCCCGCGCGGCCGACTAGATGGAATCGAGCAACCTGCGGCCAGTCAGAATAAGCCATGTACAACGCGCGTGTACGATGCGCGTGTACGACGCGACGACCCTACTGGGATCATCGCACCGGGATCGCCCGGATGGCGCGTCAGGGCCGATTTGCGCGGCCGGTGGCATGAATGGCTCTTTCGGTTTTGGTGGGCGATAGCAGTCCCGGCGAAGCAGCTATGCTTCGCCGGCTGCGGCTGTAGACAGCGTGTGGAGTACCGTTATACCTCATGACATTGGGACTGGGCTGGGCTGCTGCCTTGGAAGGTGGGGCGCTTCGGTTCGTGTCCCCGTTACCCCGCGCTGGCTTGGTTTGACGGACGTAACCTGTAGGCCGCCGCCGCGTTTCCGCGTTTCCCTGGCGGCGCCTGCGGCGGGGCTGCGTGGCCAGCGTGCGTCAGGTCGCAGAGGGCGCGGCACCGCCAGCGGCGTATCGTTGCAGCATATCGCGCAGGATGTGCGTGAGGGGGTGTTGCGGCAGGTCCACGATTGGAGCATAGGCGCGCCTGCACGGCGGTTGTGCGCTTACACGGTGCCGTAGCGCCGTGGTTGGTGAGGCCCCTGGCACTGACCGCTATAATGACGGCATTCTAGGCTGTACGAATGACTTACTATTGCTTCGCTGGTGGCGTTTGGCTGTACGGCTTTCCATATGGATGTACGGAGGCAGGCGCAGCACATTCAATGGGGGTGGCTGGACGCGGGAGTATGAGCGGCCAAACTTGGGGGGCCTTACGAACGGCGCCTTGCAAAACGAGAACACTTTTGATACACTTAGGGTGTCCCGATGCCTTGTGCGCCGCGCGTATTGTGTGTCATGCATGATGATATTGGAATGCTTTGAAGTGAGTTTGACCGGGGGAGGTGGCCCCGGTGCTTGCTGCAGCGCAGCAGGCGGCAACGGCCCCTACCTGGGGCGTCAGGGGGAGCATTGTGGATTCCGCCGTGCTTGATCGCATTTTTATGCCCATGCGCTTACATCGCCTACTTGGCTTACCGATACCATTCTCAAGCCAAATCTGGTATTTCGTGGCGTCTGTTAAGAGCGGAGGTTTCAGGTCAGATCGTGCCGCTAATCCCATAATTGCTGTGTGGAGGCACGAGGGCGCCCGTGGAGCTGTGGGCTTTCCGCATCACCCGCCACGCCCGCCGGTTTCCGGATTGGCCTTGTGGCGCAAATGTTGGTAACGGCTAACTACCGCTGGGTCCGGCTGCCGATATGTATCTTCGTCCGCGTTGTGTATACTTGTACCCTCGCACAATCCTTATGAGCGCGCATGACAATTGTTATAAACGACAGGTGCCGACGCTGCCTTTCGCTTTGGCGCATGATTTCCCCGCTCACCAAGGCGCACGATTGCGAAACCACTTCACAGCTACATCCAGAGCAGAAACAACAACAACAACAGGGCGGCTACGCCGAGTGCCTGGCGTTGGCCCGCGCGCAGCGCTTCGATGAAGCTGCAGGGTCTTTTGAGACGCACCTAAGCCGTGAGCCGAGCCATGACAAAGCGTGGATAAGCTATGCACAGGTGAGGCACTTCCCGCAGCCTTGCAAGCGCAATGGTGCTAGAGACTGTATTGGCTACGCTCGCAGATGAGCAAGAGGCGCTACATGAAACAAGGAGCGCAGAGCCTTGCATATGAGGCATGTGGCAGTGTACTGGACCGCGGCGTGTCGGCGAATCCCGGGTCGGCCAAACTATGGCAGGCCCGAGGACTTCTTGAACTGCAGCAAGGCAACGCAGGCCTGGCCAAGGAGCTGCTCGGAAAAGCCGTGACTCTGGATGGGAGCCTCGCGTCAGTTCTTAATTGGAAAGCATTGAAGGAGGATTTAGACCCTGCAAAGGAGTAGTAGGAGTATACGTCGCCAGGTTCCGTGCGGGTCGGTGGGTCTCTGATAAAGCGTGTGTACATACCCCAGAAACCGTCTACATACATACTAAGAACTCACCATAGGCCGTATAGCCTTTGGACATAGATAGCAGTGCGTAACTGTTGGCAAGGCTTGCGAGCTTAGTGAGGATGGCTTTACGCCACTCGCTTGCGGCATTGCCGCAAACGGCCAGTGGCATCAAAATGACAACTGTACCAGTTATGCACCTACACATGGCGGCTCGGGTCCCCAGCTCTGTTCGTGCTTTGAAACCGGTGCGTGTGGCCATCAAAAGGCAGCGGGACATTGCTGGGGTTTCTAGCGGGTGCGACACAGATAACGGTTGCCTGCTGGCGTGTGCATGATAAGCTTCCGATTGAAATCGGTCCTTCGGCCCAGCCGTGTCCGTCGTCTGGTGGTTGCCATTCTGTCGTGGCTCAAGGAGCGTATTGTAAAGCCTCGAAGCCAGTAAGCTGTACGTGTCTTTACGACGCCGTTAACATCAATTATGTCCAGGCGCACTGGATGCCCGCCAGCCGACCTGTAAGCCAGCGTGTGGTCTCCGTGTCTGCGTCACCAGCAGCGCAAGTGTCCCCAACGGAGAGCCCCTTCGACGGGTAAGATACTATTTGTGATCTGCGGTCCTGTTCCTTCATCGAGCAGGGACTGCTCGGAAGCAGGAAGCGGCAGAGGGTTTGGGGTCAGCAACTCAGGCCAAGTATCCCAGTGGCGCGCAGCAAAAACGTTCAGGTGTCACCATCCGGGATCTCCTGCCCAATATGCACTGCACCCACACCGGACACGTGCTGCCGCCCGCTGGCACGACCTGACCGATACAAGTTTAGCTCAGACGCCCCGACAGGAATCCACTCTCCACCACCCAGCACCACGATTTGCATGTTGCCGTACGCCTCCTAGGGTACGTCATCGGGACCATTACGGAAGGCCCCCATTCTCCTCACACGCCTCCAGCCTACCCGCCCCCGCTGCCTGCCCCACCAGGTCTGAGGACTTCCTCCTCCTCACAACCACTGGGGCGAAGGTCACGGCAGGCGAAGCCACCAGCGGGCGGGTGGTGGTGGGGCTGCTGCGCCACCTCGGCTGACCTGTAAGCGCCGGGGCGCGGTGGGCACCGGGGTCCGGAACTGGAGTGGAGCCTTGCCCTTGTCCGTACGCATGACGTGTGGCGGCAGGAAGAAGTTCTGCCGCACGACAGAGGGCCGCAACATGCAGGGATGCGTGTTGATTTTCCCGATGCGCTGGAAAGGTCAGCAGCGCGGAAAGGTGGTCCTAAGCGTTGGGCCGTGTGCAAAGGGGGGAGGGTTAACACCAGGAGTGAGCAGTGGTGGTGACAAACAGTGAGGCGTGTGCTTAAAGGAACCTTACAGGGTTCACAGGTTGCGACCCCTCCCTGGACTGCGGCTTCAGCCTACTGATGTTTCCTTCCAAAACCCGCGGCTCACGCTATGTTGCCCCCCTGTGCCCCCTGACCCCTCTCTTCCCCACCCAGTTCTGCTGGGAGCAGGCCCAGAGCCTGCTCCGAGCTCGCCAGCAGTTCGCCGCTGCTGGCTACAAGTTAGTGGTGGTGTCCATCGGTGAGGAGGCGTGGAATATGGATGGCGGGGGTGCGGTGGTAAAGCGGTCAGCCGAGACAGCCCTGACTTTCCAAGGAGGAGCTCGTGGTGGAACGAGCGCTTCCCCGCATCTCACGAAAGGAAGACGTCTATATGCCGAAGGCATCATCCTGCTAGTCCGGGCCCAGAGCTAGCTCCTCCTGAGCCTGCCTCACCGTCTGGCGACATCCCTAACCTTCACACGAAAGCGCACCACTCCCAACCCCTGTTGGGAACCATCGCACCATTTACTCCCACGGGCCCTCGACCTCTCTCGCATGCGTGCGTTTGGGCCAACTGGGCCTTACTCTTGCCAACCGGCTCTCGGCGCTGCGCGCGTGCTCTCACCCGCACTCCGTTTTAACCGCCAGGTAGCCCCGAGGGCGGCCGGCAGTTTTGTTCAACGCTGCCGTTCCCTCCCGAGCTGCTGCTTCTGGACCCGGACCGAAACCTCTACCGGCACCTGCAGTGCTACGAGGGCTTTAAGGCCATGTTCAGCCCCAAGACTTGGGACGTGAGTTCGTCTCGAGGCCCCCGCGTGCGGCTGGTGCTGTCCGAGGGTAGACTCGCTCATCTCTAGGCGTGGGTGTGTGGTTTTGGCAGCCCAAGCAAGAGGTTTGGTGCCCCGTCCCGCCCGTGTGTTGTGTTTGACCTGGCGCGGTGACCTGGTGGGGTGGCTGAAGGTGGGGTGAGGTGCGGCAAGGGAGGCGAGCAAGGCATCCATGCATGTTGCCGCCGTCGCCATCTACACTTCTTAGGTCGAGAATCGTGTCGTGTTTTTGCAACAGCCCGGGGTTTCAGAAGACGCATAAGCACCTGTGTGTCCTTGCGAGACCTGCAGGCCATGAAGGCCCGCCAGTGGGACGAGTTCAAGTCGCTGCTGGAGAAGTACAAGATGATCGCCCCCAAGGACGCGGAGAGCACCACCGTCATGGGTGGCTTGTGGGTGCTGGACAATGGCAAGGTGGGTGGGTGGGTGCGGTCTATATGTTGCCGCAAGATCGAGCACTCGCGACGACGTTTCTGCATCATTGGCTACGGTACCACACGCAAAGGCACGTATGCACAAGCAGGAGCCCGTGCTTGCTTTTTGTCCAAGGTGACGATGACGATATCATCATGTAACGAGCACCGTAACGAGGACCCATGATGATATGGAACGCGATCTTTGTCTCGCGACCCGCAATCCCCATCCGTGTGCCATACAGGTGCTGTACAGCTTCCGCGACGAGGGCCCGGGCGTTCATGCACCCATGGGCGACGTGCTGACGGCTTGCTGTACGGCACCAGCTGTCGCTGCCGCGGCCGCTCCCTAGGCGCGAGCCAGGGCTCGTATTGTTGCCAGGTGGGTGGATAGTGAGGAAATCCGTTGTCCAACATGGAGAGGGGAAAACTACTAGATGGAGAAGGATCGAAGTTGGGTGGGCTCTGCGGGGCGGTGGCGCAGCCGTGCATCACTAAACTGTGTCAGCTACCTGCTGCCAGCCGCCAGCTGCCTGCTGCCAGCTGCCAGCTGCCTGCTGCCAATGACGCCGCCTACAGTTGGACCAAAACCTCGTCAGGGGCTTACTAAACGCAGCCCACGCGCCAAACCTCACAGGGCGGCAGCCGAAGACACGCCAGACGCGTTCGTCCCCCCGAGCAAGGCCGGCAAGCCACCGCCGTACACCACCCAACATGAAGCCTCGCTGATGCCGAAAGCGTTCTCCCGGGTCCCCCGCGCGCGGGGCCAGGGTCGCAGGCTGGCAGGCTGACATATAATTTATCGGGTAGCGGGTCGCAGCGCGCGCAGCTGCGAAGGCTGCTCGCGGTGGCCCCGGGTACGGCAGGGCTTGTCGCATGCGAAGCCTTGAATGGAAGACGCAGAAGCGGGATTTCCAGGGTTGGGTTCCCGTGGAGTGGTGGCGGTGTCGACAATATTTTCAGTTTGATTTTCCCTATCCGCTGTGTATGGGTCGCCTCGGACGAGTTTAATTGGCGCACCCCCCTGCTGGGGCACGGCGTGAAGGCTAGGGCGCAGTAGCTGGACGGCGCGAGAAAGCAACCCTTTCCGGCAGTACGGCGAGCAAGGGTATGGGGCCATCGCAAACTGTTCTCCTCGCCGGAATGCGTCGCAAGCGCGAAGGCGCTGAGCAAGGTGCGTTCGTGGGCTTGCCGTCCATCCCCACCTAGGACGCTAAGCCTGCACGCAGGTGGTGAGTGTCACCGGGTGTATCGGTTGTAACCGAGCGCTGCACAGTCCCAGCAGGATTCCATCGCAAGCTTCCTTTCTAGCAACACAGCGCAAGAAGCTAGCCGTCCTGCGCAGGCCGGGCCGTCAGTGGCTTCGTGTATGGCGTGCCTTCTTGTCCCAGCGCTCCGGAACCGTTGGGCACCATAGGCTAGCTGAGCAGCCAGCCTCTGCCCGTGTTCTTGAGCAACTAGATCAGCAGTGTGGATACACGTGAAGTCTGACTGGAGTTCCTGTGCGTACCTGGCGGCGACGCCCACGAGTGCGCATGAATGCGCCAGTCGGAATGGTCCTTGAATTTCCTTACTGGGTGGGGTACCTGGCTGGATGAATTGGCAGCGGCTTGCCTCATGCGATCGACAGGGTCCTAGGACGCATCGCTGGGACTACGATCTCCCCTAGCATGCATATCTGGTGCAACGCTTTAATGGGTTCTGCCTGGTTCTGCTCGGGCGCATGTACGGGTGCCCTGCGCAGCGCATACCTGCTAGCAGGGGCTGGCAACAATGGGCTGGGATCTGCTGGGACTCGCTGGGACGCAGCCTGGAACAGAAGGGTGCCGTAGTGTGCCCTCGCCGAAACATCTTGAAGGTGAGGAGTACAGGGCAAAATGACGTACCACGGACAGGCATGGACGGAACATGAACCTGCCCGTGCCGTCCCAGGCTCCCGTCCGTTCCTACTGCATGATGTCTCCGTGCTGCCGCCTCGCACTGGTTGCCACCATATCCTACTATGGTGCGTAATGCCGTGTCATGCGTGGCCTTTTTACCTGGACAGAGCATTTCAGGATGTAGTGATCGTATTACCTAGGGTTTGATATGTGCCCGCTTTGGTGGCAGTATGGTAATGAGGACGCTGTCTCAACTATACGGCAAATCCCTCGTCCCATGCATTTGAACGACATGAAGACACGATGAAGCGTGTGGTAGAGTCGAACTGCTTTTTTGCATAGGTACCTTTATGGAGGCATTGACCAGTTGCGTATGACAGATTTACCATTTTTGAAAGCACCGAACAGACATGCCCTCGGGGGAACGCAGTAGCTTGGTCTCTGGGGCGTTATCCAGTGACACAGATGGCGCTCCTAGGGCACCTAAGGTTAACAAATTTCGTGGTCTCATCTGCTGGGGCATCTTTGGTGAGAGCGGCAGTCACGCTCAGATTTTGTCCTCGCGTTTCTTAAAGAAAATCGCTTACCATAAGTAATGAGCTCGCAATTCCGGTTTAAATCGCAGCGGCGTTCTTGGTATTCTTTATTATTCTGACGGCGGTCTACACGGACCCAAAGAGCTATGAAGGTAAGCGACGCTGGCGGACCTCGGGAGCTGGCGGTTGCTAGCTAGTAACACTAACAGCATAACAATTGCTACCTGCTGTGCAGCTGCAACACCCGATGACTATCTCAGCGGCGAGGATCGGACTCTTTACGAGGGTCTGGGCCAGATTTATTTTAAGCCCTCCACCCAGAAGATGAACGCACTGGCATATTGCCAACTTGGGTTACAATTGATGCACGTGTTCTGGTACGATCTGGCCATACAAAAGTTTCAGCAGGTGCGCTCCACGGGTCTGCATGTCGCTAATTGGCTTGGGAGGGCTGGGGCGACAAACGTCGCTGCTTTGCGAATTGCTCAGACACAGAATGCGGGCCATTGTTCCGGATGCGGGCCAAACCACGCTGCAGGGTTTTGTTGAAGCACAACGTCGAGGCCCAACAACCCACCACGCTCAACCTCCAACCCTTTTCATATTAGTGCCAGACACGACTCTCCCAACTCACAACCTGTCGATAGCCGAATGGCACCTTCCGCGCAAGCTTTCCGATTACAAAGGGTAGTAACCGCAAACCACCGGCCTACTCCATGCAGGCTCGCACGATGGACCCGAAGCTTGCGATGGCATACTGGGGCGAGGCTATGTGCTACAAGCAGCCGCTCTGGCAGTCAGAGAATGTCACAGCAGCGCAGGCGGTGCTAGCGCAGATGGACAAGGCGGTGAATGCCAGTGCACTGTCAGGTGGGGGTCCTGGAGTGTTTTTCAAGGAGCGTTTTTCAGCGCCGGCCTTGGGTTTCTGTTGTGGTGTGTACAAGGAGCGCTTTGAAGCCCCGGCCCTGGGTTCCTCTGCAAGAGTTCTTCTGTTGCTGGTAATACGCATAAAGTTATACAAACGGCGGCATTGCCGTCATGGTGCAACACGAAAGTTTCCGTTTCAGCCTCAGGGTTGCGGCTCCCGTTGTCGTGGTTATTGTCCCCGCTTAATAGTCTTGAATTGGTTACCAGGGCCACAAGAAGGGAAGTCAGTAGAGCGTGTGGAGTTGTTGCGGTCACAATTGCGGATAGTCCTTAATTGCCGGTGTTATTAGCGGCTTTCTTCAAAGCGCTAGGAGACATACCCAGTAGTTGTCGTGTTAGTGCCAGGTGTGAAACCCATACATCGTCCATCAAAGTGGTCTGGTCCCCACTTGCATCGTACCTACCAGTCTGCGCCAAGCTACGCCCTTTTGCCGTTGTCTGTTGTCGCAGATCGCGATGAGGACTATATCGCGGCCGCCCGGGCGCTCTTTGCTGCAAATTCAACGCTGCAGGCGCGGGAGACCAAGTATTCGGAATTGATGCAGGTGGGGCATGTGCGAGTTAGTTTCACCGACGGGTGGACGGTCTGGATTGGTCGTGCTCTAGAGCATACCGGGTCTGCGACTTGGAGTTGGTAAGCACTCGTGCGGGCTTTTGGGCGCTCTCCATAAAGTAAAAGCCTGACAATTGACGACAGTACGTGTAAGAATACGGAAGTGAGGGTTGGGACGAGCATGAGGATCGGGGAGGTCATGGGAGAATCGCGTTGTTCGGCCAGCCTACTTGGGTGCGGGAGTTGCCCTGAGGAGAGACAGGGCATTGGGCTTGCCGGCAAGATCCATGTTATACTTATCTGGGGAGCCACCTTTTGAGGCATGATGGAAGTACTTGGAAGGTGGCCGTGTATGACCGGCGGAACAAAGTATGTGGCGTCAATGAGCCGCAAGGGGAGGTCTGCACGTTCATTATACCCCTCAGAAGGCACACCTGCTTCTTGTTTCTTGCGTAATCTGCCGCGCACCATTCATTACGTTATCCTAAAGGGAGCCGCGACACCTCGCATAGGTCTTTTCTCGACAGGTCTTAATTCCTGAAGCTTCGACAACCATCCGCCACGCCCCACTGCTTCTGTTCCCCCCTCCCCTCAGGAGATCTGCTCCGACAGCACCGATGACGCGGACGCCTGCGCGCTTGCGGGGCTGTCGCTCCTGGGCCAGCTGCAGAGCACTGGGAACTACCTCACGCCCGAAGCGATGGTGAGAAGGCGGCGCGTGGGCTGTGCGGACCTCCCAAAGCTGTTTGCGGAGGACAGAAAGGGAAGGAGCGAATTGGACGCCTAAAACACCGCCCCCTGGCGGAGCCCAGGGTCGTTGTGGAGAAGCCAGGGGTGGTTGGCTCCCTGTTCTACCTGCGTTCTGGGGCCCATGTAACTGATGTTTTGTCGCGAGCTGAGCAAATATGGAGAAGAGCCGCTCGAAATGGAAAGGGACGATACGGCCTGTGCAACATCGAACGCGGGCGTAATTCTGGAACGTGCAAACTGGGTGAAGACGTAAATGCAAGAGATGTGTCTGTTCCTGGAATGGCGGCCGCCCGCGGGTTGAGATACGGTGGAATGGCGGCCGCGGCTTGAGATACGGTGGGCGACGGTAGCGGCGGCTTTGGACGAGTTTGGGCACTCATTGCGTGGGGGTGGGGACAAAGGCGCACGTGAGGAGTGGGGCCTTTCCATATCCGTGTCCACGCCCATGCTGACCGTTGCTGCAATCCCGACACCCATCGCAGGTCCAGGTCAGGTACAATGCGAAGGAGATTCTGGGCAAAGGCATTCACGACTACCCGGGGTGAGTACGGCGCAGGGAAGGCATGAAGTCACTGCCGGCCGGTCCTATGGGCTTTGTGGGGGCGTGGTCAAACGTCGAGGAGGAAACAAGGGGCGCAGCAAGGGCGGAGGAGGAGGAACCCAAGGTGGAAGCCGGCCGGGTGTAGCAGATGAGCAGGCTGCGAGACCGAGGGGAATGGTTATGTGTCCTTGGGTGCGTGCGCTGCATCGTGTTGCGGTGTCCATGCGCGCACCGGTTCCACCTACTGCCGGAGGCTGTGATGTCTCCCACACCGGCGCATGCTGTCCCGGAATGAACGCGGAGGGAGACATCACAGCCTCCGGTGTCTCCCCTTGTCCCATCATTCACGCGCATCCCCCGGTTGGTACAATTGCCCTCGGTCGCATGAAGGGACGATTACCCCTGCTTTGGTATGCCACCCCCGCTGCAGGCACGCAGGCATGCTGCACTACCAGGTACACCTGTACGATGTGGACGACCTAGAAGAAGCGGAAGAGGGTGGGTCGTTCCGTTGTTGGTAGTTGGGTTGCACTGGTGGTCGTACTACATGACGGCGCGCTCTCAACTATGCGCCATCGTCTGTCCGCTGCCGTTTTGCCGCTACTGCCAGTGCCCTGCCCCGTACATTCTTCGGTAGCCAGCTGATCCAACGGTCGCACCGTGCTGGTGGATTCCCGCTAATCCTCGCTTGATTAACCCTTGCCGGCTCCGCAGGCGAGGATCCCGCCCTGGCCCTTGCCAAGGCCGCCCCCGCGTCTAACGTGGCCCAGCACATGCGCAGCCACATCTTTGCGCGCTTCGGGAACTGGAGCCAGGTAGTGGATTCTAACAAGGTGAGTCCGAGTCGGAATCGTGCCCTACGATGAAAAGCTGCGCTGAGGCAGCCAGACGAGCACCGCCACCGGCCTAACAGCACCACCACCACGACACGTCCCTAGGACAGCCCCTGCAACATCGGGGTGGGCTATGGGGTGCTGAGCAGCCGTCGCAAAAGAGTGTCAGCACCGCACTGGCTTGAATCCATCCATGCACCAATCTGTCTCGCCACCGTTCTCCCCGCCCCACCCATCCATCCCAACCAATCCACCTTCGAACACATGTTTTTGGAAAATCCTCCAGTTAGTAATTCCAAATATCCGTTATGGACTCACGCCACGCTCGCCCCACCCTATTCCACCGAGGTCAGGCCGTCAAACCGAGCTCCTCGGCATGCCTTCTCACATGCGTCTTCCAAACTCCTTTCCCAGTAGTTTTCTCTCCCGGTTTACTTCGTCCTCTCCAACGGTTTCCTCGCCACCCTCCCCCACACGCCAAAGGCCGCGGTCGCCGCATCCAACAGCTACTGCTCGGCCATCAAGGGAGGGTATGACTGCGACGCCGACAACCGGTGGCACGCCCTGGAGTGGCAGCTGTACGGCGAGACGCAGCAGTGTGCCTTCACGGCGGCCTCCGCCAGCTACGTCAAGATGCAGGCAAGATTGTCTCTGCTGCTGCCGTACATCGCCCCGGGGTCGTCGCGTGCCTCTGGGAGAGGGCTGGGACGGCAGGCGAATGGGCTTTACTGCAAGTGTAAAAATGAACGTTTTCGACAGCGCTTTCACCAACGCCATCGCCGTAAGCGCAGCCCGTCCGCTAGCACAACCTTAACCTAATCCCTGACCCTAATCCCCACCCTCCCGACATTTTGACCCCTGGCAATGACTCACTCAGACCGTTGCAGCCAACATGAGCTACGCGGATGACTACGGCCAGTGGCTCTACCGCACCTACGCGCACCTGCAGCTGCAGTCGATGAACTCCCTAGGGGCCGTCCCCCTGATGGGCGCCAAGGATAACGCAACGAGCATGATGCCGATGGCTCTGTACGACACGAGCAGCATCCTCGACGCCGAGGACATTGGGGTGCGCGCTGGCTGCCCCTCCGCACAATGCGAAAACGCATGCACTGCTATTGGCGCCATTGCCCACCTACATCCCACTAACGTTTGCATGTGACGTTATGACGTTCCTGCTCGAGTCTGCCTGGCCGGTGAGTGGTCACGTCCCGCGTTCGACGCCGGCCGAGCCATGCTGCCCCCCGCCCCCCCGCACAGGACCACTTCTGGCCCCCGCACGCGGAAGCTCACGCCCTGCTGGCGCGCGTGTACTCGCTGGTCGCTGGCCGCAACGCCACGCAGCAGCAGGCAGCCGGCGTGAACGAGACCCTGACGGCCGCGCTGGCCCGCCTGGATGTCATCGTGGCGGCTCAGAACAACCTGACCGCTGCCGCTGACGATCCCGCGGCGATGGCGCTGAACAGCGAGATGACGGCGCTGCTGACCACCGTGCAGCTGCAGGTGGGTGGGCGTCAGTAATGCGTGAAGTGACGTTGGAGAAATGTCCTGGCGGGGTAGGTAGTAAGTGTGGCGTTGCTTGCGTGGCTGCCTGCCTGCCCCGGCCCTGCCGTTGGGCCCCTCCATCACCGCTATGGTGCTGCTACACTGTGATGAAGGGTCCCACGCGCTGACCTCGCTGCTCCTCGCTGCCGCCGCCCCCTTCCGCCCAGGCTCGCGCGTTGGTGGCTGCCTCCGCCTGCGCCGTCAACAACACGGCGCGCTGCGTGGACTGGGTGCCGCTCATGGACCAGGCGCTGGCGCTGCACAACAACTTCTCAAGTGGGTTGGGGCCGGGGCGGGGCCAGGAAAGATATGCCGATTAGGCGACGGAGAGAGAGGCGTGCTGCAGGGGCGTTTCCTGGCAGTCGTCTTGTGGTATGATGTCGTTTGAACAGCTTTGTACTGGTGAGCCCAGCGCAGTTCCCGTCGCGCCGGCCACCGCGTGAGGTCCCGTCTCACTGGGCGGCCCACGCGAGTTGGCGTTTCTGCGTTTGTGGGGTGTTGGTCGTTTGGCGATGCGCTGCTTCTGTCTCGTGCGTGTCCGTCGCCAAGCTTCCTTCCGCCCCCTCCCTGCCCTCCCTTGCAGAGTCGTCGACGCTGCCGACGCTCAAGATTGCCCCTACGCCCGAGTTCTACGGCAACCTGCTCCTGGCCACCAACGCCACCGCCGCGAACGCCATGTTCGAGACCTGCCTAAGCCAGCTGCCAGGCCGCATGCAGTGCGTGCTGGGCAGCGCCCGGGCGCTGGCCAGGATGGGAGATGTAACCAAGTCCCGCACCATGTACAGTAAGCTTGTGGCGCAGTGCAGCTCAGGCGACTCGCGCTTCCCGCCCCTGGCGGAGGCGCGCAAGGAGTTGGGGCTGACTCCGCCGCCGCCAGGCAAGAAGGGCCTGCGGCGCGCCCTGCAGGAGGAGCAGGCCGTGGGCGCCATGGCGGCATGATTCGGCTGTTGTAACGACGCGCCAGGGAGGGCCCGCGGGCGCGTCAGATTTGCTTGGCTGGGCCGTCGAACGTGTTGGCAGCCGGCTAATGCCCGAAAGTAAAAGAGAGGCTGGGAGAGGCCGCCGCGACCGTCACTGCTGGTTATTTCCTGTGTATGTGGCCCACATAGAATGCGCGCGGCGAGGGGATGCATTGCGTTTGCTGTCCCTGTGCCACAGCTACAGCGAACAGCGTCCGTGCTATTATTTGCGTGGGGAGGTGTGAGTGAGGAGAGTACCCTGCGTCCGGGGTTGAGAGCGCTGGCAAGTTTTGGAGTAGCTCAAAGGAAGATTGGAAATAGAGCTCGACATTGAGAGGGGCGGGTCTTGGACGACATCACAGCGACTCGGGACCCGTGTTAGACATACCCATGTCATAAACTACTCGGTTGATTGTCACCTTGGCCGGAACACCACCACCTTGCTTGTGGACGATCCATGATATGTGACGATTGCGAAGCTTGGTGCTTTACATGCTCCCGTGGCGTGGTGCCAGCATCGCGTGCCCCCTTCGGTAGCCTCCGGGGTGGCGAGGAAGACCCGTGGATGCGAGACCTGTGGACCCATGATAGCGAGGAAGACCCGTGGATGCGAGACCTGTGGACCAGTGATAGCCTAAGGTGTTGTTCAACAAACATGTACGGCATCCCGCTTCGTTTTATGGTGTCACATTGTCGACTTTTGGTGGCCACCCGATTGCAACCAAAGCCCAGCTGTACATGTCCCCTTCGCTTCCTCCACTTGCGCCGATGCAAGTGCAGGACACCGGAAGCCAAACTTGCATTGATCTTTATGTATGAAGGACGCGGAGGTTGGACATGGAAGCTGGTGCGTGCGGGTGTTTAATAATGTTTCGTGAACAGCACCAGGCAGGAACCGACTGGCGCTTACAACACCCGGACAGACCCGGATAAGAAGCGCCAGAGAAATGAAACGCGGGCAAGGCAGGGCCTCGGCTGGTGCTCTCTCGAAGGCGCACTTAAAGGCATCATGTTACCGGTGCTCAAACTTCCTGCCGAACTGGAGGACCGAACAGCACCATCGGATGTCATGCCGGTAAACACACCGCCACATACCACGTCGTAGCACAACGGCCCCTAACTGCCAGATGCCAGGCATGTCGTCACTGTTTCCTGTTGCGTAACCGTGACAGGGACCAGCTGGGTTGATTGCTAGGCCTGGCATAGAGCATTTTCGTACGAAACGAGTAGGGCGAGTGGAGTGGGTGTTGTCCTGCGTTGTCGGTGTGGGACAGGCGCAATGGCATGCCAAGTGCGTACCTTGGATCGTCCCTTGAGGCATTGTCATCGGGCACGTAAGGTGGTCAGCGTCCACGGTTTATCGCTATCGCAATGTAGGGATGTCGTACAGTGGAGTAATGCCGTGTAGTTCCCGTGGTCAGCAGCACTCGCCGCATCTTGGTAGCAACGGAACACAAATTTTACGCGAATAGACACCACGGCCCTTCGGAAGGCTAGAGGCAGCTAAGCAAGAAGCATTTGCGCTCTGACGTGTCGCCCTTCGGTTTGGCTTCGTGCTTGCAGCAAAGGCTCCCAGCCGAACAGTAAATATACCGCATTTAAGTTTTAGGTTTGCTAGTCTAGGTGCAGCAAATCTCTGAGGCGGCCTGCCCGGCTCCTCAACTACCGCTTGTCCAAAACAACGCGTTGCAGTTGGTTATTTTTATCAGCTAGGTATAAGCTATAATCTGTATCAATGGCGTCGTTGGATGTGGACAGCTCAGCGCAGGTGCAGGTAGTCACTGCTGCAGGGCGTCCTTCTCAGAGCGCACTCGGCCGATGGCTTCAAGGCCGCCGGGATGCTGCAGCGCTACGGGTACGTTGGAATGGTATAGTTATTGGGGGTCGACTGATTTGGGCTTCAGAACCATACACGGAACATCTTTACGGCTTCCTTACTTGCAGGCTGAGCATGAGTACGCAACCACGCTGTCGGAGTCATCAAGTCAGGACTATAACGACCTGGATTGCCTCGAGTTCCTGCAAACCTCGGCGCGCGACAAGGCGGGCCGGCCACTTGTGGTCGTCGTGGCGCGAAACTATCCGGCCAAGGTCCTTAACGGGGATCGAGTATATAGGTGGGGGCCATATGCATGCTACTGCTGCACGCGTTCCGCTGTTGCATTGGTTTGTCACCTGGGCTTCCCGTGTCCTCCAGGTACCTGATTTCAAGGCTCGATAGCATTGTGGACGAGCCCTACAGCGTTGTGTGGTTCCACACGGGCAGCAGCTATTGGCAAAACTCCCCCGGGCTGTCATGGCTGTGGCGCACGTACGAGAGGTGGGGCAGGGGGCGAGAGGGGGCGAGTGCAACGTCCATGTCCACATTAGGTGGCGTCTAAAGACACCGGTTTGCGGGCAAGCCCCAAACCTTATGGAACATCCGCTGTACGGATGACATCATCGTGGGCATAGGCGTAACAGGCCATTGCCTGCCTTGAACCCCATAAACATCCATAGACATGTATGTAACGGGTCCTTGCACGTTACAGCGAGGGGCAGGGAGGGGCAGGGAGGTCATTGCACAGTGCGAGCACTGTTTGGTGCGATGGGCAAGGGGAGGGAGAGGATTGGCAGGGCGGGCGCTCGAAAGTGGGGTTACCTGCACCTCCAACCTTCACCCGATAGCGCCAACCCTCGGCATAGATGTTGTAGCGTGAACCCGGCAGAGCCACGTGAAACATAAGCCGATGTTGTGCAAAAAGGCTGATCACCTAAGCGTATAATTAATGCAAGAAATCCCTTAACAATTGGAGTCAAAAAGGGCAACTTCCGGAGAGCGTTCTGGAAGGCTGATGCTGGATGTACGGCATGGCTGCCGACCTTTCCGTGCCGACCCTATAAATCGTCTTTGCCGTCCAGTAGACAGGGACTCTAAATATAAGCTGGATACCTAAAGAGTCTGCAGAGTCATGCCCTGCCTAAGGCATATTCACTTCCGCCTTACATTGCACGGGGACCAACACTCTAATAATAAACCCCAACGGACAACACCGCGCACCTGGACTGCGCCTCCCGCCTCCACTTCACCCCCCGCCCACGCCCGCCGGTCCAACCCTATCCACCTGCTGCTGCCGCCGCCGCCGCAGGCTTCCCGCCAAGTACCGACTCAATCTGCACCGTGTATTCGTGGTGCACTGTGACCTGCCGCTGTGGGTCGGGCTGGCGGCGCTGGGACCGATGCTCAGTGAGGCGCTGTGGCGGAAGGTCGAGTGGGTGTCCCGAGTGGAGTTCCTGTGGGACCACGTGCCTAAGGTGGGCCCTACGGTGGGGGGGGGCTCAGAAGAGACCCGTGGGCGCGCACGTTGATGGTTGGGGGGGCGGGGCCAGCACATGTAGGGCTGCGGGTTTGCGAGAGAAACCTGTGGGCTGGGGAGAAGGTACAGCGGAGCGCTAGGTATCTCGGCTGGGGCAACAGCGGGCTGCCAAACAAGCTGCCGTAGGTTTAAGTGCGGCATATGAGGTGATGGATGTACATGATCCGCCAATTTAGGTTACTGGCTTGCCAAAGGGCGAGAGTCCCGAGGGGGTGAGGGCGGCGGAGGGGAGCGGTGCAGGCGTGGTAGGGTGATGGAGAACAAGCCTAGGACAAGAGGCTGGTCGCCCCTCCTGCCTGGCTCCCCACATCGCCTTCGTCCGATTTGGTGTGAACCAATAGCCGCCGCCCAGTTCCTCCTTACGTATCCCCTCCGCCCTGTCTGCTACCCTTCAGCCTCGCATCACCCACCCACCTAACGTAACCTTCATTCCCTCCGCTCCTGCCTCCCTTCCAAAAACCCTGCTCACCCTGCCTTGGCGGATCCTAACCACGTAACCAGGAGACCATCTCACCCAATCGGCCCGCTCCCTCTCCTGGTCCCCTTATAGAAGCTGCTGGTGGTGCCTGACTTCGTTGTGGAGCATGATGCCATCCTCGAGGACCAGCCGCTCATGGACTACGGTGTGGTGGCGGCCAAGGAGATCAACAGCGTGCCCGGGCTGCCTGGACCGGTGTGAGGCGTAGTGGCGGTAGTGGCTGGGGCGTGCGATGCCGGGTACCGTTTGTGTCATGGCGGTGGTAGCTGGGGCAGGTGCGATCAGCCAGGTGTCTGCATGTGGGGTTAGCCATGCCAGGGTTACAGGTCAGGCAGCCGCCGTGCCACGGCAGCGGGCCTAGAGCGGCGCATACGGTACCCGCAGCTGAAGCGGGGACAGGAGGGCCGTGGGGTAGGTGTCAGGGCGGTGGCGAAGACTGATCGTGATCAGCCCAGTGTGCATGACGGCCTGGGGCGATACAATAATAACGCTCTTGCCAGTATCATGTCACGTCGTATTTAGGGTCGCGCTGGTGTTGAGGGAGGGGCACGTGATCTAGCCGCATGTAATGATACGTAATGGGACGTCAGCGCAGCAGCGTGTTGTGGAGCCGACCGGGGACGCTGGATGTTAGGGCTATTACACGATAAATCCGCTATCGTAATTTTGGGCGAACCAGCAGTGAGGCAACGATTGCTTCATGTAAGCGCAGCGCCATCTCTCTCCTCCCGTCAATCATTTTAGTCATTACCGGGTCAAGGCAAAAGGAACCAGGCGGTTGGAGGTACAAGGCCTGGGCGCTGTAGACGTTTCGTTACGTCGCAAGTCCTCCAAATCTTAACAACTTGCCTACACCATCTGGCCATGTACTACACAAATGACAAAATGTCATCAGTGATTTTGCAGAAATTGCCCAGGCACGAACCTTATCACGCGCATGCGCCTTTCCTTGCCTTCACACCTGATTCTTGTGAGAATGTTACACGAGGGTATTCGCACATAGGCGTCACTTCAACATTGGTCTGGACACGACCGCCCGCGCAATTGAGGCTGGACGTGGTCGCGCAAGAGTTCAACTGGTCAGAGCTGCTGTGCTTACTGGAACAAGACCGCAGCCACTGCATCACGCCGCCCGCTTGTCCCCTCAGGAACTCAACCTGACCGCTGTCACAGTAAGTCACTACGACGTCTTCGGCTCCTATCAATACCCTCTAACATAACTGTACATGGTTGCCTACAAAAGCTAAAAGCATTGGGTTGCAGGGCCCAGAAGTGGCAGCCCGCTGGCCTTCTGCCAACACACATGGGCACGCCGACGAGGGATTCACGGGAAAGAAAGTAATGAAAGGCTTGGCGTCTGCACATAGCTGAAAACCGCCTGTGTACCTTTCATCACCCGCCACTCCCCTTTCGCAGACTATTGATGCCCCGGTCGTGCATGGACAGGCAAGTAAGCCCACCTCAGCCAAATCCCAGGACGTCTTATGGGGCCTGGGCGCGAGACAGGTAGCTGCCCGACTTTGTGTCAACCTTAATCGTCTCGCCTACATCAATGAACAACGGCACCGCCACGACGGCGCCCGTCTCAAGCGTGGCGGGCTTGCTGCCGCCCGAAACCGTGTTGCCCTTGACGTTGGGAGAAGTCTCCACCACCTTCAGGTCCATGAACTGAGGCACGTCGACGCTGATCACCTTGTTGTTATAGAACATAAGCTCCACGGTCGTGCCCTCCTTCAAGTACTGGGCCCAGTCGTCCCTCTTTAGACGCGTCTCCTCGTACGTCTCGGTATCCATGAATACGTACTCTTCGCTCTCCACATAGGTAAACTGACCCTCGCGCTTTTGCACGTCGGCTGTGTTCAACATTTCGCCGGCGCGGAACGTCTTCTCAACCACGCCACCCGTAAGAAAGTTCTTAAGCTTCGAGCGAACGAAAGCAGCGCCTTTGCCTGGCTTGACGTGTAGGAATTCGATGACCTTGTAGGGCTGGCTGTCAATCTCGACCGTAAGGCCGTTCTTGAAGTCGTTGGTTGATACCGTCGATGCCATCGCAACAATGCGCAGCACACGCGGGCGGACCTGTGGCCGTGGGGCAGCCCCAGCCTTAAAGGCCGCCGCACGCGAGTGGCGGAGAGACTGCATGGTGAATTGCCCGGCGTATATGCGGCGGCTGAGGCTCAGATTGCCAGTTTCAATGACCCAATTGGCTAGTACAGGACTTCGAGGCCAATATAGGATAGATGTCGCCGCTCATAGCGCAAAGATGGGGATTGTGGTCCGTCCTCTTCACGCCGTACCGACCGCTTGCATGGGCGCTTGCGGAAAATCCTCTATCGGCCACCTGCTAACTGTGGATAATTGAGTAAACGTGTCACGGGATATGTAGGCGACCTCGTATAACCCTATTCCTGCGGTTTAGGGATTGTTCATAATCCGTAGGATTACTCCCTTCACTTAAATCATGACCTGACCTGGATGTTAAGCGTGAAGCTTCATGAATCACATTCGGGCATAGGGCCAGGCGTTAGGTAGCCCAGAGGACGGGAAGGCTTCTGCTGGGCGATGGCAGCTCCGCACGGCCTACCGGTTCCCACGCACGAGGGAGGAAGTGTCTACCTGAATGGCTTTTCTTCGGGCCCAAAGCCCTACGAGGAGGTCCTCACTTTTCTGCGGAAGGTACTGTCGCTTGCCAATATGTTGGCCGATCGACCGCTGGCGTAACTTCCGCCAAGCGTTGGGCATGATAGGTGTAATTAATATGCTGCAGGGTACGGAGCTGCTCAAATATGGGCGTATTGGTTCACCGAAGTACCACCCTTTCCGGCTGTCGAACGATGACATGGAGCTCCAGTGGGAGTCTAAGAAGGCGCGTGTATGTTGGAAAGGCACAACCTAAAGTCATATTTGCACGTTGTGACAGTCAACGCCTATTCGTCCATAGGCCCCCTTTGTTGTTGTATCCCCCGTCCTCGCGCCATACGTGATTATATGGGCGAAGCTACACTGCAAGGATGAAAAGCGACGTGCAGGGTCATATTTAGGAGAGTTACGTAGTTAGTCGTGTGGCAACCGTTCGGTTCGTGTCCCGGCTGGCAGGGGGTGTGAATAGGTTTTCAAATTGCAAGTCCCCTTTTAGCATCAGGGACTGCCCGATGCTCTGGTTTCAGTTGCCCCTGCGCCCACGCCACAGCCTGGCGTCAGTGTGTGATTTGCGGTGTCTTGGGGCCCCCCAAACCTCCCATATGTCGTGTCCGCGGGTTTCCTCACTACCCCCCAAACCATCACCCGGCCCTATAAATAGACGTGAGTGCGCACTTGCTCCATGATCCATGCCGCGCACTGCACAAAGCTCTGTTATACCACCTATCTAATTCCCAACAGGGCCAGATCCGGCGGGTCCCCCTGGCGAACATCTTCAAATGGCAGCGCGGACAGGATACGGCGGTCTTTAGAAAGCATCCGCAGCCGAAGGCGTTGGCCCGCTCCTTTTCGATCTTCTATTATGACGAGTGGGTATGGGGAGGTTGCGGGAAGCCTAGGGTTTTCAACGGTGTTGGTCATGCACATGTTTTCGCGGCGAACCCAACGTATTGATCGGTCAATCGCCCAAGAAGATGTCACATGACTAGGGAAGTTGCGTGAATCTGCGGGTGGCAACAGGAGTTAAGAAGACCTGTCTGGAAGTGGAGACCTTGACAAACGCAGTGTGTTATCTCAAACTCGGGACAGCGCAGCACCCTAGATGACGCCGCTTGCACTCCCTCCACGCGGAGCCAAATCCCGCGCTTAATGCATCTGGGTTGGTCCACATCCTTATCTGGTATCTGGGTGGGCTCTGCTGCTCCTCGCAGGAACAAGGAAAGGACGCTGGACGTGATCTGCCAGAGTGTTTACGAGTTCGAAATGTGGTTCTGGGGCGTGCAGGTCATTTTCCACTTCCCGCCCGCCACGTATTACACGATGCACACATGGCCGTCGCAAGGGGCGCACCAAATGCAGGGGATGCAGGCGTATTCCGCACCGGACGGCTCCCGGGACGCAGCACCGCAGGTGGGTGTACCGCCGTGGTGGCTGCTGCCTTGGTTGCAGCCGATGCTGCTGCTGCGGCTGAAACGCGCCATCCTCAAAGGATGCTGCTGGCTGTTGCGCTGGCGCGATGCGCGCTCGTGCTGCGTCAAGTCCTGCGACCAGCGCCCATGGCGTGCCGGTGCGCAGCGCTAGTGCGCGCCGATACACCTCGGGTCCAGAAAGTACCATCGTCCTGTCTCCGGGTCGCGCCGTGCCTGAGCTGCGCCAGGCGCGCCGTGCCAGACTAACTGCTGTGTGCGCGGTCGAGTTGCCTCCATCTCTGCCTTTTAGTTTCCTGCTGGCTCCAAACCCGCCTCAATGCCTACGGGGTGCTGGTGTTCCCCGCGTGCAGCAGCCCGTGTTCGTGCCGCCGGCGCTGGAGGCCCCTGCGCCCCGGTCGGCTCGTATGGACGACCGGGGACCAAAGCCTACGCCCAAAGCAAAGCAAACAGGTGGGCGGATAGGCTCGTCGCGGTGGGGTGCGCAGCGCACGCTCGTTTGAGTCGTCGCCGGTGCTTTACGAGTCGATAAGGTGCCGCGCTGGTCAACCGTCATCAGCCTACTTTGCTGGCAGTAGACCCGCTGACAATTGCGACGGCCCCATTTGGACAGCGTTGTTGCGAAGGACAGGCGCCTTGGGCTGTGAGGGGTTCTTGATGCCCTGCGGACTGTATTGAGGGCGGGACGCGTGCAGTGACGCCCGGACCGGCGTGGGGGTATGCTCGCCGATGGTTCCATTCCGCCCGCTGAAACGAGCCTACACGAATGGGCGGTGCGCGCGCGCACGTCTTGCCTCGGCGAGCCCGCAACAGCGAAAGGCTCGGTTTGCCTCGCCGCGCGACCCGCTCAATCCACCTCACCCTTCGCCACCGCCCCTGCCTGTGGGCCTTGCTGCTGGGCCGGCTGCAGGTCTGAGCATCGTGGTCGGCGGGCGCATGCCGATGCCCGCCACCAACCGTCGGGACCGGCCGGCGCTGGGTGACCTGTACGTGTGGGGCAGCCTGCTGACCACGGAGGAGGACGAGTGGGCAGCCAAAACGCCGCCGGTGGGTCGTGAGGCGATGGTGGCAGGTCGCCGAGCAGGGCGTTTGCCTGGGGCCGATGCAGCTGTTGGACAGCGGCGTCACTTGACAGGAGGTCTGGACTGAACTAGATGCCGCGGGATCGCATGGATGGGGCATATGTGGTGGGGCGGGTGGTGAGCCGCACAGGAGTGCCATTCGGCATTGTGAAAAGGAAGGAATTACTGGACGTTGATAACTAATCCCAAAGCCCGTGATGGGTAACACTGCATATGTGCGCTCTGTTGTACCTAGCCCCCCGTACGTCGCCTTGCGCCGGCCATCGACACCCGTGCGGTGCTGCCGCAACCTACACGGCTTACCCCGGCATCACCCCACCACCGCTGCTTGTGCAGCCCGGCATCTACCAGGAGGCGATGCGGGAGTGGCAGCAGAGCAGCGTGCCGGTGCTGGTGCAGAATGCCAGCAGCGTGGACATGGTGCGGGTGGCGTGTGCGCCCCGGCATGCGGCGCTCATCACGCGGAAGGGCGAGCTGTACACCTGGGGCTTTGGCAGGAGTGAGTGGGGACAGGTGGAGTCGGGTGTGTCTGGGGCGGGGTAGGGGGCGCAAATTGTGGCTGCAATGTGAGACGAGCGAGCGGGTCGCAAGGAGGAAGAACAGGGCTTACGGCATGTGGGTTTGTTCAGGCCTGTGGCCCCCCTACCCATCGTCTCCAGCACGATCTAGCAAACACTGTCACCACGCGTCCTTACCGACTACGAGCTGTTCCAATGCATCCCTTCAAAACCTCAACCCCATCGGCATTCCTCCTTTGTCGGCTCCCCGGCGTGCTCCGATGTCTTTCACCTCTCCTGCGCGTCAACTTGACACTTATCGGCACCCCCTAATTCGGCTCGCACCGATGGGGCGTACCCATGGTCGCGCAGACGGCAATCTGGGCCACGGCTGGTGCACCAACCTGGCCAGCCCGCGGCTCGTGACGCGCATGAGCGGCAAGGGCGTGCGGGCCGTGTCGTGCAGCGAGGGCGCGACCGCAGCCATCTCCTCGGACATGCGGCTGTTCATGTGGGGCACTGGCACGGCGGGCCAGCTGGGCAACGGGTACACCTTCCCGTGTGCGGAGCCCACGGCGGTGATCTTCCCGGGACTGAGGGAGGACGTGCGGGTGCGTGGGGTGGAGGCGGGGGGGGGTGGCTGAGGTGTAGGAGGTAGGGTAGCAAGAAGACCCGGTTACACGACAGGAGGGAGGGTTCGAGGAAGACCCGTGGATGCCCGAAAAAAACCGTTTAGAACAGACGTTTGGAGGGAGGGAGGGGGGGAGGGGGGAGGAAGGAGGAAACCGCGGGGGGGGAAGAGAGCTTCGTTGGGGATGTGGCCGGGTAGACGGAGATGGTGGGCGTGTCCGATGGATGGAAAGGCGGGGGCCGGAGGGGGTAGTGAAGGCGGCTGGGCGAAGAGGCATTACTGGCTGGCGGGAAGGCAGGACGGGATGGATCGAAGGCCGGAAGTCGGAGGCGTAGCACGGTGTGAGGTCTGTTGGGGGATTAGAAGGGGCGAGGTACAGCAACCTGAGCCGGGGTGTTGCCAAGCAGGGGAAGGCAAAGGGCGCAGGGCACCTGCCGCCCTGCCGGCAACCGGTACTGACGTTGCCGGCGGCGCGCCGTTGCTGGTCCCTGACCCTGCCGCAGGTGCTGTCGGTGTCCTGCGGCCCCTATCACACCGCCGCCACCACGGAGGGCGGCCTGCTGTTCACCTGGGGCAACGGCCTGTTCGGCAAGCTGGGCCACGGGACGCACGCCTCAGAGTACCGGCCCCGCCTGTACGTGCTCACCCCCCTCGCGCGCCTGTCTTTCACCGCACCTGCCGCACTTCACACATCCGCACCTAGACGATGGACGGGGCACACCGAGCCCGTCATGCGCAGCGTTATTCGCGGAGCTCCACAGGATAGACTTTATGCTGGGGCGTAGTCGCTCGCTGCGAGGGTGATTGGGGCTCCACAGGATAGACTTTATGCTGGGGCGTAGTCGCTCGCTGCGAGGGTGATGGGGGTTTTGTGGGTGAGACGACGGGGGCGTGGCGTGAGGTGGACCTGGGAGTGTCTGTGCTTGCCCACGTGACCTGCCATGGTGGGAGGTATTGCGGGGTTGAAAGGCTCAGTTGGTTGCTGGTCGTGCCTGCCTGCCTGCCTGCCTGCCCTGCGTGGTCGCAGAGTGGCTGCGCTGGAGGACCGGTACGTCACGACCGCCAGCTGCGGCTACTGGCACACGGCAGCCGTGGCGATGACACGGAGCGCTGCGCCCAAGTGAGTGACAGCCTCGCACGGCCGCGCAAGGAGGGGACGGAAGAGGGCGGGAAATGGAAACGGAAACGGAAAGGGAGGGGGACGGAAGAGGGCAGGAAATGGAAACGGAAAGGAAAAGGGAGGGGGATGGAAGAGGGCGGGAAATGGAAACGGAAAGGGAGGGAGACGGTCACGACATCGTGCAGACTGGACCAGCCTGCGCGTTCTTCGGTGCATGGGAGGCGGGAGCAACACCCGGCGCCGCCCCGGCAGCTTGGCCGCTCAGCAGCCAGTCCTCACGATGTGCTTCCGCGTGCAGGCCTACCATGACTCCATTCGCGGGGGTGTACACGCCGGCAGCCACGCCGGGGTCGTCCTTCGCACATCCCCAACCGCCGCCGGTTCCGCCGCCACCGCCACAGTCAGCCAACGGCGCATCGACGTCTGCGGCCACGAACATTGTGTGTGCGGGTGTGCAAGAGAGCAACAGCGACCGCATTTCCGTCCGCGTACCCACAAGCGACATGAGCAGCAGCGGCAGTGACCTGCAGGTGGGAGGCGAGGTTCGAGGGAAACCCGTGGCGAGGTGGGGGGTCGGCTGAGAACCTTCAGGGTGGCGACCGCCGCCGGTGGGGCAACGCCGGCGGGCGAAAGGGGTTTGTGCGCGGGGGATTGCGAGAAAACCGGTTGGTACGTCATAAGAGCACAAAAGGGGATAAAGGGCTTGGCGAACTCCCCGGAGGACATTCCTTGCCTTTCACTACGAGTGGTGCTGTATGTGGGCAGCGATTGTTGACGCCTCGGTACTGTCATAGGCAAGGTACGCATCCTCTAACATGTGCTGACAGAAGCGTCTCTCGATTGCTCGATCCCGGCCCTGTCCATGCTGCGGTGCAGAGTGTCGTTGCGGCGGCCAATGCCGCCTCAGCCCTACCCACAGCACAAGGCAGCTACGGCGGAGGCGAGGGCCCCAGCGTCCCTGGAGGTACCCTGCTGGGCGCGATGCGCAGCGAAATATTCAACAGCAGCATTACCTCGATCGACAACCTGCGGGACATACCGGACGAGCCATCAGCGCCGGCGCCAGCGCCAGCGCCGGCATCGGCGTCAAGTGAGTTATCACATTCGCCAGCAATAGGCCTCGAGTGGAATGGGGTGTCTGCGCGTCGAGGGAAGCGGGGCGCGGCACAGCGCTGAGGGACGTGCTCGGTCATGATCGGTGGCTATGTCAATCATGCGTGGAGGTAGTATTTCATATGATGTCAAGCATGGGTTGCCTTGACCAGACTCCGAGGTCGGAAAGAAAACCCATCTGGGTATTCACACCACCAGGCCTCTCGGTTCGGCCATCGCCGCATCAGGCGCCAAGGTTGCCACAAACGCGAGCTCGCCCCGAAACCCACCTGGAGCTGCCTCACCCCCCTGGGTTTCCCGCTCCTCCTCGCTGTGCAGGCAACGCGGGCGTCCTGTTTACGTGGGGCGGCGACTTCTCCTGGACGGAGCGTGCGGGGGAGCACGCCGCCCCCAAACGCGACCACCACGGCGGCTGCCTGGGCCACGGCGACAAGGACGGCCGCCTGCTGCCCACCCGAGTGAGGGGCGACCTGGACAAGCACGGCGTGGTGCAGGTGGGGCCCCGGCGCCATGAGCCCCGCTGTCCTCCTTCACCTCCTCCCCGCGTTGCATGGTCTCCGTGCCCCGGGCAGCTCTATGCCCGCGCGTCTGCGTGTCTGCGGCGAAGCTGCTGCTCCCTCCGGCCCGCGCGTCTTGACGTGTGTCGCTGCTCCCTCCTGCCCGCGTGTCTTGACGTGTGTCGCTGCTCCCTCCGGCCCGCGCGTCTTGAAGTCTCCCTCCTGCCCGCGCGTCTTGACGTGTGTCGCTGCTCCCTCCTGCCCCCGTGTCCTGACGTGTGTCGCTGCTCCTGGCGCTGCTCGCTGTTTGTTGTTCGCTGCGCAGGTGGCTTGCGGCTGGAGCATGACGATCGCTCTGTCCGCGGACGGACGGGTTTACCAGATGGGCACCACGGGAGCACCGAAGAGCGCGGAGAAGAGCTGCCCGTGGGAGGGGGCGCTCATAGCGACCAGGGTGGGTGGCGCCTGCTGGCTGGCTGGTTGGGTGGCCTTGGGGGCTGGCTGGGTGGGTGCGTGACGTCAGCTCACGATGCTGTTACCACTCCGCGGCAGTGAGGCTTGTGCGCAATCCTTTCGCATGTCAGCAAAAGGCGTCTCGTGGCTTGCCCTTCACACGGAGCCGGCCTGCCTTCTCTTGGCAATCACTGCGTTGAACATTATCGCTGAGGTTCTGGGCCATCCTTTTCCCGCGGGTGCCTGCCTGCATGCCGTGCCGTGCCTGCAGGTGGACGGCAACCTGTTCGGCATGTACGTCGAGGAGGTGGCTTGCGGCATGCACCACGTCGTTGTGGTGGCAAGCAAGGTGCAGGTGAGAACCGGGCTCCCCAAGGGGGCCTCTAAAAGAAATCCGCGAATCCACGGCCGACAAACCAAGGGCGGTGGAGGGGGCGCGTTGCTGGCTCCCCAACGGGGTAGGACTTGACCGATGGATGAGGCACGAGTCTTGCCCTGTCCGTCCCATTAAGGCGACATTGTTCATCCTCAGGAAAGGTCTTGTCCTGCTCGTTTCACCGGTTTGCTCGAGCCGTATGCCCTGCCATTCGGTCGCACCCCGCACCCCTGTTCGCGCACCCATCCCGCCCGGTGCCCGCTCTCCCAGGCCAACGGGCAAATTCCTGATGACCAGCGCCGCGTGCGGCTGCTGACCTGGGGTCGCGGCACGGAGGGCCAGCTGGGCCTGGACAGCAGCTCGATGATGAGCTCCTCGGGCGAGACCCCGCTGGCGCAGCGGATACCGCAGGTGGACTACCACCTGCCGCAGGTGGGGCGGATGAGGTGCTGGCCGTGCGGGCCTGTGGGTATGGGCATGCGGGGAGGAGAAGACCACTGTTAAGGGCCTCGCAACAGAGTGAGAGCGTATAGCGGATGGCCGGTCAGGAGAGGACTGTGTAGACGCGAGTGGTAGCAACGTGATGGGGTGACGTCTGTGACCCCTGGAATGCGTGCGTGGAAAATCGGCGTGTGCTCTTGCCCCCACGAGCACCCTCCCTCATCTCTCCTGCCGCGGTTCTACGCTACGCCCCCCCCTTCTGCAGGTGGTATCGGCGGTGGAGGGCAAGCGCGTGCTGCACATCTCTGCGGGCGGCAACCATACCATGGCCGTGCTGGAGCACGACCCCCGCACCCGCCGCTCCCACCCCGCACCCGCCATGGCCAGCACGCCCACCAACCCGTACGGCAACTCCACCACGGCCACGCCCTCCGCCGGAGGCCACTCCCGCCCCCCCGCCTACGCGCAGCCCTACCACACTGTCGTTGGCGCCGTTGCAACCGGCGTGCGTGACGTCAGCAATGCCGCCAGCGGGCTGCTCGGCATGTCCAGCCCCTTCACCATCACTCAGTCGCTGCCCATCACCGCCGCGGCGGCGGGGCTGCAGTCGCTGCAGCAGATGGTGGTGGGCAGCGTGGGGCCGCGAGGCAAGCAGGCCGGCCCGTCGGGCGGGGGCGGCAGCGAGGCTTCCCGCACCATTGTCCGCGGGGCTCGGCGGCACCAGAGCAGCCGGCTGGTCGCCATCCCGGCACCCGCGCAGGCGACCTACGTGCAGACGCGCTCTGAGCACCACCGCTCCGACCTGCGCCGCAGCACGACGCGGCTGCACGGCTCGGGGCACGGGCACATTCCCAAGGCCATATCCGTGGGCAAGGTGGGAACCAGCTTCCGAGGGGGGAAGGGGAGAGGGCTTTGGAGGGAGGGGGTTGGTTTCGGAGGGAGGGGTTCAGACGGGTTTGCGCGCTGCAGATGGCTGGTGGTTGTGGCCATTGCGGCGTGATGAGGGTTGGGAAGGGGCCATTGCTGCGTCGCATGGCGTTCTGGCGGCTTGGTGTTCGACATGGGTCATGCCTTGGTCCCTGAGAGCACCGGCCGCTCCCACTGTCTGTACACCTCCCTCCCAGTCGACCAATGATCGCTGCGCCTGCGGCCTGTGTTGCCACTCTAAGCTTGCGGCGCTTCATTGACGCCCGTCCCGCCCCGCCACCTCTGCCCTCGCAGTCTTTGGAGCCAGCGGCTAGCGTCAGCAGCGGCGGCATGATAAGCCACCGCTCAAGCCCGCCCCTCGGGCCCAAGGGGGAAGAGGTCGACAGCAGGTGCGTGGCGGTGGGCACCAGCCGGCCGGCGGCGGCTAGAGGCATAAGTCGAATCCGGGCTTAAAACTGTCATCGTGTCCTCAGTGCATGCAGGGGCGAGGCAAATTATGTTGCTAACCGCCACCCCGCTAGGTCGCATTGCTGGCTTTCCACCGCTCCTAGCACCTGCGCGCTCCTCCACCGCTCCCCACGCGCCAATGCACCCTCCCCCACCAGGTCCATAAGCCCCACCAGCAGCTCCCTGTACGAGATGAGCAGCGCGACCGGCGACTTCCAGTCCCACGGCCTGGCCCGGGAGCCTATGCAGAGCTCCCGAGCCCGCATGGCCTCGGCGGAGACCGCGGCAGCGGCTGCCGCGGCCGCCGTGGCCGCCGCGGCCCTCGCAGCTGGGACGTCCTCACTGGGCTGCGGGTCGTCCGGCGCGACCCAGATGGCCGCCAGCGATGCCGCCGCCGCTATGGACCTGCACTCGCATGGCGGCCACAGCATCGCCGAGACGGCGGAGACCGACGTCGACACGGACTCATACTTTCACGGCGGCCGCAGCCTCGATATGGTTCCGGAGCAGGTGTGCGGAGCGCAGTGGCCGCAGTCATGTTCGGCAGGTGTCTCTTTGGCGGGGCGGAGCCTTCTAGTGGAGGATTCGCACGGAGACCGTGCTTACCGGATACGCATTTGTTTAGGGTTGTTTAGGGTTGTAGACATAGCGTGCCGCGCGACCTGTGTCCACATCGCTCTTGCTGCCTCCCTCCCTCCGCCTCCCCGGTTGCCGCAGAGCGAGGAGTCGCCCAGCTCGCCGGGGGCTGCGCGGCACGCGCACCACGCCACTTCCACAGCGCACCCGCAACCCCATCCCCTCCCGCACCCCCATCCGCACCACCACGGCAACGCCGGCAGCAGCGCTCCTCGCGCGCAGGTGTACATGGACGGCCACGAGCCAGCAGCCCACATGGCGCAGGTGGGTCGGTGGGGAACTGTCGCTGCTGGGCCCTAAACCGGCTCCGTTTCTTGTGCTCGACGACGCGCCTGCCTGCTGCGCTGGTCGCCGTCGGTTCGGGCGGGTCAAGGCAAGCAGGCCACGTAGCGGTTGTGGGAGCGAGTATGGACTGCCGAGACCGGAAAGCCCTGCCGGGCAGTCTTGGCCTGCAAGTATGAGCAGTTGGTAACAACGGTCAACGATACCCTTCCATGCGTATGCTTGCATGGACCTCCTGATGCCTTGGGGCGACAGTCATGGCACGCACACTTCGCCTCGTCTCCGTCTCCACACTGGCCTCGCTTGATCCTCATGTCCGCAGGTTGCCTCGCTGCCGCCCCCTTCGCCAGCGGCGTCGCACCCGCGAGTGAGCCTGCTGGCGCAACCGGCACCTGGCGGTACGGCGGGCGGCATGGGCGAGACGATGAGGTCGTCTATGTCGACCATGGATTCCTCGTACACCACGGGGGGAAGCAGCAGCGGATTGTCGCCCTCGGGGGTTGGCACTCCCAGCCCGGGTGGGACCGGGCGGGGCACGGGCGGGGCGGCGCTGGCGCGGCCGCGGCAGGATAGCATTCGGTGCAGGGGGTGGTGCAGGGGGTTCGAGGGAAACCCGTGGAGGGGGTGGTGCAGGAGGTGGTGCAGGGGGTGGTGCAGGGGGTGGTGCAGGGGGTGGTGCAGGGGGGGTGCAGGGGGTGGTGCAGGGGGGGTGCAGGGGGGGGTGCAGGGGGGGTGCAGGGGGGGGTGCAGGGGGTGGTGCAGGGGGGGTGCAGGGGGGGTGCAGGGGGGTGCAGGGGGGGGTGCAGGGGGGGTGCAGGGGGGGTGCAGGGCGGGGGGCGGCATGTGGCTTTCGTAGCTAGTAGACGGAGCGTGGAAGCAGGGCACGATGTGCGGCTTGGCATAGCAGCAGCCGGGGTTGGAATACCGCTGGGATGTGATTTGATGTGGCACTTTTTGATGGGCGGCGTTTTTACCTGCTGCCTTGTGCACACGCATTCCATCTGGGCACACATGGCCGGCTGTACGCACACCCCTTCCGCACTCTCCATACGTGCACCCGACTGAACCCCTCCCCTCCCGCGTCCTGCCCGGGCACACACTCTCCACCTCCAGCAGAGACGCCGGAGGAGTCTTCTCGAGGCCACTCCTCCCGCCTGGCCATGCCACTGGTGTCGTACCCCATGCCAGACGAGACACCCATGTCACCCCCGCCGCAGCCGTACGGCGGTCATCACTTGCCGCCAGCGTCGACAGCCGTCTCCATGACGCCGCCGCCGCCGTCGCGACACCCGTCTCACGGCGCGAACCTGCCGATTACGGAGTCCATCGGGAGACCCGCAATCCAGCCCACAGCCGCGGGCACCAACGGTGCCGCCGGGACGGGTCCGAGCACCAGCGGGCGCGCACGGGAGATCAGCATCTCCGCGTGGGCGCAGCCGGGGGCGGCAGGGTTGCAGGGGGCCGCCGGTGCGGGCGCAGCCGCAGCCTTGATGCAGCAGCCCGTCGGACAGCCACCTTTTCGGACCGAACCCTCCTTTCGGTTGTACAGTCTTCATCAGGAGGCCGGGTCTTCAGCGGCGGCGGCTGTTGGCGGTGGCGGCGCTGCGGAGGCCGCCGGCCTTCACCGCCCCAGCAACGTGCCAAACGCCTCCATGGGGGGACCCATCGGCCGCACCGCGGGGTCCCGTGGGTCGCGGGGGCACTCCCGCCACGCTTCGTACGACAGCCTGGACGTTTCGCGAGACGGGGAAGGCGTCCATCAGCGCAGCAACAGCATTATCGGTAGCAGCGGCTTCGAGCTGGCTCCTTCCTCGGCCTTCATCGTTGGCGGCGGCGTCGGCAGCGGCGCTCACACGCCTCCCCGCCTGACGGCGGCGACAGCCGTGGAGTCGGCAACCAACATCGCGCTCAAGCAACAGAACGAGCTGCTACAGCAGCAGATCGAGGCTTTGAAGCAGCAAGTGTCGCTTCTGGCGCAGGCGGCAGGCCTCGGTGTTACCGCCGCCGCCGCCGGAGGCGCCGCCGCTGCCGCCGTAGCCTCGGGACCCAGCCACACCTACCCACCACCCTTGCCGCCGATGACTTCGCAGCAGGCGGCGGCGCCTTCACCTATGTCCATCTCCAACCTGCAGCAACAGCAGCACCACACCGCCGGCCCGGCGTCGGCGGCCGCGGCCGCAGGCGGCGCCGCGGTGTTGGCCGTGACGGCGCCGCCGAGCGATTCCGGCACCTCCGTGGGGGGCCCCGGCAGCTGCAGCAGTGCCTCCAACGCCGGGATCTCGTTTATTGCACCCCTGCCGCCGACACCGGGGTCACAGCTGCACCACGTGACCGGCGCCGGAATCTCCGCAGCAGCTACGGGGCCCTACGGGCCGCCGCCTGCGCCATTGGCGTCGCCCTCCGGCCACGGGCTGCCTCCGCTGGGCCCGGTTGCCAGTGTCAGCAGCAGGGGCGTGATCGTGTCGGGCCAGGGGCAGGTGCTGGCGGACCGCCAGGTGCGCCGGGGCCGGGTGCATCCCTGCAGCGGCTGTGCTGCCTCCTCTTCCTCCTCTTCTGCCTCGCTTTCCTTTTCTCGTCGTCCTGCCTTCACTGCATGGAACTCACGCCGAGCCCTTCGTTACTCGCGCTGGTACCCATCCTGTCCGTGCACTGCCGATCGATCCTTCGCCGCCACCGCCATCACACCCACCAACAAACCCGCATGCACTCCGCCGCTGTCCCGCTGCAGCCAAGCATCGCCGGCGGGCCTCCCGCCGCGACCCTCGCCACCACGGGGGGGCCGGGGGGCCGGCACCGGCGCTCGACCTCCGTCGACGTGTCGTCGCTGATCGCCACGCGGGACGGCATAGGGCCCGCAAGGGACTACCTTGCTCCCGTGCCGCACGCCATGCCGTCGCCCACCGGCCACGCGGTTGACCGCGGGGGGTCCCTGACCCGGGACAACATGGTGCTGGGGCACCACACGGCGCCGCCTGCGCTGGAGTCCCTGCGGCACGCCCACCCGGGCATGTCGCTGGCGCAAGCGGTGCGTGGTATGGCGGTCGAGGGGAAATGCAGTGCGAAGCTCAGGACGGGGTCCTGGTCTGGACACCATATGTAGGTTGTGATCGACGGGTCTCTCCGTGGGGTCAACGGAGTGCGGCGGGGCGATGTGCGCGTGTATAGGTAACGCAGAGTTGCGCGCCGCGCTGGAAGCTACGGCGGTCCTCGCCGCAGGCGCACCCGCTGGATAGTCCGCGCGTACCGTCATCCCCTCACCGCACTTCCCCTGCCCCATTTCGTGGGGATGATGCTGCTTCAGTGACTCGCGCATCCCTGACCCCATCCTGTGCGGCTCTGTGCACCCCTTAACTCGGTCGTTGCCCGCGAAGGCGGTGGCCGAGGCGGATAACGAGGGCATCGACGAGGACGATGAGGACTACGAGGCCGAGGTGGAGGGCGACGGCGAGGCGGAGGGCGACGACGCGGCGTGTGGCGAGACGTCCGGCGACCGGCTGCCGTCTGTGGCCTTGGCGACGACGTTGCCGGTAGCCTCCCAGGGATCCATTCGCCGGCGGCTGTACGTATCGCAGCAGCAGCAGCAGCAAAACCCCATGCTGGGTCGCGCGTCTGCGGGCCCTTTGTATGAGGTGGGTCCGGAGGGCCGCAGGAGGGCTTGGGGCTGCATGCAATGGGCTACATGCGCATTTGGGAAGAGAGCGCACTGGCCGAGGGCGGAGTGGTAGCGGTGCGGAACAGGAGTGCGTGTGCGACCACGCGGCGCATTGCAACACGGCAATTGCAGCGCACAGCAACTTCCGAATTTTGTTGGCACGCCCTGGGTCAACGGCCATTAGCCCCTCAGCATGCGGTACTTGCGTTCAGTGTTTTTCTGTTGAGGTAGCGTACCCTCTTCTCGCCGCCACCTCGCAGTCGCACCCTGCCGATGCCGCGGCCGCCATCGGGCTCGGCCGCCAGGATTCCTCTACACAGCGCTCGAACGGCTCCGAAACCTCCACCACGAGCGCCGACGACGCCGCCGCCGAGCATGGCGACGGAGGCACCATGGCATCCGTTGGTCATACCTGGCGCGCCCGCCGTAACGCCATCATCGAATCGCATCACCTGCAGCAGCACAGCGCCACCGGCGGCAGCGGCGGGGGCGGCGTGCGCAGCGGCGGCGGGGCCGCCGCCGGGGGGGTGTTCAGCGGAGAGGAGCTGCTTTCGGGGGGCAGCCTGATGGCGCCCCAGACGGAAACGCCGCCGATGGAGGGCAACATGTTCCAGTATGTGCCAGTGAGTGGAGGCCAGGGAGGTCGGGTCTAGCGGGCCGGATTCTTCACGCTAACACAATTGCACGAGCGCATACGATGCCTCCATCGGTTGGGGTGTCCACGGGCTTCCTCGCTACCCTAGGAAGTGTGTGCGCCACTGGCGCGTCTGTCGTGAATGTGAAGGCCTTCGCAACGGGGGTGATGTGCCATGTGACTCGGTGTCCCTAAGGCTGATGAAGGAGGGTGGGGCCTCGCCGCAGTCGCACTGCGTGCGGAAGGAATGAGTCTCAGCGCAAGCCTGACGCATACAACGCCCGCTACTTCTTCTCCAACCCTGGAGAAGCGCGATTGCTGTTGCTTTAAGGGCCGAAGGGGGAGTAGCGGGCATTGCGTGCCTTAGCCCTGGGCTTCCGCTGTACAGCACAGTACTCCTCCTGCTCGCAGTAGGGACTCATGTCATGTGTGTCGCGCTATCAGCACAGCTCAACTTTCCTCGACAGCTCGCAACCCAGCCTCAGCCTGGTTGCTGCCACCATGTGCGCGTGCCGTACCGCAGGGCGTGTTCATCCTGCTCAAACCGCCGCAGCAGCCAACGGGGCGCACCGAGCTGTGCAAGCTGCGTTTCAGCAGGCGGCACTTCAGCCAGATGCAGGCGCAGCAGTGGTGGATGGCGAACAAGTCGGAGCTGTACGACAAATACCACGTGAGGCTGCGCTGCGAAGCGCAGGGCGAGGGAATGCTGGGTGCGGCGGGGCGGCAGGATAGGTTTAGCAAGGCTCCGCTAGGAGGGCCGTCCTCCTTGCGCAGTGTGACGGACAGCCCTCTTGGACTGAGGGGTGAGGCCCCGACAGTGCTCAGCAAGGCAGCAGCCGATGCTATCGTGTTCGTTTACGGGGACAGTTGTTCTGCGGATCGGGTCGTCGGGGCGTTTACTGGTGGCGCTAGTAGTTTACTGGGTGCCTAGGTCCACCACCACCACCACGCCCATGGGAGCCTTCGTCCACCACCGTCTCACCTGCCTCCTCCCGCTCACGCTGCAGGTAACTGCCTCCTTGGGCGGCGGCGCAGTCGGTGGCGGTGGCGGGCCCAGCAGTGGGCCCGGCGCCGGCGGCTCCCGCACCGCAACGCCCGTCGCCTACCCGGCCTCACCCTCCGGCGGCCCCGGTCCTGGCCTTTCGCCGCAATCCTACCAGCAGCCCAGCCTGCAGATGTCGGCCTCTGCGACTCACACTCGCGGCCTCAGCACCGACACACAAGGCACAAGCGCCGGGAGCGGTGGCGCCGCCGCCGGCAGCATGTACTTCTCCATACCCGTCGCCAGCCCTGCGCACGGGCTCAACGGCGCTGGCAGCGGCGGCTCCGCCGTCGGGCACCCGCCGGGCGCTGGCGGAGACCCTCGCGCCTTTTGGGCTTCCGCTGCGGCGGCGACGGTGGCCGCCTGCGGCAGCGACCCGTATGCCAATTGGGCGGACCAGACGTACGAGGACTCTACTATGATGGTCTCGGCGGCGCCGCCGCCGGTCGGCGGCATGGGACCTGGCGGAGGCGGAGGCATGCCGCCACGGCATCACCGCTCGCGCAGCGGAAGCCGCACCGCCAGCGGCGGCGCCAGCAACAGCGGCATGCCGGGGCAGCACCTGTACCAGCACCAGCAGCAATGGTCCTCGTCGCGCGAGGCGGCCGCGTTGGCCGGCGGCTTGCAGGCCGGCGGTGGCAGCGGCAATGGGATGTGCTCTGCTGGCCCGGGCACTTGCGCCGTAAACCAACTCCATCATTCCCACACCCGATCTCGGTCAGGAGGCGCAGCGTCCAACCTCTCCAACCGCTCCTAGTGGTGCTCAAGTGGATCCGAATGGACATGCCCATAAACTGGGGGGGCGCCGAGGACGGGCCCTACGCCGGCGGGCCGCCGCCCGCACAGCCTAAATGTACGGCAGGTTGCATGCACTTAAGTATGAGCTGCACGCAGGAACGGGTTCAACATAAAGACGCCCTGCTGCCGGCTGGGTCGGGTCGGTGCGGTCGCGGAGCCGAGGTTCATCGCTGCTGGGGTGTCAGCAATTTGCGCAGGCGGCTCTGCGGCAAGATGCGCGGCAGCGGCGGCACTGCCAGCAGGGAGGCAGAAGCAGCGGCTGTGCTGTGGGTGACTATGTATGTGGGTTGTAGGTCGGTGTGTTTCGTTGCTGCGAGGCATGCGAGGAGGGGGACGCGGGTGCAGGGTGGTATAGAGGACGACCAAGTAGCTGGCGCAGCCTTTGCTTCGGGGCGTACGTCCAGTAGGTTTGCAGGGGTTGTTGGGGTCTTCAACTGTGTGGGGCTTTGCTGTGTCGCGATTATAACAACGGCGCGCGATTATGGGATGGTAGCAAACGTTGCTGCATGCCAGGCATCTTATGATGGTAGGTTACTGGGTGGCGGCGTGTCATATGAAGACCTCCTGGAGCGGCTGGGCTAAGGCGCATTCCTCGTAGAGGCAGAATCCCGGATCTATGAATCCTGGATCCACATTACCTGCATCGACCCTGGACGACATTGTCCTCGCTGCTGTCGCGCCGTCTGCGTGCACGTCAGCGCTTTGGTTACATGGGACCGGTCGGCGCAGAAGACACCGGCGCCGCGGGGGTAGCTGCTGGGATGATACTGTGGGAGGTACTGATCGTGGTATGCCCGTCGCGTGGCTTAGATGCATGACACTGCCTACCACAGCCTGATCGGACAACGATGACGACGTAGAGCGATCACTCGTGCTAGGTGCCACGCACGTAGTCTGGGCGGGACGCTAGGAGAGCTTTGCAAGAGCGCCCAGCATAGTTGGCTGGAGGGGGCGGACCAATGGACGCAGCTGGGTGGGCTGCGATCGTCCGGCAGTGGTGGTGGGGCGTGGATAGCGCACTTACAGTAGCTCCGAACGCCTTGCGTGTCAAGGGAACGGGAGTCGCTAGGCAATCACGCAGCTTGCATGACTTCTTTGGTTAAATTATGCCTAGGGTTTCGTCTGGGAGTATGGTAGCTCGAGGCACGAGTAGAGGTGTCGGCATGGCAGTTTTTGTTCCGCGGCGCAGAGAGAGATGGCTGGATGTGCGCGGCTGTGCTGCTTAGCTTACACCTAGAGCTCCTAGTTTTACGCCACATTATCGCACGTCTTCTTCTTCCTTTTATTTTGAGGATAACCAGCTGTTTGTACTGGTCATTTTTTCGGATGCGGAGGCCTAGCGTCCAGAGGGCACGCTTCTAAGGGCGGTGGTGTACCTTCGACAACCCTGCCGTTACGGTGCTAACAGTGGTGCTTTTGAAGATAAACGGGAAATGATTGCCTTGGCTGAAGACCTCAGTTCCACGATGGGGGTTCCCTGGGTCTTCGCAGCACTGGTCCAATCTCACACCTTAGCGGCGCTTTCACGGCATATGACTGACGCATACGGCCCCATTGCACGTCTGCGACAAGACCCAACGTAGCTCCCTTCCATTTGGCCTGCAGTGAGGCGCTAATGGACGCTCTTGATACTTTCCACGAGTGCATGTGTAGGCGTACGGTCCACCAAACGGAGGAGACGGGCTTCGCCTGCCTAGCCCTGCGGTGCTTTGACGACGCCTCTATTTTGGCGAGGTTAATCTCCACCCCCTACTGCCGTTCACATAAACCAGGCAAAAAAGTAGGTTGCTTAATAGCTTCCAGGTACTGGAGGAGTAAGCCCACCGGCCCATTCTGGCGTAGGACACAGTATCCATGCAACCCCGGGCCAACCTGGCGGAGCCATACACCTGGTGAGGACGCATGCCGACAGGGCTGTGAAGTCGGTGGCCTGCCTCACAGCCGTTGTACCACATGCCGGCTGCATACGGCAACCATGCCGATCCGTCCAAAGCTCTTACCACGCCGGAAATTTGTAAGGGTCAAGCCAGGTCAAATTCCAAGCCACAGGCTGTGCGCACAGTGTGACATGATGTATCGGGTAACCTGCTCGAGATCAACGCTCGCTCTGGACATTTTCCACGATAATGGTAACGGACATGCTCCCCCGTGATGCAACCAGGTACGTACAGCTTGCAAATTCGTATATGTACCTACACGCATCCTCAAGTTCCTAAAAACGGTACACCAGGAGCGGTTGCAGCAATTGATTTCTCCTGATCCTGCATCGTTCAGGTGGACCAGGCCCAGCTATATGAAGTCTGCCATGGTGTCGTACTTGCTTCTTCGCAATGCGCCCAAATTGGCGTTCTTCGCAGTGAGCCGGGTGTTTAAAAGATGATTACGTGGAACTGGCAGGCATTATCGCATTAGGTATTACAGGTTACACCTTGGAACTTTTATCTAGTCCCACAACGCATCCTATAGCTTACTTGCGCAATTGATATCTATCATCTTCTGTGAACTCTTGATGTTTTCTCTGCTGCTAGTCTGCGGTACGGCTTACACCTTCCCATAATTCGCCCATAAAGCGCCATTATCGTCTCTCATCACCTACGATCCGCCCTCTGCGCTTTAATTACTTCAGTTTACTGAATCTTACCCTGGGTTGCGGAGATTTTGTTTTATACGTCAGTTGACGCGTACCTGGCAATTAATGGACACATAGTGGAGCTCGAGGTTGTTTGCCACAGCTGTTATCGATCCGGCCATCATAAATGCGGCAATATCACCTTGCCGTGGCCATGGCCGTGGCGCTGCTACCGGTCACCATGTAAGCTACTTCACGCCTCAACGAACGCCACGTTGCGAAAATCGCATTACTGTGGGAGTAACAGATATCGTGCTACGTATGTTTAATTGCGATCCTTCGTGTGCCCGCCCCTGGGAAAGCGAAGAAATGACCCGCGCGCGCCGGCGGGCGGTGAGTACCCGCGCTCAACCCGGGTTTCCGCCCAGATAATAGTTTACCGTCCGCCATTAACGGCACTGCATGCGTATTAATGTGTTTAGTGTTTTGCGACAGTTATATACACCTTTGACGGGGTGTTGATGCGTACATATTGTTGGTGGCTGTGACGGTGACGAAGGACCTGCTGTGTAAGAAAGGAAACCATGCATTGTGTTCTGGAAGGACGCCGGGGTATTGGTGACGCGTGGGCACATGATGACACGTGTGTTCCCGCAGTGCACGTGCATTTCATACCCATGCGCACAAACTAACACTACATCTACATACAAACAGGCTGGGCGCAAGCTGCGTGTATGTACGCTGCTTTCATATCAATGCACAGCGCAGCTGGCTGCCTGTGGGTATATCTTTAACTTCGTTCCCCCACCCCGGCTTCAATGTTTGTTTGTGCCTACAGGGCCACTACTACTGCTGTCGTGCGGTTCGCGGACTTCCCCTTCGTCAGATGCGACGCACTTATTGCACCCTTGACATACCGACTTCATGAAGAGGTTATGCACTCAGGCAACAATACCTATTGCTTTAAATTGAAGGTGGACCTTCCACCTGCTGGTTGCTCTAGCTACTGCTGCACCACGGCTGACCTGAAGAAGCTGGAGGTAGGTGTGTACATACATACATGCAAGCGCATTTAATTTTCAAATACATGCAAGCGCTTGCCGTTTCCAAGTACATGTATGGTAGTACCGGTAAACCTATCTACGCATCCTACTTGCGCATTCTACTTGCGCAAACATGTACGAACTGGCAGGTGGTGGCTGGTGGCAGCATCTGTCCCTGTACGTTATTGAAAACCTAGCTAGGCAGGCGGCATCGCGTGTGTATCATTGCTGACTGCAGACGTCGTTTTTTTAAGCGTGTATTCTCTCCTCGGTATATGTATGTACCAAACAAGTTACACATGACCGTCTAGATCGATAGCCTATCTATCGCTGGCACGAACATGTTCATTAATAAATAATAATTATTGTGCCCTTAAGTCTCCCTGATGCACGTGCCGCTGTTCTCGTAATTGCTTTTATTTTACTCGCAGATCAATGTCAACCCAGAATGTGATGTGAGCGGTGCCAGGGTGAAGGCAACCCTCAATGGTGTCCCGACCAAGGTGCCGACAATTGAGGGAGCGCCAATGGGCCCTCCTGGGAGCACCATCCTCCGCCTGACTAAGCTTGGCCTCAACAGCAGCACCGCCAATGGCGCTGAGATCTGTATCACTTTAGGCACCAACAAGGATGGCAAGGGCTGCACCACACTGGGGCAGCTGTGCGTGCAGCCGCGAGCAGCCGGAACAGCTGATATGGACCGCCATGTGTGCACAACTGCCCTGTTCGACACCCTCAATGACTGCTGCCAGATTAACACTGTCGACGTGGATACAACGTTTCTGACTGGTCCCTCATCGCCCAGCTTGCCTAACCCAGCAGCTATAACATCACCTGAACCACCCTCATCACACTCCATGCCAACCCCAGCGTTGCCGCCTCCAGCACCCTACATTCCCCCTTGCAACGTGTGTATCCACCTCAGATATGTGGGCTTCTCACCGTATGCACCAGATATAAATGGCTATCACAACCGCGAAAGCTACCCACCAGCATCTGGTTGGGATCAGGATTTTGAATACTCGTCATTTCTGCCACCACCACCACCACCACCTTCCATTGTGTATGATAAGCCAATACTTTTCTCTGCAGAACTGTGTTCAGCCTTCTCCTATATAATTAACCAGAATTTGACAGAATCAGCCAAAGCTGTGGGTGCCAGTATCATGACACCCTTTCAGGTCAGAGAGTGTAATGATCTCAGCCTGAAAGTGTGTGGCGAGTTTGCATCAGATGCAGATGGTGCAAAACTGGCCCCTGACCTCGGCGGCCTGATGAACCAATGGTCCGGTATGATGTCCAACAGACTAAATACCGCTCCGTATTTTTGTCGTGATGTAACACTTGAGGTTCTTGTTGGCGGAGATGGCATTGATATTAAAGGCAATGGTACTTCACCAAGCTGCCTTGTTGATGAATTTTCATTTTCATATCCCTGCATACCACCTACAGTCTCGTTTCCAACTACTTGCCAGTAAGTATGTGACAAGGTGGTGCTTAAGATGACTTGCTTGTTAACGTACAATTTTTTGGAGAACAATACACCAGCAGCGAATGCATGTACATATTTCGTTACGCCCACAACAACATTATTTATACGCTGCTGATGCATGTGTGTACATCAAAGTTCCTGTGTGCGCCTTCATCATGCGGACATATACTTCATCACTTCCATTTTCCTTTCTTACCATATCGACCGATCGTCACTTGACTGCAGGTGTAATAAGAACGCTGGATCCACACCGTTCGCTGCCAAATCAAAGATCTCTACGAGGCAAGGGCGCAAATCTACCAACACACTGTACTGTTTTGAAATTACGGTTGTGACACCAAAGTCGACTGTAAGTACTAAGCGTGCCTACTACTACTTCCGTTATAAACTCTTGCAATAAATTAGCTAATCGCTTTTGCATTTCGTTTGCTGAATGTTTAAAGAAGCAAAAAAGGGGGGACATACATACATGCGTATAAACAGAAGCCCCCCGCCCGCCCCTCACGGCCCTACGTACGTACCTAGCCTCTATCTCGCACCCCCCGCACCAGATTGATCGGGGTAGAGTGAGTGCAACAGCGCTGTTTTCGTTTTACCCGTAGTGCGGCCAGAGTCAGGGTGGCTAGACATGTAACACGTCGCACATCTTGCTTGGCTTAGGTCCGTAACAGTTTTTGCCTGATATATATAATACGTAATAAGAAATAAACACAAAAAACGTAAGCGACGTTGTCCCTAAAGCACTTTATAACGTTCAAAATTCATATAATGACTTTTCGTAATGTAAACAATTGATTTGACCCCTGTAAGCGAGATTCCTTGCTCACTAAAATAAATGCATCCACGTTCCTTTCTTAATTAGTACCGCACCCTAAGCAGTTTTACACTACATTCGGCTTCCTTTTTGATACGTGCATTTCTTCCCTATCCTTAACAATTCGGAACAACCCTTCACGTATCTAGATATCTGAAAATTGCTACTAGCTATTGATTGGTGGCATCCACACATTGCAGGGACAGTGCAGCAAAGCCAACGTTCTCTACAAGGTGGAGATCTACGCTGATTACAACCAGCGCGCAAAGATCTCTGGCATTGGAGTGCAGCCAGCAGGTGCAACCTCCATGAAATATGTGGCACCAGTGTGGGGCTCTGCAGACGAAAGTGCAGTCAACGCAGCACCACTGAACTGGACTGTTACACAGGCGAATGGCGCTAAGGTCTGCCTTGAGCTAGACAAGTCCACCAGCATTGACTCCTTCTGTGAGGGCCCAGTCCCATCTTCGTGCTGGTAAGGGTGGGACATGCTGTAACCTATCTACGTTATGTGCGTGTTTCGTGAAGTAGACCCTAATGGCTGGATAGAATAATGGATAGGACTGATTAACATTTTATACCTTCATTCGCTGAAACCTCGCCTGAATATGACCGTTTTCCTTTCTTAATTATTCCACGCATCCTTGCTTACTTGAAGCTATGACAGTAGTGTTTTACTAGCATTCGCTTACATCTGGCCATTTTGTCGTCAAGCAAGGCGCGACGTTCCATCTTATTACTTGCATATTAAGGAAAACCCTTCCCTTGCGTACCCAATAAGGAAACGCTTACTTTGTAACACAGGCATCCTAATCGATAGGTGTCCTAATCGATGATGCACGCACATTTGCTAGGTGTCCTAGTGACCACGTACATACCTCGATCGCTGCTAGCTGCCTACCCTTACCTCGACACGCGTACTTGGCCATGGCCAACAGGCTGAGCTTTCACAATATGGCTAGCTGTCCGGACAAGGACCAGCAGCCTATTACCAGCGACTACAAATACTGCTGCCCGCTCTACATGGCATCTATCCCTTTATCGTCCTTGGGCTAGGTGTTACATGTACGCCATTTGATGGACAGCGCGGCAGGACACGATCGAGCGACAATGGCTATAATATCTAGAGAAAGATACGTAGCTTGCTTCCTTGTGCACGGTGTCGGACTGAACGAAGAAACTCAAGGGAGACTGCCTGCCTGCATGCATGCATGTGTGCAGTAGTGTTGGCGTGTGTGTTAATTTATCACAAACAGTCACGAAAACTCCACGGAAGTATTACAGTCCAATCACCGTCGGCTGCGTGTTTATTTATGCGTGCGTTTGTTTACCACGCACTGCCTGTGTGTATGCTGCTGCTGCTGCTTGCATGCTGCTGCTGCTGCCGTGCTGCTGCTGCTGGGTATGTAGGCCAGGCCTGCACCTGCAGTAGTGCTACATGTTTAGCATATTTAATTGCCGTTTTGGATGGTCACGGTCATATATAATGTGTGTCTACATCTACATTTACTCTTAGCCACCTGCCTACGTAGCTAGCAGCTACCTACATATTTTCTGGCTGTGAGGTGGGTGATGAGGCAAAAGCTGCGTGATTTGCTGCCGCTGATTGTTCTGGTATGTAGCATGCATACGTGTAATGGTTAGATTGCGCCTCCTCTATACATGTGTGTATTATTGTTGTAGATAGCGATGTCTATCTGTCTGCTGCCGTGGCAGCGATGTCAGGTGCATGCCTTGATAAATTGGGTAGGTGGGGATGCGGCGTGCATCATGTCGCGTATGAATGCCCCACCTATGTAGCTAGGCGTCGCATGAAGATTTTGGCACCCCAGCAGGCAGGGCGGGGCAACAGCAGCCTGCTGCTGGACGCACGGATGCATGGACACACACCGAAGAGGTGCCAGCAGCCACGCAGCAGTGCCGCGTGGCCTTCATTTGCGCATTATATTTTTATGTACATGCATGCTTGTTGCTTCCTTCCTGTACCTTGGTAGATACTACTCCCTTATGGCGGCTACCAGCGCGTAAAAAGTATAGTAACATTCCTGTAACTATGCATGCATCTACCTGAGGGAGCATACAAAGTAACTTACAGTTACCTATCGACTACATGATGGCAACTATACGCTTCTGCGTTCTAACTGTACGCGTTTTTCCTTCCTATCTTATTAAATAATATTTAAATGATATAAACACTTAGTGTATCGCTTACACACGCAAAAACGCAGAAGCGGCTGAGTAGTGGCAGTCAGCCATGCATGTGCACCTCCAATAAGTGCACGTGGTTTAAATGTTTCTGAAGCCTACGGACGATACTGCTGGACGCTCGTAGTATCACTTCGTTGCGCATTGCCAATATCTTGCTGTTGAGTAATAAAGGAGTGCATTTATACCCTGACGTGGGGACACATACATGCACGGCGACGTGTTTGGCTGGAGAGAACAGACCAATGCAGCCAGTTAGGCAGAGTCTCGACGGCGGGTCGGATGGGACCAAACATTGCACGAGCACGTCTATCTGCTTCATTCGCGGACGCGGGCCCGATATTCGATTCGTGCGCCTGCAGCAGCGTTACGCCCCCTCATAAGGTTTCGGTGTTCGTTGCACGCTTCTCAGCTGTAGTGCAGCAGCGCACCGAGACGTTGTCCATCCACGGCAGTAACGCATCTCCATATCTCCACACCCCATCGCTATCAACGTCATGCTGACGCAATAGCACACACACACACAACAGCGCACATCCGAAACAACCACATGTTATAAGCACACGCACACCTGGAAGGTAGGGTAGCTGTCCGCGGTCGGCATTCAGTCCGGCTGGGTGTGACCGCGACGCTTCCCACACACGTCCGCCACACACATCCGTGCATGCCGCAGTCCGCACGCAAGAGACACGTGCGGTCCGGCACACCATTCCGCACAGACGACACGAGTACACCCGCCCGTCCACTACTTACACACATACACGGACACACGACACAAGGCGCTGCCGTTGCGCCCTCCGGATCGATCATACACACAGTACCACATCCGACGCACCTCCGAACGAAAAATAACGCAAAATCCGCGGATGGCTGGACGGCTGGCTAGGGTAGGCTCTTGCGTGGCAAATTCGATACCCCGGCATTTCGTTTCCGCACACACTTCGAGAGGCGCTACTAAACCCAAATGGCCAGCCACACAGCCCGACAGGAGCCTGACACCTACTGCTGTTGCTGCTGCTGTTCGTGCTGCTTCTCGCAACCCCAGCCCCGCTAGGTATGCCCACGGTGCCCACTGCAGCGGCGCCCATCTATTGGCGGCGTCACCTCAATCGGGGTCCGTGACGTCGTGGTTATTGATTCCCCCGCCCGCCGTTCAGACGTCGATCCCCTGGGCCATCATTATCTCCGCCTCGTCGCCCTCGTCGCCCTCCTCGCCCTCTTCCTCCTCCTCCTCGCCCTCCTCGGCCGCGCCGCCGGTGCCACGCAGCCGCGCCCACATACCCTGGACCGTCTCCCTGGAGCGGTGAGCCGCGGAACGACAGGAGGGCAACGGCAGCGGGTCAGCAAACGTCAGCGCCTGGAAAACACAATGACTGGCGAACTACCTCAGCTAAAGCGGCGGGTGGGATGGACAGGCGGGATTGGGACTGTGGGCGAGGGAGCTGAGAACGGTTGCGAGCTGTATGCGCGGGTGCATGAGGTTGTGGCGGCTGCGCTCCGATGTGGCGGCTGCTGCCCGACGCGGCCGCCGTGCGCCCTCTCTCCCCTCCGTGCGGCTGTTACTGTTGCGACAATACGGTATCCTTACTTTGCGTAGTTGAAGGCAGGCAGCAGCAGCAGCCAGCCCAGGCGGTAGTCGTTGCCGCTGAAGGCATTCACGGACACGAATACGGACTCGGAGGCAGCCACGTAGTCCACCTGGCAGCATCATTAGCAGCGGCAGTGGCATCGATAGCAGCAGTAGCAGCAGCAATGCTCAAGGGAGCCCAACCGGTGCAAGCGGCCGCCTCGCCGTGTTCCTGCCTCATACTGGGCTGGGGGGCGTTGTCTAGGTGCCTAGTCAGACGTTCACGACTGATGCCTGATTTGGCAACAGGAAGGGTGGGGTACTGTCATTAACTGGATCTCACCTCCATCCCGAAGGCGGCTCCCAGGACCTCCCAGTCATATGTCAGGTTTACTCCGTAGCCGCGTAGCCGCTTGCCGGCCTCCTCGGGTGTTCGCTCCTGGATGAAGTCCAACGCGATACCCAGGCCCTGGGAGGTGGGGGAAAAGAGAGGGAGTGGAGGGGAGCGGGGGGGAGTGGAGGAAAGTGGAGGGGAGTGGAAGGCCAACAGGAATTGGGTTTTGCTGACAACACCGTAACCACCGAAACGCGGACGTGATTGGGATTCAATGGAAGCTCAACATGCGGCGGTGGCGGCACCGTGCGGCGGAGACGGCACGCGCAGCTGCCTGCGCCACCCCCCGCCGGTGCCTGGGGCCCCGCTGCCGTTCCCCTCCACTCACCGGCAGCCAGTCGTAGTGCACGAAGGCGCGGGCGCCCCAGCCCTCGTCCTTGCCACCTGTGGGGCCCTGTGAGGGGCAGGGTTGCATGGGGCAGCCGTTGAGAGATCCAGTTGGGTTCGGTTGGACTCAGCACTCGGTGTTGTATCACGCTCTGGACTTCGCGTGACGGCGACAATGATCTGTTTCCCGCAAATTCTGCCTGTTCGACGTACACTACTGGCGTACGTCCCTGAAGTCTGTAACTCTGTTGTTACAGACTGGAACTGTGAATCTGTCACAGTTGGGAATCTGTCCCGGGCTGACTGTTTCGGTATCGTTTGGAGGACTGGGTCTAACGGCCTGTCGCTACCCATTGAGCCGGCTGTCGTACCGCTACAGCAATGTCAGTGTTCTGAAACACTTGCTGATCCTCTAAACGGTAATTCTGACTGCCCCCAGTCAGAATTAGTTGGATTTTAGCCTACAGCACCCGGGGCGAACCGATCCGGGACTCGGAAAGTGTCCACTAGCGGCTACGGCTCCCAGGCGCTGCGGGTAGAAGCCCCAGGCCGCTCACTGCACGTTCGGGTCTCGTCCGGGTACGGGGCGGCCCCCTTTAGATCCACCACCAAGAGAAGAACGTGCGGGGGCGGCCAACAAACAGCAGCAAAAGCCATTTGCGGCTCCTGGTCGCATAGTAGCCCCCCTTCCAAACAAACCCACCCTCCTGCGCCAACCCCCCATGCCCACCTCCCTGCACCACTAACTCCCGCCCTGCCCCCCGCGAACCCCTCTAAACGAAGTCCTCCAGCATGAAACTATGAACGAGTGTCCCAAACCTTCTCCTTGCCGGATTGCTTATGCCGACATATGGGTTTCCTCTCAGCCCCCCACCCCCCAGCGCACCTGCACCGCCACCTTGCTGGCGCATGCCTCCACCTTGAACGCCCCCACCCGCATGGTGTCCTGCAGCCGCACTCCCACAGCCATAGGGCCCTTGCGAGGGTCGCCGCCTTCACCCAGCCTGAGAGACAACACCGGCCCGGGGAGGGGCGGTGGAGCGTTCAGTACCAGCGGCAATTGATGCGAACGGCGCGCAGGGAACGTGTGGTCCACTCGAAGGTAGAGACAAAAGAGAGCGGCGGGGGCGCCGCCGTAGCAGCTGGCCTAGTTCCGGTGGTCCAAGTAACGCTCCGTCTCTGTCAGTACCCAGTCAGACACTGGATCAACCCCCCCGGAGCCCCGTATGGCTCCACTCAGGCATTGGATCACCCCCCCTGGAGCCCCCTAAAGCTCCACTCAGGCATTGGATCCCCCCCCTGGAGCCCCCTATAGCTCCACTGAGGCATTGGATCAACCCCCCTGGAGCCCCCTATAGCTCCACTCAGGCATTGGATCAACTCCCCTGGAGCCCCCTATAGCTCCACTCAGACACTGCATCACCCGCCCTGGAGCCGCCTATGAGCCCCACCTGGCCACCATCATGCCGCAGCCGGCGTGGTCGTTGCGGCCCAGCAGTCCGTCCTTGAAGGTGTCCACCTGCGGGGTTGTAAAGCCAGGGAGGAGGCGGGGCAGGGGTTGCATACGAGAATCCGAGAATCCAGGCGGGGCCGGGGTGTGGGCCTGCGCTGTACTGCACATACACAAGGCTTGCGCCGCAAACGTGTGGAGCGGTGCGATGGGTAGACCCGATGGACCGGGCCTGCGAAGCGTCCGGAACGGCAGCAGAGCCGGCGAAGGAAGGTTTGACGCGAGCGCAGCAGCCCGGTCCGTCCATCCCGTCCCTTGCCGCACCCTCCCGCGACAGCTAGCCACACACCTCGAGTTGGTACATGACGTCCTTGATGTTCGGCCGCAGCACCTCCCAGCTGCCAGTCAGCTGGGGGCCAGGGGGCAGCGGAAGCCAGTGGAAGTCAGCGGAAGTCAGGGGAAGGCAGCGGAAGGCAGCGCGCGCGGGGTGCCACCAGAGCCACGGAAGCATGCAGCTGTCTGCCCGAACCGTCAGGAGCACCGGTGTCCGAAGTAGGAAAGCTTCGACCACCGGATGCACCGCCTCGCACACCAGCCCCATCTCCGCTCTGCGGCCGTCAACCAACCCTTCCCAGTCCCACAGCCGCGTCTCGACGATGGATTCGGAGCGCCAACCATCCCCATCCGCCGTCCGACAGCCGCCACCCATCCCCCCATTGGGCGGGGGCCGGGTTTGCTGCCAACGCACCTGTGTCATTTGCCGGGGTCCGAAGGGCGGCACGCTGTGCACCAGGCTGACGTGGCTCTCGCCCTGCAGGCAGAGACTGGTCTTGTCCTTCTCGCAGCACACCGTCAGGTCGAAGGGGAGGCCGCCCCATCCATGGCGGGCAAACGGCTGGGACTCGTACTGCGGAAGTGGAAAGGAGGAGGCACGTCAGGGCGGGGTAGCTGCAGGGTGTGTTTTGCGGCTCATGCAGGACGGGATTCGGCACAGACAGCCCGAGTCGTGAGGCGGGGGCCTTAACAGCAGTCATGTACCCTGCGGCCTGCTGACAGGTAGTGCGTTATAGCCCTCTCCGGTGCCCCTGCACCCCTGCACCGCGCCGGCTCACCTGGAATACGATGCCGTTGAGCGGGTCGTCGTGCTCGGGACCATAGTAGTCCTACATGAGATGAGCACGGGGCGGGGCGGTAGTATGGGTTTTAAGCATGCGCTGTCACAGCTCGCAAGGCAAGACTTGAGGAAAGATCAAATCGCTATCAACCGTTGTCTCCTCTCCACACCAAACCCCTCGCTTGTGTTGAGGAGAGCCCGGCCCCCCCAGCCAGCTACACTTCCCAAGTCGAGTACCCGGTTCTTTTGCACACAACCCTGCGAGGGCGGGGTGGCAAATCCTCACAACCTACCTGCGAGGGGATGACGGTGACCCCAGCGTCCGCTGCCTCAGCGTAGGCGTGACGGTAGCTGTAGAGATCCTCCGGATCGAAGGAGGGGCCGAAGTCGATCGGGTCCACGACGTACGACTCGACGCCGTACTCCACGTTGTGGTCCAGGTCCGCCTCCTCGTACGATGACTTGAAGGTCTCACGGGACTTGTCGTACGACCGCAGCATTTGGGCGTACTCGCGCTGGGCCCACGGGTCGCCCGACAGAGCCAGGTTGTACATGTGCCGGTAGTACCTGGTGACGTGGCGGGGTGGGGTGGGGACGGGCGGGGAGCAACGGAAGAAGCAACGGAAGGGTGAGAGCGTGGACGTCAACCAGCTGTAAGTTCATAGCAATGCCAAAAGATATGTAACGCTACCCTCCGGCCCTACCGGATCCGGCCCTATCAATTTCACCTGTTCCTCCCAACGGCAGCATCAGCTAGCCCGTCGCACTCGCACCCGCCCCCGACACACACGCACAGCTCCTCCCACAAAGCCTCTACGCGGCCGCTACCACCCCCACCCCCAACCCCAACCCCACCACCACCACCGCCATGACCACACATGCAGAGAGCCACTCACACATGGTTGAAGCTCTCCGCGCCCTCGTCCTCAGTGATCTCGTCGCCCAGCCCGGCAACCGACTCCATGGTCGCCCAGCCCTGACGCGGGTGGGGAGGGGGCCGCCGAGGAGGAGGGGAAAGGTAAATGAGCCGCAGACACGCGCATCATCAGTACGGCATGTACGACGGCAGTGTGTGTACGACAATGGCCGGGAAAGGACCCCCAGCGAGCGCCATGGCTGCAGAGGAAGGAAGCGTGTGGGCTGGATCTGCGGGGACGCGCGACGTGCCATCCGCAAATGCCGGCTGCGCTGTCGGAGCTCCCCCCTTCATACCGCTCCCCCTTCACATCACCGCTTTGTGCTCCTCCCCGCTCCTCCCCGCTCCTCCCCGCTCCTCCCCGCTTGCTCCCCCCCCTGCCTCCACCGCGCGGCTCACCTCCGGCTTGAGCACACCCTCGCTCATCTGCTCGATGAAGAAGGTCAGTGGCGGCAGGCGGCTGCGCATGAGCTGCCTGCGGCGGGTGGGGAGCGGCACAGAGGGTGCATGCGAATTCAGGCGCGAGGGGAGGAGGCGAACTCGGGGAGAGGGCACCAGCGGCCAGGTTGGTTGCTGCCTGGCTCCCCGCAAGAAGCACCCGCAGCAGCGTGCTAGTGAACCTGATCGTCGTTTTCGACACCCCCCTCATCCCCCTCTTCCACTCCTGGCACCCGGGGTCCCGGCTCCTGCCCCCGACGTCCAAGCTGACCCACGGGTTCCTCTCATACCCCGGACCCCCCAGCCCAGCCCCATATCCCCGGCCTCACTTGAACATGTCCTGTGGTGCACGCGCCCCTCCAGCCGCCCCGGCCTTGCCCGCCTTGGCCTTGGCGAGATCCTTGAAGGCGGCGGTGGCCATGTTGTACGACTTGTAGCCCACCAGCTGCAGAGGGTGGGGCGGGGGGACACACGTCACGTCACGTCCCGTCACTTAGATCCCTGCACTCGGCACACTACGATTTCTTGAACAGAACGATTTGGAAGGAGGCCTTGAAGCCATCGCGCATAAGGAGCATGAGGGCGTTGGTTTGGCGTCGCCAGCGACTGCACGTGAACGAGCATGTTATTCGGCGGCAACCTGTCTTATGCCGCCGTTTGTCGTTGCTTGCGTTGGCTCAACTGCCACGATTCCGCGCCTCCCCGGCCCCCTCCAACCCCCGCAGCTGTACAGTCACGGATGAGCACCGAGGGTGCCACACTTTCTACCAACCATCAGCAACCATATTACGCGGCCCACTCCCTGGCCCAACCAAATCGCGACTTCCTAGTCCACCCACCACCACGCCAATTCGCCGGACTTCCTCTCCCTCCCAAACCCCCCCGGATCGCTCTAACCCCCAAAGCCCCGGACCCTGGACTGTCCGGCGGTCACATCGCTGCTGACACGTACCCAGGGAGCCAGCTACACGTGCGCCGGTTGTTTGGGGTTGTCCTGCTTTGTCGCTGCACCGGTTTACTCACCATCCCCCGCCCCCTTCCCCCCCGCCTGGCGGTAGACTAGCTCACAGCCCTGCCCCACCTGCACCAGCAGCTGCTGCTTCCAGGGCACCGCCGTGGGCCCTTCCAGGATGACCTGCTGCCCCAGCGAGTTGGTGGGGCAGGAGGGGTGGCAGTCCGCCAGGAAGACCGGGTTGCGGGACTGCTGGTCGCCAGCGGCCTGGGGTGTGTGTGGAGGAAGGTCGCGGGAGGGGGCAGAGGAAACGGGGTTTGCGTTGTAGGTTTGTTTAGGGTCTCGCTTTCCGGCAGCAGGCTCGGTAGCAGCAGGTTCACCGATCAGGTGCATCGAGCAGGGACAAAGGACAGGACACAGGCAGGTACATCGGGCAGGGACACCGATAAACCCTAGTTACACCCGCACCCGCCCCCCCCCTGCGCCGCGCACCTGTCGCAGCAGCTGCGAGACGATGTTGCGGCGCTGGCGGCTGTTGACGTCGTACTGCCCCCCGAAGGCCGTCCTGGCGGCGTGCGCGTGGGTGAGCACCGCCATGGTGTTTCGCCACACGCCAGTGCCCAGGGCCTCGGTGATAAGGCCCAGCAGGCCCAGCTCGCCCAGGCCGGGCCGGGTGGCGTCGAGCCTGCATTTCGTGCGTAGTGTGTTGCCTTCTTTGCGGGGAGGTCGTCAGGGAGAGTCGGCCACCCCCTGCAATACTACAGCGGCAACTCCGTCTCCCACACCCCTTCCGCCGCGCACGCCTTCCCGCTCCCATGCGCGCTTCCCTCTTCTCCCTATCCCCCCCTTCTCTTCCACCTGGCCCCTTCTCTCTTCCCCCGAACCTCCCCCCTCCCGTCCCCCTCCTTTCCCCTCCTTTTACCCCCTCATCTCCGCACCTGTCCACGTAGAACACGTAGTCGGGCTTGTGCCAGCGGTAGGCCGCCCGGATTCCGCGTAGGATGGCCTTGTTGTCGGCGGTGCGGGAGGCGGAGGCGTGCAGGCCGGGGGTGTCGATGAAGGTGAGCGGGATGCCGTTGTGCGAGCCACGGATGACACGCACGCGGCGGGTGGCCTCGCGGAAGGGGTTGGTGCGGGAGGCGGAGGGGCGGTCCAGAAGCGAGTTGATGAGCTCGCTCTTGCCGGTGCCTGGGGGGTGGGGTGGGGGGTGGCGCGGGGTGCGGGCGGAGGGATGGGGCGTGAGGTGGGCGGAGGTGTTACGGAAGGAAGGAAAGGAGGATTAGGGGACGTAGTGTGGGGGTGAGGTGGGAGCCCCGGTTGGCGCGAGGCTGCACCAGCTAGAAGAACCATCATCGCAAAGATAATGGTCCCTCTACCGGCCCACTGCACCCGCTACCCACAGATGACTCCGTGGGCCCGGCATAACCCCTTGTTGTATGATATTCGTTCCGTACGCGCGCGCACTCCGTATGTGCCCCTATGTGCACCCTCCGTGTGCCCCTGTGTGCACCCCTGAAGCCTCATTCTCCCGCCCAGCCGTCCTTGCTCAACCCGTGCACACAGCCTCCGCTCCGTCACCCATTCCCTCCCGTCCTCAATTCCTATGTTACACGACATAGGAACCGGGTAACCGGGTAACCGGGTAACCGGGTCTTCTCGCCACCCCTCCCCCCAGCACCCTCAGCTCTCCTCCCGCCCTCACTCCTGCACCCGGTCCCCACAACTGTCCTGGCAAATCCTTTCCGATGGCTTCCTCGGCCCCCCCCATCATCCGTCCGCTCACCCGTCATCCCCAGCACCAGGATCTTGACCCTCAGCCCGCCAATGAGCCCCTGCGGCGGCTCCCGTGCGTCCGCGGCCCGTGCGTCCCTCTCCGCCGCCGCAATGAGGTCCACTCGGCGGCTGCCCTTGTAGTGCTGCGCACCCACCATGCGCTCGGACCGCTCGATGGCCTGAGGGAAGCAGCAGCGGCAGCAGCAGCAGCAAGAGGGGGTGCGACTTCGGAAAGGCGCCACAAATCTGTCCCCCACCAGTACCAGCATCAGCATCAGCACCACACTTGGAAGATCAACAATGCTCCCCGCTACTTCCTCTCCGACCCACTTCGCAGCAGTCCCCTCGCCTAGCCCAGCAATATCCCTTCCCGCCCTCTGATCCAACCTCCCCCGCAGCCTCTCTCTCGGAGCACCTCGTCTGTCCTCCCCCGCCCAAAACATCGTCACAATAGTATCGCACCCGAAAACCTAGTCATGGTAGGTTTAGATGCATGGTTACTTGAAAGCTATGGACAGTTATGTACACTGGTAGTGTCTGTAGTGTCTATGATACTTGGGTACCCGGTGATGGTGCCGTTCGCGATAATAAGAACCCCACTACATACGCGCCCCTGCGTTTTTGTTGCCACGACCTCCACCGGCCCCTTAACATCCTTAGTCCCAAAGCCCAAATTTCCGAAAGCCTCGTCTATACCACCATGCCTCCCCCCCGGAAGAATGGTCAATGAGCCTTGCATCACGTAATTCCAAAAATGCCCACCGACCCACCGACCCACCTGCAGAAACTGCGCCACCTGGTCCGACCTGGCAGACAGCCCCAGCCGGGTTGCGGCCCGGATGAGGCGCACCCGAATGTCGTGGGCTGTGCGCTGGACGCGCTGCACCCGCTGGTCCTCACTGGAGTCAACCACGTCGTTGCTGCCGGCGGCGGCGGCGGCAGCAGCCGGGCCCCCGGCGGCGAGGGGGCCCGAGGCCGCGGCGGCCGGACCGGCGCCGCCTAGGCCTGGGGGTATGGTGTTGGGAGTTGTGGAGTGGGTTTGTTGTCAATTGGCGCCGCTGCAGTCTCCCGTCCAGGTCCTCAGCCACCGGCCCCGAAACCCCGCGGACGCTCATCTTCCCTGTGACGCTGTGTTGCACCCGGCCCCGCCGAGGCGCCTGAAACTGTCGCGGCGCCCTTCGCAGCACCATCGCTTGCCTGTCGCAATCCTCGCTCCGTAGGCCGCCAGCTTTTCCTCAACGCCCACTAGACCGCTCCAGCCAGTCCCACCAACCTCCCCGCCAGTCCCATGCGTCAGCGAGCAGCCACTGCCCTTCTGCTCGCGCCCTCTCCCCCCTCCCCTTCCCCTTTCCCCCGCCGCTCGCTCCCCCCTCCCCCATCGTCTCCTGCATCCGCACCGTTCCGCTACCACAGCTCCTGCGTCGCTCGACCTCCCCCTCCCCTTTTCGGGCACCGCCCAACCGTACCGCAGCACCAATTTCAGTCCCACGCTGCCTGCTGTGCTGATACGTAGCTCCAGTTGCTGTTACCGATAGCCCCAACAATGCCCCCTCCCCCTTTCCCTCCCTCCTTCCCTCCCTCCTCCGCCTTCCCTCGCACACGCGGTTGCTTACCTGCGGGTCGGGGCGGCAGACCACCTGGGAAGGGCGCAGCGCGCGTAGCGCCAGCAGCAGCAGCGGGAGCGGCAGCCGGGGCCGGAGCCGCAGGCGCGGCCGGCCTGGGCTGCGGTGGAGCCGCCGCAGCGGCGGGGCGCGGCGGCAATGTGGGCCGCAGAGCCGCCCCCCCGAGGCCTAGTCCGAGGCCGGCGGGGGCTGCTGCTGCCGCGGCAGGCTGCGGTGCGGCTGCTGGAGTGGGCACGGGCGTGGGTGCGGGAGCGGCTGCCGGCGTGGGGGCAGCAGCGGCGGGCCTGGGGGCCAGGCCCAGTCCTAGGCCCGAGGGAGCGCCCATGCCCGGTCGAGGGGGCAGCTTCGGCATCGCAGCTGCCGGAGTAGGCGCCTGCGGTGCGGGTGCTGGCGCCGGAGCTGGAACGGGGGCTGCCGCCGGTGAGGGCTGCTGCGAGACTGCAGGTTTTGCGGGAAGTGCCGGAAGGCCCCTGGGCGGTAGGGAGGGCATTCCACCCTTCGGGCGCTCCGGCAGAGACGGCATGGCTGTCGCGGCCGCCACCGCAGCAGACGCTGCCGCGCTAGCGGCAGCTGCGGCTTCCGCTGTGGGCAATTCGTTTGAAATTACACATGAGGGTTGAAAGATCACTTGACAAGCAGCGACAGCTTGCGCCTCTCGTATTGGGTCAAGTGCAAGCGTAAACAGAGACACCACAGCGCCGTTCAGCAAATCATCTGGCATAAGTCGACAGCTTACCCTTGTTAGACTCATCAACTTCAGCTTCCTCTTCTAGCATCTCATACTCTCCCTCATCCGACCCCTCGTCCTCCAGCTCCTGTGCGTCGCCACGCGGATTTTGGTATAAGCAATAGCGTTTTATTCAGATGACATGTTGGGCAATAGAATTGCGAATACCGAAAGCCGATCTCGTAAACCAGGAAATTGCGGCTGATGTCACCTCGGAATTCTCTTCCACGTCATCTCCATTCTCCACCGGCTCTTCAGGTCTGTATGTCGCGTAATTGGGTGAGATCTGAGCCAATCAATCGTTTGACAGCGGCCGAGGACTCAAGTCCGGCCCCAAGCCTCACCTGGCCGACATCGTGCTCTGTCGCTCCACTGCGGCAACAGAGCAACTGCATCCACAGTGTTTAGAAATAGTATAAGGCAAGCACCCGTCTTGCACTGCCAGTAGTCAATCTCCTATCGCGGCCGTACGAGCCAGCCGCCGGCACTCGCTGCGTGGCGCATGCCAACTTCGAGTGATCACATGCGATATAGGTTGAATTAAGCAAGTCATGGCCGCAGTAAGCGGCTCTTCCCCGGGACCGGAAGGCAGGCCCCAGTTCTGCGGGAGGCAGTTACCCGGTAAGTTGCGCTCGGTCGCGTCGGGTTTGGGCCGTGAGCGCCATGCTTACGTTCCGACCATTTTACCCGCCCCCAACCTGTCGCATTGAATAACCCGCGCAAGCCGCTCCACAGCACCCAGCGTTCAACACGTTCGTATGCAGCCCTCCACCAAATTCCCGCGGAACCAGGACCAGCTGGTGTGACGATTGCTATAGCCCCCGTATGCTACCCTGTTGCTTCACTGCAACATGCCAACGCCCAAGACTCGCGAATATGCGGTCCCATGCAAAACATACACCCCGGACTGCCCCGGAAAGCCGAAAAATCCCTTCTGTAACGGATAACTCCAAACCTTGCCAGGCTAGGTGTGATTCGCATGTGAACGGCCAATCACCGAGTTGTTGTTGATCCGTGGTGTTAGTGCCATTGGGGGCGAGGCTTCGGGCAACCAGAGGCCACGGTGGTAGCCCAGAGCTCACGGATGGGCGGGTCACGGCGGGCTACTGCCAGACGTCACAACTAGACGAGTATACGTATAAACTGTATCTCTGTAGTATTTCTGCAAATAGACGTTGTCCTGGTTCCAAAACATCCATTCTTTTCCCGCTAAGGCATTTTGTTCAACGGCTTGTGCTAGGACTAGTTGTCGTATCCTACAGAAAGATTGTTTAATCTGCTTATGTTCGTCTTGGAGCGTAGCTATGCAACGGCGATGCTTTCGAGCTCGGTCGGAGCCGGCGGGGCGCATGGCTCGGCAAGAGGCCCAGCAAGCCTCAATGACCATCGCCGTGCTTTGATGGCTTTTCACCTAAATTTCCGCGGCGGAAATCCGGGCATACCGTCAGGACTGCCATCCGCTCAGGCACATGCGTCCCGCAGCGATGCGGGGTCGCAAGTCCTGCAAGGCCGACGGGGCAGCGTTCGCAGCCTAGTATCCGCTGCCAGCGTGACCAATCGAAGCGAAGACGCCAAAACCTGTCGCAACCCCGAGCGCATCCAAAGCCTTGCACCTGCGCCTGAAGCGACGACCTTCTTGACCCCCCGTGCTTCAATCAAGAACGATGCTTCCGCGCCTCATCGGGGTGCTGGTCCAGCACCGGGCAGCCCACTGTCTCCCGCAACGGCACGCGCTCTGGCCCGTGGCTTCAGAGCAGGGGACCTGGCGCTGGCTAGCGCCGAGCCATTGCAGGTGGGCTAGGCGCAAGGGCCTGTAGGGTTCAACGCTCGGGCAATCCCAAGCACACGTGTCCTTCCCCGAATCCGAGCTGGTCACACGCAGTGTGTGTTAAGCTGTGTGTGTAACCTGGGGCGGTGTGCCGGGGACAGCACGTTAGGGGCGGTGTGTCGGGGGCAGCACGTTAGGGGTTGTGTGTCGGGGGCAGCACGTTAGTGTGTGTATCGGAGGCGCCGTATGCGTGTGTTGGAACTAGCCCACGTCCGCAGCAAAGTCTTTAGGGGCTGACACCCGCACGGTACGGCACGCCCTTAGTAAGCACCCACCCGGCGCCTCATCACAACCGTTCCCAGGGCTCGGCGGTTCTTAGACCTGTGTCGCGGTGTCATGTCGCAGGTGTGGTGCGGCCGGCGGACCCGGGGGGCGCCAACTGGCGCTCAGCCGCAGCCGCAACAACAGCGGGAGCAGGGCCAGCCAGCATCAGACGTCCCGGGATTCCAACGACAGCTGGATGAGCGGCCGTCACGGTCCAGTCAAACAGGCGTCGCGACTGGATCCTATTCGACAGTCGTAGCCGGGGGCACCGTCCCGGCGGGTTCCGGAGCTGGCAGTCAGCACCGAGGCCCAGGCAGCGCCGGTAGCAGCGGCGGCGTGGGCGCCACTGGTGGTGGCGCCGGCGGTGATGGCGATGTGGACGTGCTGCTCGTGGGACCCGCCGGAATGCCCAGGGACTTGAGCGTGGCAGTAGCCGCCGTGGAAAAGGTGAGTTGCATTTACCCCCTTTGGCTCCAGGCCGCTGCTACAGCTCCCATACATGCATATACCACTATGGTCCTGACACCCCAAGATGCCCCTCCCTGGATCACTTTTCACCCACGCTTCTGCCGTTGCTCGTCCAACCCTTCACCCATCCATCCAACACGCCTCAGTCTTCCTTCCCAGTGCCCTTGTGACGCCGCCTCTTCCGCGCGTGTGGCTCGCCGACATGCCCCATCTGCATGGGATCCGCCAGCTTTCACCCCCATCCTTTCGGCCCCTCCCCGGCATGGCCCTTCGCCGCCCCCATTCATGCAGCTCTTGCTCCGACCCGCGGGTCGCGGCTGCATCGGCTGCGTGGTTCTGGCCCCCAGCCGCGAGCGTGCAGAGGCATTGCAGGAGGCGACCTTCACGCTGCTGTCGGAGCGGGCGGGTGGAAGCGACAGCATGCACGTCATGGTGCGTTCAGGACATTGTACTGCATAGGGCCCGGATGGCCGCCGTGCTGCGGCCGGGCCGTTGCCCGCAGGCTGAGCTGGCCCCCTGGCGGTTGTTGGCGACGATTTCTTCAGTTGTCGGCTACCGTCGTCATGATGGCCGGCCTGGGGCAGCCTGGATCTGCTCATCGCCTGATCTTATTTTTGCGCCGGCCATCCTTAACCCGCAGACACGCATGTACCGTAAACTACCTCGTGCTCCTCTGGTGTTACCTTTGTGCCCCCGTGTTTTCCCTAACCGTAGAGCGCCCACGGCGGCACTCGCTTCCGTGATGATGTGTCAGGCCTGCGCTCGCAACCCCCGGATGTGCTGGTGGCGACTCCCGGCCGCCTTACGCAGCTGTTGACATCGCAGGAGGTGAGGGTTGAGGCGCGGCCCGTCTGCGTGTCTGCTTGACCGCAGAATGGGTGTTGGCACCTCCCGGTGGGCACGGGGGAATCGTAGGTACGTGGCGATGGGCGTAGCATGTGCTTTGGTGCGTCACGGGTTATAGGTTAACTCGCAACTCCTGGCCCCGCAACTGCTGCCTTGCCCGCGCAGGTCCGGCTAGGTCATCTGTTCGAGTCCTTGCGGGTTCTGGCGCTGGACGGCGGGGAGGCGCTGGCGGAGCCGGAGTTTCGAGCGCAGGTGCGTCTGGAGGGAGGGGCGGTGAAGGGAGTGGTTGGGGCAGAAGGCAACGCACCCACGGTCCGATCCCCGCTGCTGCCTCTTCTGCTGCTGTTGCCGTATGCGTTCAGGTAGAGAGGCTCTTGCGGCTACTGCCCAACACCAGCCTCTCAGGCCCCGCGGCAGTTGCGGGGCGCGGCGCGGCCCGTCGCCGCCCAGCCGCCGGTTCAGCTGCTACCGCGCCACCGCCGCCGTCACCTCCGTCGCCACGCGCTGTCACGATAGTGGCGGCAGCCGGAAACACAACCGCCACTGCTGGAGCTGGAGCCGGCCTCCGCTCTCCTTCCACATATCCCGTAGGCTCCGTGGGTGCATTTGGTTTGGAGCTACAGCGTCCTGCCGCTTGGTGCGGAACAACGCACGGTGGGGGTTCTGCCAATCCTGGAGAAGAGGAATTCCGCGGCGGAGCCCCTTCGCAGGGGCTCCTACTGCCGCCCCACTTGATCGCCCTGGCGGCGGTGGCGCTCCGCCCCGGTTACGCCGTCGTACAGCTCGGCAGCGGTCGCCCATTGTACGACGCCGACGTCGTCGGCGGCGGCAAGGACGACCTGTATGACCTGGTCGGCAACGGCCTCGCACGCAATCTTGCCACCGCCGTGACGGTCGCCCTAGGCGGGGCCACAGCAACCCGGGGCCAGTCCAGGGAGCAGCCCTCCGCCGATCCACCGCTAGCTTTGAAGGGCTTATCCGAGGCGACGTCAGGGTTGGCGTCTGCGCTGTCTCGACATGCCGTGTCAGATGCCCCGCCGCCGTCTCCGTCGCTGTCTTCGATGTCGACGCTGGAGGCGGCGGTGGAGGCCGCCGCAGCTGCCGCGTCGCCGCTGGTGCCGCTTTACATCTTCGCGGTGCCGTACGAAGAGCACCTGTCGTACCTGTACGTTATCCTGCGTCAGCACATGTTGTCTGAGGGCCGTCACAAGGTGGGTCCAAAATATCCATACTCCGCCTCTTGTTTCCTATTTTCCCTCCTCTCCTTCATCGTTAAACCGGATCCCCGCTGTCCCCCTTCCATCGGGTGCTTTGGTTTCTGATTTCTCCTGAATAGCGACAACCTCCTTGCTGGCCCGACCCTCTGCTCGTACAGATCGTCGTGCAGTTCCCCAGCGCCAGCCTAGCGGCGCTGTACGCTGGGCTCTTCCAGGTGCGGCGATTTTCCCCCAGGCGCCTTCACATCCACCACCGTACGGCACAGTAGAAAGGAATTTTGCAGGCCGTACTTTGCGCGTCTGTACCTTTGGCAATGCCGCCACGGCCCTGCCGTCCACTAGCCGCCGTCGCGCGTTACCCCAGCCACCCAACCCACATGGTCACCCCGTTTGCTACCCCGTTTTTCTGGCATCCACGGGTCTTCCTCGAAACCCACATGGTCACCCCGTTTGCTACCTTTGGCGTCTTGAACTAATGCAATAACTGATTCCAACTGCACCCAACCAAATCCTAAAACCTCATCTTACCCTCACCCATTCGTTCTCTCGCCCCTTACTACACCCGCCCCCTCTTCAGGCACTGGGGTTCCCTGTTGCTGAGGCTCACAGCCGTAAGGCCCAGGCGGCCCGTCAGGCGGCGGTGCGGGACTTCGCCGCGGGGCCGCGGGGCCTGCTGTTCGGCACCGACCTGGGCGGGGCTGCTGGTCTGGACGGCAGGAGCGACCTCACGCTGGTCGTATGGGTGGGTCGTATGGGTCGGTCGCGGGATGGGCCTTGTTATGGGTGCCGGGTGGTTCGAACCACCCGGCTCGTATGTGGGGCTGGGCACGCTGCGGCCCGCGGCCAGTGGCATATCGTTCCACGCCGGGATGGAGAAGCGGTGGGGCCCGGGCGCTTGGGGTCACGTGACGAGCGAAACGACTACGAAACCGTTTCGGCCAGATGCAGTAGTTGTTCATTGCGTAACGTAATTGGCTGCGGGCTCGCGGCAAACCCATAAAGGCCGGAAACATCCAAGCTCGCCAATGGTGCCTAGTTTGGCCACTACTGATACACCACGCCACTGATCCCCTTCCGCGCAGGTGGGCCTCCCCCGCTCGCCCCAGCTGGTTGTCCAACAGATCGCTGCCATACAGCATGCCGCCGCCGCCAGCACAGCCTCCGCTGTTGCAATCTCCGCCGGCGCCGCCTCGCCGCCTCAGTTCCAGCCCGATGCCGCCGCCGCCACCACAGGCAGTGGGGCTTCCATGTCGGCGCAACGTGGCGCTGCCGGTGCCGATGCGTCTGGGCCCTCCCCCGTATCTGGCCCTCCTCGCTGCCTGCTGGTGCTCAATGATGTGGAGCAACCCGGGGCGGTGGCGGCGATGGCGGCAGAGGCTATGTCCGCGGCGGGACTGGGACCCGTGATACCGACGCAGGTAGGTGGGCGGGTGGGTGAGTCGGTGGGTGGGCATAGGTTGCAGGGTAGGTTGGGGCTGTGTTAGGTATGCTGATAAACCCTGTATATGAAGGGAATGTCGGCGTCGTACGGTTCTGGCTGCATGGTACGGGACGGCGTGTCTTCCCTGCGAGCTTGGTTACATCTTTCCCGCGTCCTCCTATCAGCCCCCCGCTCCTGCTTCCTACCTTCTCTCTCCCCCTCTCCCCCTCTGTACCCTCCCTGCCGCTCAACATGCGCCGAGCAGCGGGGGGCGTGGGCCGGGCCGTTGGATGCCGTGCAGCGCCGCGTGGAACAGGCGCTGTATAAGGTGCCTCCGGCGACCAAGCTCAAGGGTCTGGAGGGGATGCTGGGGCACCTGTGGGCGGCGCGATCTGCTGGTGGTGGCGCTGGTGGCGGCCGCGGCCACGGCGGCGTGTCTACCAGATGCTGGGGAGCCGCCGACGGCGGTCAGGTGCTGCATCCAGAGCAGCTGGGCATCTGGGCGCGTCGCTTTGCCGGCGTCATGGGTAGGTGCCGAGCCCCTGCTCCCGCGTTGCGAACATAGCACGGCGAGGCGCTGTGGGCGAAGGAGGCCGGGAAGCGGGCAGCGTCTAAAGTCCACGGGTTACGGGGCTATGATGAATGGCGCACACCACCTTGATTGGGAAACGCCGAATTCGTCGCGTCAGGGAGGGTAGGCTGGGACCTGGAGGGTTGCTACCGAGCGCTGGCGGACCGGCCTCTACAGACAACCCAGAAAATCCGTGGCTTCTATCACATCTGCGGTGCTGCAAGCCATCGTCACCAGCAGCCCTTGTGGTTCGGCCGCCGCTGAGCTCAGCCTCCCGCCCCACCACCGCCTCGGTACCTTCGATCCTATACTCAGCGATGTGTGCGTCGTCCTACATACCTTGACGTCATGTCCACGTGCACAACTAACGTCGCCTCCCCGTCATCTCTAATCTCCTTCATCTATACGCTACCCCTCCGCCACCGCACACCCCGGCAGGCATGCCGCAACCCCCGCTGCTGCGCCGCCTGGCTGCTAGCCGCATGGGCCTCCACAGCATCCCCGGGGTCGCGCTCGTTGACGCACAACCCCGCACGAAGTCACCACTGCCGCCGCCGCCGCTGCTGCAAGCCGACCCGTGGGTCATGCCGCAAGTGCCAAGGAGGCGCCTTAGTCAGTTGGCCGGTCCGGATGGGATGGAGTGAGCAGTCACGCTCGTGGAGAAGACCTAGATGCTTCTGAAGGCTCTGTCTAACGGGACCTGCCGAGTGACGCCAGGCTGTGGGGTACCGACCAAAGCAAGCATGCCGCCGCCAGCAGCAAGGTTGGTGTATCAATGGATGGATGGGCACCGCCGTAATGAGACGGCACGGGAGTGCACGGGTTACCGTTAAGAATGACTTGAAAGCAGACTTGAAAGCAAGGGGGTTAATTTTCATGGGGCAGGCAGGTTGTATGTTGTATCTGTCCTGGGATGTATCATGAAAGATGGCTCTGTCTTACATCTGCTCGCGAGACCTTTTCTGTTAAGGTCATGATACAACATTGTATGTATGGTAGGGGTCGGTTCTGGTCGGTTCAGGGAAGGTCCAAACAGCGAGCGTGTTCCAATGCAAGATCCATGATGGATGATGAGGATAGCAGCCTTGCTGCCGGATGAGATGATAGAGGCCTTCTGGATGAGAAGATAGTGGCCTTCTGGATGAAGCGGAGAGCGGCCTGCTGGACGTACTGAACTATAGAAAAGTTGAAATATGAGGAGAATGGAAGTCGGGATTGCACCACTATCAATAATGTAAAGCAAGGACATGCCTCTATTGAAGACACCAAAGCAAGCGATATGTAGGTCTTACTTGTAGTGATCTTTACAATGCAATTTTGCATGTACAGTGCCTGCCCGGAGTTCCCAACATTCATCAGTGAGGATGATGCATGATGCTTAGCATGACGAAAGCTTATCATTTCACCCGGTATCAAATGGTCTCTCCCGAGACCATTCCACCAGTAACCTGCCCCGGTAACCGGGCAAGGGGGCCAGTTAGTGGGAGTGGTCCATTACTGGGTGGCTGGCCAACCGGGGGCCGGTTACCGGGGTCGGTAATCGGCCCCGGTAACCGAGTAAGGGGGTCGGTTACTGGGATGGGTCGGTTACCGGGCGGCTGACCAACTCCCAACATTCATCAGTGAGGATGATGCATGATGCTTAGCATGACGAAAGCTTATCATTTCACCCGGTATCAAATGGTCTCTCCCGAGACCATTCCACCAGTAACCTGCCCCGGTAACCGGGCAAGGGGGCCAGTTAGTGGGAGTGGTCCATTACTGGGTGGCTGGCCAACCGGGGGCCGGTTACCGGGGTCGGTAATCGGCCCCGGTAACCGAGTAAGGGGGTCGGTTACTGGGATGGGTCGGTTACCGGGCGGCTGGCCAACTGGGGGCCGATTACCGGCCGCGTTAACCGGGAAAAGAGGGCAAACCAGCACCAAACCGGGGCAAGTAATAATAATAATAATAATGAGTACGCTGGCACTAGGCCTAGCATGTATTACGGGGGCGGGGCGGTGAGGGTGTTAGTACACCCTATACGCTCGCGCCACCGGGGCAAGTACTCCCATAGGGCATGCTGGGACACCCAATTGGGGCCATGTCAGAACTGTGGTGATCCATGGTTTGGCGACAGCTTAAACAGCATATCCATAACATGGCCCCAAAAGCTAGGGATGTGGACGCCTTTATTACTATGTAATGAATGTGCCCGCCGAGTCTCTAACCTTTGGGGCCATGTCAGAAATGCGGTGATCCATGGTTTGGCGACAGCTTAAACAGCATATCCATAACATGCATAACCCAAAAAGCTAGGGGTGTGGATGCCTTTATTACTATGTGATGGATGAGCCCGAGTCTCTAACCGTTGGGGCCATGTCAGAAACGCGATGATACATAGTTTGGCGACAGCTTAAACAGCATATCCATAACATGGCCCCAAAAGTTAGGGATGTGGACGCCTTTGTTACTATACATATGATGGATGAGCCCGAGTCTCTAACCGTTGGGGCCATGTCAGAAACGCGATGATACATAGTTTGGCGACAGCTTTAACAGCATATCCATAACATGGCCCCAAAAGCTAGGGATGTGGACGCCTTTATTTATTATGTAATGAATGTGCACGAGTCTCTAACCGTTGGGGCCATGTCAGAAATGCGGTGATCCATGCATGGTTTGGCGACAGCTTAAAGAGCATATCCATAACATGGCCAGAGATGCTAGGGATGTGGATGCCTTTATAACTATGTGATGGATGAGCCCGAGTCTCTAACCTTTGGGGCCATGTCATTATTGCGAGTATACATGGCTTGGTGAATGACAGCTTAAACAGCATATGCATAACATGGCCCAAAAAGCTAGGGATGTGGACGCCTTTATTACTATGTGATGGATGATCCCGAGTCTCTAACCATTGGGGCCATGTCATGAATGCGATGATACATGGTTTGGCCACAGAGCTTCAACAGCGGCGTTTTACAGATCTGACCGAAGTCCAGAAAGTGGATATTTGTATTAAACATACCTTGAAGAGTCCACAGTAAAAGGGTGGTGACCTTTGGCGAAGTCCATGTCCATTGTTGTACTACGCCTTAACGAAAACTTGCAAGTGGATGTCCATTCTCGACACATCCTCGTAGTGCCCAGGATACAACAACTATCCCCCCTCTGCATGGTTGCGTCCTCGCACCATATCCTTAGCCGACACTCAGTCCAGCTGGCGCAGAGTTAGGGACTCGAACCCTCGATCTAATCTCGTTTCCACAACCTCACTAGTGCCGGAAGGTGCCTCAAATTGGCAGAGCGGCTCAAGAAATAGCTCGGAAACTTGCAGAAGACGGCATTCGAACCAGTCTCGATACCAAATGTTGTACTACGCCTTAACGAAAAGGACTTGCAAGTGGATGTCCATTCTCGACACATCCTCGTAGTGCCCAGGATACAACATCCATGTAGTAGTAACTGTTACAATCCCTAGCATTCCAGCCACCAGTACACGTAAAACCATGGTGCATTTACAGGGCGTTTTACAGATCTGACCGAAGTCCAGAAAGTGGATATTTGTATTAAACATACCTTGAAGAGTCCACAGTAAAAGGGTGGCGACCTTTGGCGAAGTCCTTGTGCATGTAGTAGTAACTGTTACAATCCCTAGCATTCCAGCCGCCAGTACAAGTAAAACCATGGTGCATTTACAGGGCGTTTTACAGATCTGACCGAAGTCCAAAAAGTGGATATTTGTATTAAACATACCTTGAAGAGTCCACAGTAAAAGGGTGGCGACCTTTGGCGAAGTCCATGTGCATGTAGTAGTAACTGTTACAATCCCTAGCATTCCAGCCGCCAGTACACGTAAAACCATGGTGCATTTACAGGGCGTTTTACAGATCTGACCGAAGTCCAGAAAGTGGATATTTGTATTAAACATACCTTGAAGAGTCCACAGTAAAAGGGTGGTGACCTTTGGCGAAGTCCATGTGCATGTAGTAGTAACTGTTACAATCCCTAGCATTCATTCCAGCCGCCAGTACACGTAAAACCATGGTGCATTTACAGGGTGTTTTACAGATCTGACCGAAGTCCAGAAAGTGGATATTTGTATAAAACATACCTTGAAGAGTCCACAGTAAAAGGGTGGCGACCTTTGGCGAAGTCCATGTGCATGTAGTAGTAACTGTTACAATCCCTAGCATTCCAGCTGCCAGTACACTTGAAACCATGGTGCATTTACAGGGCGTTTTACAGATCTGACCGAAGTCCAGAAAGTGGATATTTGTATTAAACATACCTTGAAGAGTCCACAGTAAAAGGGTGGTGACCTTTGGCGAAGTCCATGTGCATGTAGTAGTAACTGTTACAATCCCTAGCATTCCAGCCGCCAGTACACGTAAAACCATGGTGCATTTACAGGGCGTTTTACAGATCTGACCGAAGTCCAGAAAGTGGATATTTGTAATAAGCATACCTTGAAGAGTCCACAGTTAAAGGGTGGTGACCTTTGGCGAAGTCCATGTGCATGTAGTAGTAACTGTTACAATCCCTAGCATTCCAGCCACCAGTACACGTAAAAACATGGTGCATTTACAGGGCGTTTTACAGATCTGAGCGAAGTCCAGAAAGTGGATATTTGTATTAAACATACCTTGAAGAGTCCACAGTAAAAGGGTGGCGACCTTTGGCGAAGTCCATGTGCATGTAGTAGTAACTGTTACAATCCCTAGCATTCCAGCCGCCAGTACACGTAAAACCATGGTGCATTTACAGGGCGTTCTACAGATCTGACCGAAGTCCAGAAAGTGGATATTTGTATTAAACATACCTTGAAGAGTCCACAGTAAAAGGGTGGCGACCTTTGGCGAAGTCCATGTGCATGTAGTAGTAACTGTTACAATCCCTAGCATTCCAGCCGCCAGTACACGTAAAACCATGGTGCATTTACAGGGCGTTCTACAGATCTGACCGAAGTCCAGAAAGTGGATATTTGTAATAAGCATACCTTGAAGAGTCCACAGTTAAAGGGTGGTGACCTTTGGCGAAGTCCATGTGCATGTAGTAGTAACTGTTACAATCCCTAGCATTCCAGCCACCAGTACACGTAAAAACATGGTGCATTTACAGGGCGTTTTACAGATCTGAGCGAAGTCCAGAAAGTGGATATTTGTATTAAACATACCTTGAAGAGTCCACAGTAAAAGGGTGGCGACCTTTGGCGAAGTCCATGTGCATGTAGTAGTAACTGTTACAATCCCTAGCATTCCAGCCGCCAGTACACGTAAAACCATGGTGCATTTACAGGGCGTTCTACAGATCTGACCGAAGTCCAGAAAGTGGATATTTGTATTAAACATACCTTGAAGAGTCGACAGTAAAAGTGTGGTGACCTTTGGCGAAGTCCATGTGCATGTAGTAGTAACTGTTACAATCCCTAGCATTCCAGCCGCCAGTACACGTAAAACCATGGTGCATTTACAGGGCGTTTTACAGATCTGACCGAAGTCCAGAAAGTGGATATTTGTATTAAACATACCTTGAAGAGTCCACAGTAAAAGGGTGGTGTCCTTTGGCGAAGTCCATGTGCATGTAGTAGTAACTGTTACAATCCCTAGCATTCCAGCCGCCAGTACACGTAAAACCATGGTGCATTTACAGGGCGTTTTACAGATCTGACCGAAGTCCAGAAAGTGGATATTTGTATTAAACATACCTTGAAGAGTCCACAGTAAAAGGGTGGTGACCTTTGGCGAAGTCCATGTGCATGTAGTAGTAACTGTTACAATCCCTAGCATTCCAGCCGCCAGTACACTTGAAACCATGGTGCATTTACAGGGTGTTTTACAGATCTGACCGAAGTCCAGAAAGTGGATATTTGTATTAAGCATACCTTGAAGAGTCCACAGTAAAAGGGTGGTGTCCTTTGGCGAAGTCCATGTGCATGTAGTAGTAACTGTTACAATCCCTAGCATTCCAGCCGCCAGTACACATAAAACCATGGTGCATTTACAGGGCGTTTTACAGATCTGAGCGAAGTCCAGAAAGTGGATATTTGTATTAAACATACCTTGAAGAGTCCACAGTAAAAGGGTGGTGACCTTTGGCGAAGTCCATGTGCATGTAGTAGTAACTGTTACAATCCCTAGCATTCCAGCCGCCAGTGCACGTAAAACCATGGTGCATTTACAGGGCGTTTTACAGATCTGACCGAAGTCCAGAAAGTGGATATTTGTAATAACATACCTTGAAGAGTCCACAGTTAAAGGGTGGTGACCTTTGGCGAAGTCCATGTGCATGTAGTAGTAACTGTTACAATCCCTAGCATTCCAGCCACCAGTACACGTAAAACATGGTGCATTTACAGGGCGTTTTACAGATCTGAGCGAAGTCCAGAAAGTGGATATTTGTATTAAACATACCTTGAAGAGTCCACAGTAAAAGGGTGGTGACCTTTGGCGAAGTCCATGTGCATGTAGTAGTAACTGTTACAATCCCTAGCATTCCAGCCGCCAGTACACTAAAACCATGGTGCATTTACAGGGCGTTTTACAGATCTGACCGAAGTCCAGAAAGTGGATATTTGTATTAAACATACCTTGAAGAGTCCACAGTAAAAGGGTGGTACCTTTGGCAAGTCCATGTGCATGTAGTAGTAACTGTTACAATCCCTAGCATTCCAGCCGCCAGTACACGAAACCATGGTGCATTTACAGGGGTTTTACAGATCTGACCGAAGTCCAGAAAGTGGAATTTGTATTAAACATACCTTGAAGAGTCACAGTAAAAGGGTGGTGACCTTTGGCGAAGTCCATGTGCATGTAGTAGTAACTGTTACAATCCCTAGCATTCCAGCCGCCAGTACACGTAAAACCATGGTGCATTTACAGGGCGTTTTACAGATCTGACCGAAGTCCAGAAAGTGGATATTTGTATAACATACCTTGAAGAGTCCACAGTAAAGGGTGGTGACCTTTGGCGAAGTCCATGTGCATGTAGTAGTAACTGTTACAATCCCTAGCATTCCAGCCACCAGTACACGTAAAACCATGGTGCATTTACAGGGCGTTTTACAGATCTGACGAAGTCCAGAAAGTGGAATTTGTATTAAACATACCTTGAAGAGTCCACAGTAAAAGGGTGGTGACCTTTGGCGAAGTCCATGTGCATGTAGTAGTAACTGTTACAATCCCTAGCATTCCAGCCGCCAGTACACTAAAACCATGGTGCATTTACAGGGCGTTTTACAGATCTGACCGAAGTCCAGAAAGTGGAAATTTGTATTAAACATACCTTGAAGAGTCCACAGTAAAAGGGTGGTGACCTTTGGCGAAGTCCATGTGCATGTAGTAGTAACTGTTACAATCCCTAGCATTCCAGCCGCCAGTACACGTAAAACCATGGTGCATTTACAGGGCGTTTTACAGATCTGACCGAAGTCCAGAAAGTGGATATTTGTATTAAACATACCTTGAAGAGTCCACAGTAAAAGGGTGGTGACCTTTGGCGAAGTCCATGTGCATGTAGTAGTAACTGTTACAATCCCTAGCATTCCAGCCGCCAGTACACGTAAAACCATGGTGCATTTACAGGGCGTTTTACAGATCTGACCGAAGTCCAGAAAGTGGAAATTTGTATTAAACATACCTTGAAGAGTCCACAGTAAAAGGGTGGTGACCTTTGGCGAAGTCCATGTGCATGTAGTAGTAACTGTTACAATCCCTAGCATTCCAGCCGCCAGTACACGTAAAACCATGGTGCATTTACAGGGCGTTTTACAGATCTGACCGAAGTCCAGAAAGTGGAATTTGTATTAAACATACCTTGAAGAGTCCACAGTAAAAGGGTGGTGACCTTTGGCGAAGTCCATGTGCATGTAGTAGTAACTGTTACAATCCCTAGCATTCCAGCCGCCAGTACACGTAAAACCATGGTGCATTTACAGGGCGTTTTACAGATCTGACCGAAGTCCAGAAAGTGGAATTTGTATTAAACATACCTTGAAGAGTCCACAGTAAAAGGGTGGTGACCTTTGGCGAAGTCCATGTGCATGTAGTAGTAACTGTTACAATCCCTAGCATTCCAGCCGCCAGTACACGTAAAACCATGGTGCATTTACAGGGCGTTTTACAGATCTGACCGAAGTCCAGAAAGTGGAATTTGTATTAAACATACCTTGAAGAGTCCACAGTAAAAGGGTGGTGACCTTTGGCGAAGTCCATGTGCATGTAGTAGTAACTGTTACAATCCCTAGCATTCCAGCCGCCAGTACACGTAAAACCATGGTGCATTTACAGGGCGTTTTACAGATCTGACCGAAGTCCAGAAAGTGGAAATTTGTATTAAACATACCTTGAAGAGTCCACAGTAAAAGGGTGGTGACCTTTGGCGAAGTCCATGTGCATGTAGTAGTAACTGTTACAATCCCTAGCATTCCAGCCGCCAGTACACGTAAAACCATGGTGCATTTACAGGGCGTTTTACAGATCTGACCGAAGTCCAGAAAGTGGAATTTGTATTAAACATACCTTGAAGAGTCCACAGTAAAAGGGTGGTGACCTTTGGCGAAGTCCATGTGCATGTAGTAGTAACTGTTACAATCCCTAGCATTCCAGCCGCCAGTACACGTAAAACCATGGTGCATTTACAGGGCGTTTTACAGATCTGACCGAAGTCCAGAAAGTGGAATTTGTATTAAACATACCTTGAAGAGTCCACAGTAAAAGGGTGGTGACCTTTGGCGAAGTCCATGTGCATGTAGTAGTAACTGTTACAATCCCTAGCATTCCAGCCGCCAGTACACGTAAAACCATGGTGCATTTACAGGGCGTTTTACAGATCTGACCGAAGTCCAGAAAGTGGAAATTTGTATTAACATACCTTGAAGAGTCCACAGTAAAGGGTGGTGACCTTTGGCGAAGTCCATGTGCATGTAGTAGTAACTGTTACAATCCCTAGCATTCCAGCCACCAGTACACGTAAAACCATGGTGCATTTACAGGGCGTTTTACAGATCTGACCGAAGTCCAGAAAGTGGAAATTTGTATTAAACATACCTTGAAGAGTCCACAGTAAAAGGGTGGTGACCTTTGGCGAAGTCCATGTGCATGTAGTAGTAACTGTTACAATCCCTAGCATTCCAGCCGCCAGTACACTTAAAACCATGGTGCATTTACAGGGCGTTTTACAGATCTGACCGAAGTCCAGAAAGTGGAATTTGTATTAAACATACCTTGAAGAGTCCACAGTAAAAGGGTGGTGACCTTTGGCGAAGTCCATGTGCATGTAGTAGTAACTGTTACAATCCCTAGCATTCCAGCCGCCAGTACACGTAAAACCATGGTGCATTTACAGGGCGTTTTACAGATCTGACCGAAGTCCAGAAAGTGGATATTTGTATTAAACATACCTTGAAGAGTCCACAGTAAAAGGGTGGTGACATTTGGCGAAGTCCATGTGCATGTAGTAGTAACTGTTACAATCCCTAGCATTCCAGCCGCCAGTACACGTAAAACCATGGTGCATTTACAGGGCGTTTTACAGATCTGACCGAAGTCCAGAAAGTGGATATTTGTATTAACATACCTTGAAGAGTCCACAGTAAAGGGTGGTGACCTTTGGCGAAGTCCATGTGCATGTAGTAGTAACTGTTACAATCCCTAGCATTCCAGCCGCCAGTACACGTAAAACCATGGTGCATTTACAGGGCGTTTTACAGATCTGACCGAAGTCCAGAAAGTGGAATTTGTATTAAACATACCTTGAAGAGTCCACAGTAAAAGGGTGGTGACCTTTGGCGAAGTCCATGTGCATGTAGTAGTAACTGTTACAATCCCTAGCATTCCAGCCGCCAGTACACGTAAAACCATGGTGCATTTACAGGGCGTTTTACAGATCTGACCGAAGTCCAGAAAGTGGATATTTGTATTAAACATACCTTGAAGAGTCCACAGTAAAAGGGTGGTGACCTTTGGCGAAGTCCATGTGCATGTAGTAGTAACTGTTACAATCCCTAGCATTCCAGCCGCCAGTACACGTAAAACCATGGTGCATTTACAGGGCGTTTTACAGATCTGACCGAAGTCCAGAAAGTGGAATTTGTATTAAACATACCTTGAAGAGTCCACAGTAAAAGGGTGGTGACCTTTGGCGAAGTCCATGTGCATGTAGTAGTAACTGTTACAATCCCTAGCATTCCAGCCGCCAGTACACGTAAAACCATGGTGCATTTACAGGGCGTTTTACAGATCTGACCGAAGTCCAGAAAGTGGAATTTGTATTAAACATACCTTGAAGAGTCCACAGTAAAAGGGTGGTGACCTTTGGCGAAGTCCATGTGCATGTAGTAGTAACTGTTACAATCCCTAGCATTCCAGCCACCAGTACACGTAAAACCATGGTGCATTTACAGGGCGTTTTACAGATCTGACCGAAGTCCAGAAAGTGGATATTTGTATTAAACATACCTTGAAGAGTCCACAGTAAAAGGGTGGTGACCTTTGGCGAAGTCCATGTGCATGTAGTAGTAACTGTTACAATCCCTAGCATTCCAGCCGCCAGTACACGTAAAACCATGGTGCATTTACAGGGCGTTTTACAGATCTGACCGAAGTCCAGAAAGTGGAAATTTGTATTAAACATACCTTGAAGAGTCCACAGTAAAAGGGTGGTGACCTTTGGCGAAGTCCATGTGCATGTAGTAGTAACTGTTACAATCCCTAGCATTCCAGCCGCCAGTACACGTAAAACCATGGTGCATTTACAGGGCGTTTTACAGATCTGACCGAAGTCCAGAAAGTGGAATTTGTAATAACATACCTTGAAGAGTCCACAGTAAAGGGTGGTGACCTTTGGCGAAGTCCATGTGCATGTAGTAGTAACTGTTACAATCCCTAGCATTCCAGCCACCAGTACACGTAAAACCATGGTGCATTTACAGGGCGTTTTACAGATCTGAGCGAAGTCCAGAAAGTGGATATTTGTATTAAACATACCTTGAAGAGTCCACAGTAAAAGGGTGGTGACCTTTGGCGAAGTCCATGTGCATGTAGTAGTAACTGTTACAATCCCTAGCATTCCAGCCGCCAGTACACTTGAAACCATGGTGCATTTACAGGGTGTTTTACAGATCTGACCGAAGTCCAGAAAGTGGAATTTGTATTAAACATACCTTGAAGAGTCCACAGTAAAGGGTGGTGTCCTTTGGCGAAGTCCATGTGCATGTAGTAGTAACTGTTACAATCCCTAGCATTCCAGCCGCCAGTAATAATAATAATAATAATAATGAGTACGCTGGCGCTAGGCCTAGCATGTATTACGGGGGCGGGGCGGTGAGGGTGTTAGTACACCCTATACGCTCGCGCCACCTGTGGGGACAAAAAGTTACCCTTAGCCCACCCCCCTGGCTCCCTGCTGCGGTCCGTTTTCCAGCACTCGGCGGTTTTTGATGATGGCGCCGGCGCTAACCACCGCATGTTGGTGGAGGTGTAGGCAGCATTTGTTGGCTTGTTCAGCGCTGGCTCCCAGGGTTTGGAGTAGTGGCTTGACCGTACTGGGGATGGTGCCGGTTGCACCTAGGGTGATTACCTCATTCCTGGTGTAGTGCACCGTCCAGCCCGCTCGCTCCAGGGCGTCGGAAAGTTTCTTGTGCTGAATGGTTTTCTCCGTACATTTGTCCGAGTGGTTAAGGTCGCTGGTGTAACCTACCTCAATGATGTACACAGGGTATTGGTTCTTGGGCCCAGGCAATCGGCAGGTAGTAGCGTTTCTTGGGATTCTGCTTCCGGGTAGGTTAGGGATGAACATGATGTCCGGGCGCATTTTGCTGACGTTGGGGTCTCGCTGGTCTGTTTCCGTGAACATCCAGAGCGGTGGCCTGTTTCCCGCACAGTATTCAGGGAGCTCTTCCGCCCGTCCTGCATCCATGACCATAAGGCCTCCTCCTTTGTTGCCGTTGTGCAGGCATGCAGCGACTGCCCGTACGGCGCTGTTATGTCGGTTAATGTACGCCCCTACCATAGTTTTGTGACGGCAGCCCCCGAGGATGTGACTGCCGGAGTCAGTTGTGGGGCCTTCCCGGCTGTGTCGGCAGAGGGGGCATTTACCATCCCCGCCTCGGCCGTAGAGCTGTTTGAGTCGGGCATTGTAAAGGTACCCATAGCGCGCGTACAGGACCTGCTTTGTGAGCCAGTGGCCCATACGGTGTGTGGTGAGATAGGCGTTGCTGAATCGGGCGGAGAGTTCGGGGGCAGCCTCCCTCCAGCGTGCGGTTGACTCGGGGTCGTTGGTGTAACCGCCGTACGTCTCTGATGGGAGATGCTTTAGGAGTCCCCTATTCAGGTCCGACACAAAACAGGTGTCCCTGCTGCGTGCCGCCCAGTGGATGTGGCGGTATCCCTCGTTATCAGCTTCCTCTGTTATATCAGCAGCGACTTCTCCGGAGGCCGTAGCCGTGGCTCCAGCGTCTGCCATGTCATTTCCATAGAGCCCAGTATGAGAACGTACGTGTAGCAGTTGTATCTTAGTGCCGGCGTCGGCGTAGTTTCGGAGCAGGTCGACTATAGATAGTAGTAGTGCTCTGTGCTTGGAAATGTGTAGCTTTTCTGGCGCATTAATTGCACGCCTTATTAGGTAGAGTGAGGCAATGCTATCGGTAGCAATAGTAGCCCGGTGCTGTTCCTGCACCTCTGGGTCGGCGAGAGCGGCCCTGATGGCTGCTAGTTCAGCTCTTTGGATGGTGTTCGTATAGTCGATACCGTTGGGGTTTACGTGGGTTGTCTTCCCAGCTTTGTAGTAGGCGGCCCCAGTGCGCTGCGGCCCTCCTTCCTCGTCGGGCTTAAGGCAGCTGCCATCGGTCCAGATGATGCTGTCAGCGTCATATTGGAGGCCCAGGGTGGCGGGGAAGTCCGTCCGAATCGGGCGTTCGTGCGCGTCGGCTGCCGCGATGCATACCGTGAGTGTCGGCGCGCTGGGGGGCTGCGCACGTAGTTCCTTAGCCCTCTTCCGGGCTCTCCAGCAACACCAGTGCTTGTCCGATTCTCCTTGCTTTTGCTCTATACGCGTGGGTGCGAGTTGTTTAACGCCGTCCCCGCTTTGCATTAGGGTCGTGCGGAGTTGTTTCCATGCGCAGTTATTGAAGGCTTCTAAGCCTGTGCTATTGGCCACTAACAGGATGTCGATTCCGCGGGCATATCGCGGGGCGCTGGAGGCTGTGCCATCACCAGTGGTTAGGCTGGAGAGGTCGCCGTCCCACAGCTGGGCGAGGCGGTGGACTAGTGCGCTCTCGGTGAGGTGTGTGTACGGGCCCGTTCGGTCATATGGGAGGGCGATAAGGGTGACGGTGGGTTCAGGGGAGGTTGCCACTGTTTCAGCACTGGCGATGGCCCAGCCAAGGGCTCGTTTGGCACTTTCTGGGGTAGGGTCCGGGTGTGCTATGGATAGGCCGGTGAAGCGGTGGCTGTATCCTTCTGTGCATGCCCCGAAAAGCTGGTCTTCGCTGTGGCGACTGAAGTAGCAGTCGGCCGCGCCCAGGCTGTTGAGTGGGGAGGCAAACCGCTCCGTCACATGTCCAGCCTGGAGGTTGCGCAGGGCGCTCACTAGGTGCCCGCTTAGGGAGACGTTGAGCGTGGTCTCCGAGCGGGGTGTAGACTTCCCTTTCCTGCCGTCTGCCCCCGCTTGACTTCGGTGCAGGAGGCGGGCTACATCCTCTTCGAATCCGCCCTGGGCGGTGAGGCTGCAGTGGAGCTCGGGCGTCCGGTCCTTCATGTGCTGCCAGCGTGCACGGAGGAGGTGTAGCCGGGCTGCGGTGAGGCGGCCCACGCACACCCCACGCGGGTCGTACACGTGCGCTGTGTATTCCGTGCCGGCTACAAGGCTTGTTGCTAAGGGTGCACGCGTCCCCAACTGGATGGTGTACCGGCCTGGGGGATACACATCCAAGTACGGGTTCTGGGATATAGTGTTGATGGTGGTGTTGCCCCGTAGGGTGCGCTTCCGGGTCGCCGCGTGTTCGTCAGGCGGGTCCCACCGGCCCTGCTTCTGGGCGTTGGTGAGAGATTGGTCTCTCGCTGGGGCCGGGCGGGTTGGCCTGGGGTTCTTGGTGTGTTGCGGGCGGCCTTGTATCGCTGCAGTGCCGCGGGGAAATTCGGGTCCCTTTCCAGGTTCCAGAGTGCCATGTCGGAGGTTTTCCAGGTGACCTTGCGGAAGTATTTGTCGAGGTGCGGTCCTAGCTCGTCCTGCACTGCCTGGACGCTTTCGTAGGTGTAGCCTTGTCGAACGTATGCCCGCAGGACAGAGAGCGGGATGATCGAGTGGGGCCATGCGACTGTGTATTGGGTTTCGTGGCTGCTGGCGCCCTGGGTGGTTGCCGGGTCGTCATCCTGCTCCGGGTGATTATCGGCGCGCCGCCTCTTCTGGTTTGCTTGCTTACGAGCCTTCTTGGTGGCGGCCGCTGTAGTGGTATGCCTGACTGTGAATGGGCCGGCTACGACCTCGCTGATGACTTCTGTGTCGCGGTACAGGTCATATGTAAGTTGGTGTTCTGCCGTCGTGTCGCCCATGCCCGGCCAGGGTATTGGTCTGCCAAAATTTGCGCCTTGCGACGCGCCAAGGCTCCCATGGCTCGCCCAGCGGGCGGGCTGCCTGCGGAGTCGCTGCTTCAGCTAGTGGGGGCAGGGCCTCATGTATGTCTGCCGTGTTTAGGAGTGGGATGCCCTCTGCGTCGGTGGGTTCATGGATAGGGTCAGCGTCCCATCTTCCCTCATCACCATCCCGGTCGGTAAGTCGTAGTTGCGGTGCGTGCGTCTGTGTCAGCTGTTGCCTCCGCCCCAGGCTTTTGACATGGGGCGCATATCTTCCAGGACCGCCCGCCAGAAAGCGGCCACATCGTCGTCGGTGCCGGCCCACAGGCGGGCCCACTGTGTTACAGGTTTCCCTTCTTCTTCGGCATGGAGCTGCACAAGTGCCGGTACATCATGGATTCTGGCCTTGGCCGTGCGTGTCTTATTGTTATCACACCGCGTGCTTTTGGCGATGAGTTCTTCCTGCCGAGCTGTAACACCTTTGCGCTTGCGCCCCCGCCGGGAGGTCTCTTGTTGAGGCGATGGTGGGTCCTGGTGGTCGGTACCTCGGGGCCCGTTTGGAGTCGGGTTTACGGCGATGCCATGTCGGGGGTATTGTGCTCCCGTGGCCTCTGGCATTGGGGCAGTTTGCGGGCGCCTGCCCCCGTGCTCTCCTGGCACTACCCCGCGGTGGGTGCGCAGGGTATGTGGGTCCATGGAGGGCATGACGGCAGCGTTGGGCACGCGCGATTTGGATAGCAAGCCAGCAAATGCGGGCACATCTGGTATCCGCCGGAGGCGCCTGTCCCCTAGGGGTGCCGCGCTGGCGTAGCGTTTGGGGTCCATGTCTTTGCCCCGTTCAAGGGGATCACAGTGTGCGCTGAGCGCAAGGCTAAGGCGGTTGAGCGCAACTTTGTGCCGGTGTTGGATCCTGTTTTTGTTGATGAAGAGGTTCTGCAGTTCGGCACTGGTGATGAGGTGGGCCCCGGTGTTCTGGTCCACCAGAGATTGCAAATCTAGGCCGAGCTCCACTAGGGGCATAACATACCGATAGGGCAGTGGGAGTTGGGCGTCGGCCGACCCCTCGCTAGCTGGACC